>OX421222.1:0-345714 GCA_949125135.1 Alcis repandata
CTAACCTAACCTAACCTAACCTAACCTAACCTAACCTAACCTAACCTAACCTAACCTAACCTAACCTAACCTAACCTAACCTAACCTAACCTAACCTAACCTAACCTAACCTAACCTAACCTAACCTAACCTAACCTAACCTAACCTAACCTAACCTAACCTAACCTAACCTAACCTAACCTAACCTAACCTAACCTAACCTAACCTAACCTAACCTAACCTAACCTAACCTAACCTAACCTAACCTAACCTAACCTAACCTAACCTAACCTAACCTAACCTAACCTAACCTAACCTAACCTAACCTAACCTAACCTAACCTAACCTAACCTAACCTAACCTAACCTAACCTAACCTAACCTAACCTAACCTAACCTAACCTAACCTAACCTAACCTAACCTAACCTAACCTAACCTAACCTAACCTAACCTAACCTAACCTAACCTAACCTAACCTAACCTAACCTAACCTAACCTAACCTAACCTAACCTAACCTAACCTAACCTAACCTAACCTAACCTAACCTAACCTAACCTAACCTAACCTAACCTAACCTAACCTAACCTAACCTAACCTAACCTAACCTAACCTAACCTAACCTAACCTAACCTAACCTAACCTAACCTAACCTAACCTAACCTAACCTAACCTAACCTAACCTAACCTAACCTAACCTAACCTAACCTAACCTAACCTAACCTAACCTAACCTAACCTAACCTAACCTAACCTAACCTAACCTAACCTAACCTAACCTAACCTAACCTAACCTAACCTAACCTAACCTAACCTAACCTAACCTAACCTAACCTAACCTAACCTAACCTAACCTAACCTAACCTAACCTAACCTAACCTAACCTAACCTAACCTAACCTAACCTAACCTAACCTAACCTAACCTAACCTAACCTAACCTAACCTAACCTAACCTAACCTAACCTAACCTAACCTAACCTAACCTAACCTAACCTAACCTAACCTAACCTAACCTAACCTAACCTAACCTAACCTAACCTAACCTAACCTAACCTAACCTAACCTAACCTAACCTAACCTAACCTAACCTAACCTAACCTAACCTAACCTAACCTAACCTAACCTAACCTAACCTAACCTAACCTAACCTAACCTAACCTAACCTAACCTAACCTAACCTAACCTAACCTAACCTAACCTAACCTAACCTAACCTAACCTAACCTAACCTAACCTAACCTAACCTAACCTAACCTAACCTAACCTAACCTAACCTAACCTAACCTAACCTAACCTAACCTAACCTAACCTAACCTAACCTAACCTAACCTAACCTAACCTAACCTAACCTAACCTAACCTAACCTAACCTAACCTAACCTAACCTAACCTAACCTAACCTAACCTAACCTAACCTAACCTAACCTAACCTAACCTAACCTAACCTAACCTAACCTAACCTAACCTAACCTAACCTAACCTAACCTAACCTAACCTAACCTAACCTAACCTAACCTAACCTAACCTAACCTAACCTAACCTAACCTAACCTAACCTAACCTAACCTAACCTAACCTAACCTAACCTAACCTAACCTAACCTAACCTAACCTAACCTAACCTAACCTAACCTAACCTAACCTAACCTAACCTAACCTAACCTAACCTAACCTAACCTAACCTAACCTAACCTAACCTAACCTAACCTAACCTAACCTAACCTAACCTAACCTAACCTAACCTAACCTAACCTAACCTAACCTAACCTAACCTAACCTAACCTAACCTAACCTAACCTAACCTAACCTAACCTAACCTAACCTAACCTAACCTAACCTAACCTAACCTAACCTAACCTAACCTAACCTAACCTAACCTAACCTAACCTAACCTAACCTAACCTAACCTAACCTAACCTAACCTAACCTAACCTAACCTAACCTAACCTAACCTAACCTAACCTAACCTAACCTAACCTAACCTAACCTAACCTAACCTAACCTAACCTAACCTAACCTAACCTAACCTAACCTAACCTAACCTAACCTAACCTAACCTAACCTAACCTAACCTAACCTAACCTAACCTAACCTAACCTAACCTAACCTAACCTAACCTAACCTAACCTAACCTAACCTAACCTAACCTAACCTAACCTAACCTAACCTAACCTAACCTAACCTAACCTAACCTAACCTAACCTAACCTAACCTAACCTAACCTAACCTAACCTAACCTAACCTAACCTAACCTAACCTAACCTAACCTAACCTAACCTAACCTAACCTAACCTAACCTAACCTAACCTAACCTAACCTAACCTAACCTAACCTAACCTAACCTAACCTAACCTAACCTAACCTAACCTAACCTAACCTAACCTAACCTAACCTAACCTAACCTAACCTAACCTAACCTAACCTAACCTAACCTAACCTAACCTAACCTAACCTAACCTAACCTAACCTAACCTAACCTAACCTAACCTAACCTAACCTAACCTAACCTAACCTAACCTAACCTAACCTAACCTAACCTAACCTAACCTAACCTAACCTAACCTAACCTAACCTAACCTAACCTAACCTAACCTAACCTAACCTAACCTAACCTAACCTAACCTAACCTAACCTAACCTAACCTAACCTAACCTAACCTAACCTAACCTAACCTAACCTAACCTAACCTAACCTAACCTAACCTAACCTAACCTAACCTAACCTAACCTAACCTAACCTAACCTAACCTAACCTAACCTAACCTAACCTAACCTAACCTAACCTAACCTAACCTAACCTAACCTAACCTAACCTAACCTAACCTAACCTAACCTAACCTAACCTAACCTAACCTAACCTAACCTAACCTAACCTAACCTAACCTAACCTAACCTAACCTAACCTAACCTAACCTAACCTAACCTAACCTAACCTAACCTAACCTAACCTAACCTAACCTAACCTAACCTAACCTAACCTAACCTAACCTAACCTAACCTAACCTAACCTAACCTAACCTAACCTAACCTAACCTAACCTAACCTAACCTAACCTAACCTAACCTAACCTAACCTAACCTAACCTAACCTAACCTAACCTAACCTAACCTAACCTAACCTAACCTAACCTAACCTAACCTAACCTAACCTAACCTAACCTAACCTAACCTAACCTAACCTAACCTAACCTAACCTAACCTAACCTAACCTAACCTAACCTAACCTAACCTAACCTAACCTAACCTAACCTAACCTAACCTAACCTAACCTAACCTAACCTAACCTAACCTAACCTAACCTAACCTAACCTAACCTAACCTAACCTAACCTAACCTAACCTAACCTAACCTAACCTAACCTAACCTAACCTAACCTAACCTAACCTAACCTAACCTAACCTAACCTAACCTAACCTAACCTAACCTAACCTAACCTAACCTAACCTAACCTAACCTAACCTAACCTAACCTAACCTAACCTAACCTAACCTAACCTAACCTAACCTAACCTAACCTAACCTAACCTAACCTAACCTAACCTAACCTAACCTAACCTAACCTAACCTAACCTAACCTAACCTAACCTAACCTAACCTAACCTAACCTAACCTAACCTAACCTAACCTAACCTAACCTAACCTAACCTAACCTAACCTAACCTAACCTAACCTAACCTAACCTAACCTAACCTAACCTAACCTAACCTAACCTAACCTAACCTAACCTAACCTAACCTAACCTAACCTAACCTAACCTAACCTAACCTAACCTAACCTAACCTAACCTAACCTAACCTAACCTAACCTAACCTAACCTAACCTAACCTAACCTAACCTAACCTAACCTAACCTAACCTAACCTAACCTAACCTAACCTAACCTAACCTAACCTAACCTAACCTAACCTAACCTAACCTAACCTAACCTAACCTAACCTAACCTAACCTAACCTAACCTAACCTAACCTAACCTAACCTAACCTAACCTAACCTAACCTAACCTAACCTAACCTAACCTAACCTAACCTAACCTAACCTAACCTAACCTAACCTAACCTAACCTAACCTAACCTAACCTAACCTAACCTAACCTAACCTAACCTAACCTAACCTAACCTAACCTAACCTAACCTAACCTAACCTAACCTAACCTAACCTAACCTAACCTAACCTAACCTAACCTAACCTAACCTAACCTAACCTAACCTAACCTAACCTAACCTAACCTAACCTAACCTAACCTAACCTAACCTAACCTAACCTAACCTAACCTAACCTAACCTAACCTAACCTAACCTAACCTAACCTAACCTAACCTAACCTAACCTAACCTAACCTAACCTAACCTAACCTAACCTAACCTAACCTAACCTAACCTAACCTAACCTAACCTAACCTAACCTAACCTAACCTAACCTAACCTAACCTAACCTAACCTAACCTAACCTAACCTAACCTAACCTAACCTAACCTAACCTAACCTAACCTAACCTAACCTAACCTAACCTAACCTAACCTAACCTAACCTAACCTAACCTAACCTAACCTAACCTAACCTAACCTAACCTAACCTAACCTAACCTAACCTAACCTAACCTAACCTAACCTAACCTAACCTAACCTAACCTAACCTAACCTAACCTAACCTAACCTAACCTAACCTAACCTAACCTAACCTAACCTAACCTAACCTAACCTAACCTAACCTAACCTAACCTAACCTAACCTAACCTAACCTAACCTAACCTAACCTAACCTAACCTAACCTAACCTAACCTAACCTAACCTAACCTAACCTAACCTAACCTAACCTAACCTAACCTAACCTAACCTAACCTAACCTAACCTAACCTAACCTAACCTAACCTAACCTAACCTAACCTAACCTAACCTAACCTAACCTAACCTAACCTAACCTAACCTAACCTAACCTAACCTAACCTAACCTAACCTAACCTAACCTAACCTAACCTAACCTAACCTAACCTAACCTAACCTAACCTAACCTAACCTAACCTAACCTAACCTAACCTAACCTAACCTAACCTAACCTAACCTAACCTAACCTAACCTAACCTAACCTAACCTAACCTAACCTAACCTAACCTAACCTAACCTAACCTAACCTAACCTAACCTAACCTAACCTAACCTAACCTAACCTAACCTAACCTAACCTAACCTAACCTAACCTAACCTAACCTAACCTAACCTAACCTAACCTAACCTAACCTAACCTAACCTAACCTAACCTAACCTAACCTAACCTAACCTAACCTAACCTAACCTAACCTAACCTAACCTAACCTAACCTAACCTAACCTAACCTAACCTAACCTAACCTAACCTAACCTAACCTAACCTAACCTAACCTAACCTAACCTAACCTAACCTAACCTAACCTAACCTAACCTAACCTAACCTAACCTAACCTAACCTAACCTAACCTAACCTAACCTAACCTAACCTAACCTAACCTAACCTAACCTAACCTAACCTAACCTAACCTAACCTAACCTAACCTAACCTAACCTAACCTAACCTAACCTAACCTAACCTAACCTAACCTAACCTAACCTAACCTAACCTAACCTAACCTAACCTAACCTAACCTAACCTAACCTAACCTAACCTAACCTAACCTAACCTAACCTAACCTAACCTAACCTAACCTAACCTAACCTAACCTAACCTAACCTAACCTAACCTAACCTAACCTAACCTAACCTAACCTAACCTAACCTAACCTAACCTAACCTAACCTAACCTAACCTAACCTAACCTAACCTAACCTAACCTAACCTAACCTAACCTAACCTAACCTAACCTAACCTAACCTAACCTAACCTAACCTAACCTAACCTAACCTAACCTAACCTAACCTAACCGGGATTTCAAAGTCTCTTAAATATTGACCAATTGTTGAGTGTGACACGTCGCTGTAACCGGCTCGACGTCTCCTCGACGATCCTGCAACAGAAAAGCACACGTTTAGTACAAATTTTTGGAAATAACTTCAATTTTCATCGAAATTTTTGAAAACTTTGAAAAATCCTAGCGTCTTCAAAATTTAGTTTGGAATTTTTCTTTTATTTTATTCGTGCTCAGCAGGCTTGCGCGCGTCGCGCTGCATACTTAGATTTAGTTTTTTGTTAATTTTTGTTAAATTTTTGACTTAGAAAATTTCAACCGAGGTGATGTAAGGAACGTCGTTTCCCAGTACATTTGGATTTCAAAGTCTCTTAAATATTGACCAATTGTTGAGTGTGACACGTCGCTGTAACCGGCTCGACGTCTCCTCGACGATCCTGCAACAGAAAAGCACACGTTTAGTACAAATTTTTGGAAATAACTTCAATTTTCATCGAAATTTTTGAAAACTTTGAAAAATCCTAGCGTCTTCAAAATTTAGTTTGGAATTTTTCTTTTATTTTATTCGTGCTCAGCAGGCTTGCGCGCGTCGCGCTGCATACTTAGATTTAGTTTTTTTCCACCGCCATCCCCCGCCCACCCACCCTGGGTCCCGTTAACTTAGGGAGGTGAGGTTTTTTGGGGAAATATTTTTATTTATATTTTAAAATTCTTTGTTTTTGTGCTGTTTGTTGTGCTTGGAGGATCCGTCGGTTATTTTTATAACTTTTACAAATTGACACATTTTATTTTGACAACCGACGCCCTCCAAGCAAACATGATTAGGACTCCGGCGAAGGCCGAAGCTCAGGATCCCACCCGCGGGGTTGCGATGGTCACCAGGAACTCTGGGCCCCCACCACTAAACGTCCGGAAGAGCTCCGGCGATTCTGGATCGCCGGACCCAAAAGTAGGCCTCAAGGCGGTGCCCTCAAGGCCAAAAGCGGGAGGTGTGCGCACGGTCTTAGCAGCCGAGGCAAGCCCGCCGAGGCCTCCTGAACGTCCCATCTCCGACATGGTGGCGGAGGCCCGGTCCTGCGTGACCAGCGCAAAGGTCCACCTCTCCAACTCCGGGAACATAAAGAGAGAAATAAAAACTGGCGTGACCAAGGCTCTTGATCGGCTCTTCCAGATCGTTAAGGAGGCTGACAAGGCTGACACGGTCAAGAGCCTTGATCCCGTCATAGAATTAGCACTGCAGACTGGTGCGAAGGAGTTGAGAGACGGCCAAGAGGCTTCTACAGTGTCTTTTGCAATTTTCTCCATGCAAAAGACACTGAAGAAACACATGGACCTAATCATCGACAATACCGCGCGGGTGGCGTCGCTAAACGAGGCCCTTCTGGAACGTAACCTTGCTGCGGGAGGAAACAATGACATACAGACGGAGAGCATCGGGAAGCTCTTGGGTGAGGTGCAGGGTCTGCGCCAGACGACTGAGGCAACGGAGAGGAAGGTTTCCTCGTTGCAGGAGACCATCCCCTCTTATGCCGAAGTGCTGGCCAGACCTATTGCAGCAATGCCACCTGTCGAGCTCTGCCCGAGGCACTCTGTCATTGTGTCCTCCGGCAGCGAGAAGGACACTAGTGACGATGTACTCGGGAAGGTCCGAGAAACACTCGAAGCCAAGACCACCGGGCTTCAAGTCACTAGGGTCCAAAAAGTTAAGAACCAGAAGGTGGTCCTGAGCTGCGCCAGCAAGGCGGAATTAAAGAGGGTGACGGACAAGATAGCGTCCAACAATAAAGGGCTCAACGTCGAGGAGGCAAAAAATAAGGACCCTTTGGTCATTATTAAAAACCTCCTCACGTTTAATAAGGACGCCGAAATTCTGTCGTCTCTTAGGTCTCAAAACAAGAGCCTACTGGGAGACCTAAGCGACGACGAATTCAGAGCCACCGTCAGGTACCGCCGGAGAGCACGCAACCCGCACGAAAATCATGTCGTGCTGCAGGTGTCGCCAAAGTTGTGGCAGAAGTTGACTGCGGCCAAGAGGGTACACATCGACCTGCAGTATGCGGCAGTGCAGGACCAGTCTCCGCTCGTCCAATGCACACGATGCCTGGGGTACGGGCACGGGCGCAGGCTCTGCACAGAGTCAGTCGACCTGTGCAGCTACTGCGCCGGCCCACATCTCCGGGCAAACTGTCCAGTATACGCGGCGGGCGAGACTGCAACATGCCGCAACTGCAGGTCGGCGAAGTACCCCAATATCAGCCACAACGCTTTCGACGGAGAGTGCCCAGTACGTAAGCGATGGGACGCCATTGCCAGATCTAGCGTGGCGTACTGCTGACGTACCGGGCACTCTAGTCAACACCGTCGAAATGACGACGCCTGCGCACACTAGTGAGCTCGTGCGGGTTTTAGGAATGACGAAGGTGAAGATTTTGCGTGCTGAGCTACCCCCGCACGCACTCTATCCTGAGTGCGGGTGTGACTCAGCATGTAAAAGCAGGAAAAAAATGGCTGATGCAACCACTCGATTGCTACCAAAGTGCCCACAACACAACGCGTGCGGATGCGACCTGAAACCTTCAGCAAGCATTACGCCGACCGGACTCCTATTCTGTGTAATGATGGACGGGCAAGGTTTCAGGCCGAACCAGCATGCTGCCGGCACTGAGGTAGCACAAGTTGACGGGCAAGACATAGGGCAGAATGACACTGAGTGTCACGCTGCTCTATTCAAGGTGATGAAAGATGTGGGAGGTGCGTGCAACACCTAATTCTTAAGAATCAGGAGTATGCACACACGCGGAAAAGTAGTAAAGAAGTGAGATAAATGTTGTGTCGCCAAATTCAAATTCTAGTCAAACCACCTAATCATTTTATTATATTATTTCACAATTATTATTTTAATTTTAAATAGCATTGACAATTAATTATTTTACTTAATATTTCGGCAATTACCTATGTATATTAATTTTAAGTTTTTATATACATAATCAAAACAGACAAATTTATATGTATGAAAGCATTTATTTCACTGTATTTGTTATTCAAATATACACCTTACTTTTTATTGACGTGAAATTATACAACTTTAATACTTATGATAATCATTTATTTTGTTTTAAAACAATTTTATTTTATACTAATTCAACTCAATTTTACTATACAAATTTTTACTTTAAATTATTTTTATCAGAATTTAATTCAAATTTTAAACTATATCTTACTGTAATCCTAACCCAAATTGACAAGTTCACTATTTGTAATTTTAAAAATTTTGTTAGTTATAACCGTTAATGCCATTGTGGCAACTTTTAAATAAAATGTGATGTAGGATTATAAACCCAAACAAGGGCCTCGCATAAACTTAGCGGGGGTACATAGGAGGAGGAGGTATAATTAAAAAAAAAAAAAAAAAAACCTAACCTAACCTAACCTAACCTTTTTTTTTTTTTTTTTTTTTTTTTGTGACCCAGGGAAAATCCTTTATGGATACCACACCCACCCGGGGGGGGGCAGGGTGGTTATGTGGGAGTCACCGCCCTAGTGGCGGCATACCCACTAAAAACCCTGGGGTGTTCCTCCAGGCAATGGGCGGAGCTACGGGTCCATTAAATCACCGCAGCCCCGCCCAGCCCATGTCCGCCGTGAAGGCGGACCCACCTCGGGTAGGGGGTGGCCACCCCCTCCCACTTCGTGGCGACGCGTCGGAACATCAAAACGCGTCGACCACTCTGGAGGGCCCCATTACTGCGAAGCAGCGGGTGCCCCCGCACCCGCCGCTCTAGGCCCTCCTAGCGGAGACGGAGTGCGAGCCCGTCTGGCTCGCCCCCGTGTCCGCTCCCTTCGGAGCGGGTGTGAGAGAGGGTCTCTCTCTCTTTCCCGCTCCTCGGCCTCCCTCTGCGACATCACTTCCTCGCAGAAGGAGACCATCGCCTCCCAGGACCCCTCGTCGGCGACCATCCTAGCTAGGATGGTCGGCAGCGAGAGGTCTCCGCCAACCGCCGCGGCCAAAGCTAGCCGCGGCTCCGCCGCCCCCGGGCATGCCTCCAGCACGTGCTGCGCCGTCTCTTCCTCGCAGCCGCACTGGTGGCATTCCGGAGTTTCCTCCTTCCGGGCCACGCTGAACAGGTACCTCCCGAAACATCCATGTCCCGAGAGGACCTGCGTCAGCCGGAAGGTAAGACCCCCGTGCCCTCGATGGACCCACTCCTTCAGTACGGGCCGGACCGCCTCCAGAAACCGAGCGGCCCCGGCCCCCCTTCTCCGATCCATCGAGAGTCGTGCACCCCACGACTCGAGGGCGGCGTCCCTGGCCCTCTGTCGCCACTGCTCCAACTCCCGTGGGGCGGGCCGCAAGTCCTCCTCGCGCGCCCGCACTCTGCGCCAGTAGACCGAGGACAGAACCTCGGCCTCCAGATCCCACGGGAGGGAGCCTGCGAGGACGCAGGCAACTTCGTGTGAGAGTGTGCGGTATCCCCGACACACTCTCACCGCCATGGCCCTCTGGCTCCTATGTAGTCGGGCGGCCTCCCTAGAGTTTAGGGAGCCAGCCCATATAGGAGCCCCGTAGAGGGCCATGGAGCGAACCACCGCCATATAGAGGCGGCGGCAGCTCGGATCTCCTCCCCCGAGGTTCGGCAGGAGGCGGCTCAACGCACCCGCCGCCCCCACTAGCCTCGGGCTCAGCTGCTCGAGATGAGCCCCGAACCTCCATCTGCTATCGAGTACGACACCGAGGTATTTCAGTGTCGATCCGACAGCGATGGAGGTTCCCCCCACCACGATCGCTGAGCCTGCAGGCGGCTTCCTCCGAGGCCCATGAAAACAAATGGCCTCGGATTTATGGAGCGCCACCTCCAGACCCAGCCGCCGAATCCGAGCCACCACCGCCGCGACCCCGGCAGTGGCCAGGACAGACGCTTCCCTGAACGTCTGCCCCCGGGCGGTAACCAGCGTGTCGTCAGCGTAACAAACTACGCCGACGCCACGGAGGTTAGCGCCCCGCAACACCCAGTCGTAACCGACGTTCCACAGGGTGGGGCCCAACACGGACCCCTGTGGAACGCCGCGGGTCATGGGGCTCCGACCTTCCCCATCCTTTGTGGGGTAGACTACCTGCCTGTCGGACAGGTAGTCCCCCACGAGGCGTCGGAGGTACTGGGGCACCCTATGGTACCCCAGCGCTCCCAATATTACGCTCCAGGGCAGGGTGTTGAAAGCGTTCGCGATGTCTAAAGACACCGCCAACATCACCCCGCCGCTGGAGCACGCCTCCTCGGAGAGGTCGCGGACGTGGGCTATGGCGTCCACGGTCGAGCGACCTCTCCTGAACCCGAACTGGGTGTCGGCCAAGTCCGGCCCGACCACCTCCAGGTGCTTGACGAGGCGGGCGACTACGACGCGCTCTAAGAGCTTGCCCGCCTCATCAAGCAGCACGATCGGCCGGTATCCCGCCGGCGCGTCCGCAGGGCGTCCCTCTTTTCGCAAAAGGACGAGACGGCCCTTCTTCCACCGTCTGGGGAACCGGCCCTCCTGGAGGCAGCGGCCGAACAGCGCCCTTATGCGCTCCTCCAGTGACTCCTGGACGAGGGCCCACGCGCGACCGGGAATCCCATCAGGGCCCGGCGCCGTGTTTTTGGCCCTCATCCGGAGGACGGCCGCACCCAGCTCTCCCGGCGAGACTTCAGGCACCTCGTCCTCCGCCTCCTCCGCCGGTGCGCCGCGTGCCACCAGGGTGGGAGGGACAAATTCGGTCCCCGGACTAGCGGGGAACAGCCCCTCGACCACACGCTGCAGGACCGCCGGATCCAAGGTGCTGGTGACCGGGGGAGCCCATGGGCGAAGCTTCTGCCTCGCCCACTTGTACGGCCGTCCCCACGGGTCTCGCTCCAGCGACGCCAGGAGCTCTCGCCAGGCCTCCGCCTTTGCTTCGCCGATGGCGATACGAAGGGCCTGGCACGCACCTCTATACGTGGCATAGAGGGCGTCGAGCTCCTCAGCGTCCTGGCGCCTCCTCCGGCGGTACCGCTGGTAGCGGCGGCGCTCTGCCAGGCACTGGCGGCGGAGCTCGGCGATCCCCTCGTTCCACCAGTAGACCTGGCGCTTGGATTGTGCAGGCCTAGCGCGAGGCATGGCAGCGTCGCACACATGTGCCATGGCCCTGCACAATCCATCGGCCTCTGCATCCAGGTCTACTTCCGACGAGGGGGGGGCGTTCCACGCCTGGACAATTGCTGCCTCCTGCAGCAATTCGACGTCCAGGCGGTTTAGCGCCCACCGAGGGCCGACCGCAGCCGGCAACCGCGGGCCCTGACCCGCCGAAGACGAGGAGACGCTGAACCGGATGTACCGGTGATCGGAGAGCGTCTCCTCGTCCACCACGACCTCCCAGTCCCGGACACGCGCCGCGATCTCGGGAGTCGCGAAGGTCACGTCGACCACTGACCCTCCCGAGCGCCGCACACACGTGTTCGTGGACCCGCGGTTTAGGACGCATAGCCCCGCCGCCACCACCCACTCGCTGAGGGCCTCGCCTCGTGCATCCGTCCTTGAAGATCCCCATGCCCTAGACTTGGCGTTGAGGTCTCCAAGGAGGATGATTGGCCTGGGACGGTTCTGGCCGATCAGGGTCCCCACCTCGCTGAGGAAGTCCTCGAACTCGGCAAGGGCCCTGTTGGGGGAGAAATACGCCCCCACAACCACCGTCCCGGCCATCCTGGCGGCCACAAATCCCCTACCCCTGACCACGCCCTCAAGGGGAGGGGATCGGGCAGGCGACTGGGTGGTGATCGCCACCAAACCGTCCAGATCCCCGACCCAGTCACCTCTGGGCGGGATCCGGTATGGTTCGGCGACCACAGCCACTTGTGTCAACCGCTCGGCCAGGCTCTGGAGGAGGACATCCTGAGCTCTGGCCGAGTGGTTGATGTTCGCCTGGAGGAAAGTTAGTCTGTCCGACATTAACTTTCCTCCATGTGCGACGGCTGCTCCTCTGCGGGGCGAGTCTGCTGCGACTTGGCCTTGGCCTCAGTCGCAGCAGGTTTCCGGCGCGCCTCATTTTTCGACGGGGGCTTGGCGCAGGCCTTGCCCCCGGAGAGGTGGTCTGCCGGCTTCCCCGCTGTCGCACATAGTGTGCAGTGGGGGGCGGCAGAGCAGCCACTGGCCTTGTGGCCTTTTTGTCCGCAGCGATGGCACTCATCGCTGCGGTCCACCTCAGACTTGCACTGGGCCCTGACGTGGCCCAGTGCAAGACACCGGAAACAGCGGCGAGGTCGAGCATCCAACAATTGGACCCGCGCCGCCACCCATCCCACCAGGAGTCGGCTGCCGGCCGCAACCAACTTCCTGGCGGCGGTCACAGGGCAACGGACAAATGCCGTCCCCATACCCGCCGCACCCTTCCTGATTTCGCCGACCTTATAGTCGGGCGCGGCGCCGCCTCCGGCCCCGACGAGGGCCTCCGTCAGTTCGGCCGGACCGACGGAGTCGTCGAGGCCGCTCACCCTCAAATCCGCGGTGGTGACGGGCCTTGAGACCCTGATTGTCTCCTCCGCGCCCCGAAACACCTCCCGCAGCTTGAGGGCGAGGGAGTCCGCTCTCTCCGCTTTCGCCGAGCCGGGCACCTCCAGGATTCGGCCCCCACTAGCCGCCACCCGCATTTTGAGAGGCGGAAAGTCGGATAAGTCAATCCGACCCTTCGCCTCTCCTAGCACCTTCTGATACGTAAGGCCCTTCTCTTCCGCCCCCGGTAGCAGCGTGATCACGACTGCTGCCGTACGCTGGGGGCGGAGCTTGGCCTTTTTGGGCCCCGTTTTGGCAGGTGGGGCGGGTGGTCCGGCCCGAGGCCGCTCCGGCTGTGCTGCCGCAGACCGCTGCTCCCTCTTCTTCGGGCGTGCTTTGCGCTTCACCACCTCCGTCCACGGCTCCGACAGAGTCGGTGGCGGTGGAGGAGGCAGTTCAGCCGGTTGACCACCCTCCTTAGGGGCGCCCTTCTTCCCCTTCGAGGCACCCTTGCGAGCACCCGGAGTGGGCTTTGCCGCTGGTGGCGCTCCCGCTCCCGAAGGTCCAGCCTGATGTTGTGGCTCTGGAACCACGGGAGCCACTCCAGCAACAGCGCTTCTGCGGTCAGCCGCTAGTGGAGGTCGCATGCGCCTCTCCGGCAGCAGGCGCTCCTCCAGCGCGTCTAACCGGGCATTTAACATGCCCCCCACCTGACGCAGTATGGCCTGCTCCAGTTCCTCCATCTGCCGAGGTTCTTGACGCCTCAGCGCACTCTCTGGCGAGGACCGCTCGGCAGATGGTGGAACGGATGCTCGCGCAGTTGTCACGTCCCTGCGGAGCTCCACCAACTCATTTCGGAGGTCCTGCATCTCTTCTCGCAGGCGCGCGTTTGCTGCCTGCAGCCTCCTGGTTTCCTCTGTGGAAGACCTTTTGTTGAGGTCTTCCAAGAGGTCCTTGATTGTAGCCGAAGCCTCCTTAAGGGCCTTTTTAAAAGTGCCCTTAAGGTTGCTCGACTTTACAGCCACCGTGTTAATGGTGGCCACACAATCAAGGACCCTCTTATTAAGGTCCGAGGCCAGGTCTTCCTCATCACCCAATGAGGAGACTGAGAGCCGGTCAGCGGTCGGCGGTCTCTGTGAGCGCAGACTCAAGGTCAACTGCTCAACCTGCTGTTCGGCTCTCAGCTCCATTTCTTCGCGCTCGGCCGCCAAGAGGGCAGCCTTGGCGCGGGCGAGGCCGACATATTCGCCCGTAGTGGGCGGTCGGCCTCTGCCTCTCCGAGCAGAACCCACCTTTGTGGCCGGGGCATCTGACTCCCCGTCAGAGCCCAAGCAACTACCGGCGTCGCTCTCTCCCTCGCGAGGTCTGACGCGTTTGCGCCAGAGCCTCCCAGGTGATTTGGGTGGTGACCCCGTCACCGTCACCATGCTGTCGGCTGAGGAGTCAGACTCCTCAGCGTCTACAGGGCATAGCCCTCTCCTTCCAACTTTCGTTCGGTTTTTATTTTTAATTGTATCCATAGTAGATCCCACGAGTGGAGACGAAATAAAGGTCCACCCCCGGGTGACGCTCATTCCGGGGGTAAGGGTACATACTGCGGAGGTCCCCAGGTATCCGCAGGTTTTAACGTGTTTTCTCACGGGTTTTTGTTTCAAGCTTTTCCTTGCTCTGGGGCCGGCCAATTAAGGCAAGCCCCCTTCGGCCCCCACACTGCCACAACGTACCCCTTACCGCAATACGGGGTCTTTGAAGCGTACAGTGGAGAGCCGGTGCAGGAGAGGGTGCGGAGACCTCCCCCGACGACACTGGGCGATGGTTTTAATACCACCCAGGTCGCCCGACCCGCGTCGCCGCTACTCAGCATAAGGCTGAGACGCCGACCGGGCCCCGCAGCCACTCAAGGCCGCCGAGACTCGACCGCCGCTACCCGGAATATCCAGGACGCCGGCCGAGCCTACCCCACAGGAAGGCACGATGCGCCCCCCATCGTCGTCCACGGACGACCCATTCCCGGTGTGCCCGAAAGGGTGGCCGAGTTGACCGATCCCTTCCGCGCCGCCAGCCTTGAAGGCCGGCCATCCTCCGACCCGAAGATCCGCTGGTCCATTTCTGGACCCCGACCCGCCTCGTCCACGCCCTATGCTGAACATAGGGACTCGTGGAGAGGCCCCGCAGTCAATCAAGACCGCCTAGGCCCAGACCGCCGCTTCCCGGAATGTCCAGGGCGCCGGCCCGAGCCTCCACTTGGGGTTCCTCTTAGTTTCACCGGACAAAGCGGCCCGGCTACTTATCCCCCCCGCCACGGAAAGGCGGGAACCCATTCGAGGGGGAACCTAACCTAACCTAACCTAACCTAACCTAACCTAACCTAACCTAACCTAACCTAACCTAACCTAACCTAACCTAACCTAACCTAACCTAACCTAACCTAACCTAACCTAACCTAACCTAACCTAACCTAACCTAACCGGATTTTAAAGTCTCTAAAATATTGACTAATTGTTGAGTGTGACACGTCGCTGTAACCGGCTCGACGTCTCCTCGACGAACCTGCAACAGAAAAGGACACGTTTAGTACAATTTTTTGGAATTAACATCATTTTTCTTCAAAATTTTTGAAAACTTTGAAAAATCGTAGCGTCTTCAAAATTTAGTTCGGAATTTTTCTTTTATTTTATTCGTGCTCAGCAGGCTTGCGCGCGTCGCGCTGCATACTTAGATTTAGTTTTTTTCCACCGCCATCCCCCGCCCACCCACCCTGGGTCCCGTTAACTTAGGGAGGTGAGGTTTTTTGGGGAAATATTTTTATTTATATTTTAAAATTCTTTGTTTTTGTGCTGTTTGTTGTGCTTGGAGGATCCGTCGGTTATTTTTATAACTTTTACAAATTGACACATTTTATTTTGACAACCGACGCCCTCCAAGCAAACATGATTAGGACTCCGGCGAAGGCCGAAGCTCAGGATCCCACCCGCGGGGTTGCGATGGTCACCAGGAACTCTGGGCCCCCACCACTAAACGTCCGGAAGAGCTCCGGCGATTCTGGATCGCCGGACCCAAAAGTAGGCCTCAAGGCGGTGCCCTCAAGGCCAAAAGCGGGAGGTGTGCGCACGGTCTTAGCAGCCGAGGCAAGCCCGCCGAGGCCTCCTGAACGTCCCATCTCCGACATGGTGGCGGAGGCCCGGTCCTGCGTGACCAGCGCAAAGGTCCACCTCTCCAACTCCGGGAACATAAAGAGAGAAATAAAAACTGGCGTGACCAAGGCTCTTGATCGGCTCTTCCAGATCGTTAAGGAGGCTGACAAGGCTGACACGGTCAAGAGCCTTGATCCCGTCATAGAATTAGCACTGCAGACTGGTGCGAAGGAGTTGAGAGACGGCCAAGAGGCTTCTACAGTGTCTTTTGCAATTTTCTCCATGCAAAAGACACTGAAGAAACACATGGACCTAATCATCGACAATACCGCGCGGGTGGCGTCGCTAAACGAGGCCCTTCTGGAACGTAACCTTGCTGCGGGAGGAAACAATGACATACAGACGGAGAGCATCGGGAAGCTCTTGGGTGAGGTGCAGGGTCTGCGCCAGACGACTGAGGCAACGGAGAGGAAGGTTTCCTCGTTGCAAGAGACCATCCCCTCTTATGCCGAAGTGCTGGCCAGACCTATTGCAGCAATGCCACCTGTCGAGCTCTGCCCGAGGCACTCTGTCATTGTGTCCTCCGGCAGCGAGAAGGACACTAGTGACGATGTACTCGGGAAGGTCCGAGAAACACTCGAAGCCAAGACCACCGGGCTTCAAGTCACTAGGGTCCAAAAAGTTAAGAACCAGAAGGTGGTCCTGAGCTGCGCCAGCAAGGCGGAATTAAAGAGGGTGACGGACAAGATAGCGTCCAACAATAAAGGGCTCAACGTCGAGGAGGCAAAAAATAAGGACCCTTTGGTCATTATTAAAAACCTCCTCACGTTTAATAAGGACGCCGAAATTCTGTCGTCTCTTAGGTCTCAAAACAAGAGCCTACTGGGAGACCTAAGCGACGACGAATTCAGAGCCACCGTCAGGTACCGCCGGAGAGCACGCAACCCGCACGAAAATCATGTCGTGCTGCAGGTGTCGCCAAAGTTGTGGCAGAAGTTGACTGCGGCCAAGAGGGTACACATCGACCTGCAGTATGCGGCAGTGCAGGACCAGTCTCCGCTCGTCCAATGCACACGATGCCTGGGGTATGGGCACGGGCGCAGGCTCTGCACAGAGTCAGTCGACCTGTGCAGCTACTGCGCCGGCCCACATCTCCGGGCAAACTGTCCAGTATACGCGGCGGGCGAGACTGCAACATGCCGCAACTGCAGGTCGGCGAAGTACCCCAATATCAGCCACAACGCTTTCGACGGAGAGTGCCCAGTACGTAAGCGATGGGACGCCATTGCCAGATCTAGCGTGGCGTACTGCTGACGTACCGGGCACTCTAGTCAACACCGTCGAAATGGCGGCGCCTGCGCACACTAGTGAGCTCGTGCGGGTTTTAGGAATGACGAAGGTGAAGATTTTGCGTGCTGAGCTACCCCCGCACGCACTCTATCCTGAGTGCGGGTGTGACTCAGCATGTAAAAGCAGGAAAAAAATGGCTGATGCAACCACTCGATTGCTACCAAAGTGCCCACAACACAACGCGTGCGGATGCGACCTGAAACCTTCAGCAAGCATTACGCCGACCGGACTCCTATTCTGTGTAATGATGGACGGGCAAGGTTTCAGGCCGAACCAGCATGCTGCCGGCACTGAGGTAGCACAAGTTGACGGGCAAGACATAGGGCAGAATGACACTGAGTGTCACGCTGCTCTATTCAAGGTGATGAAAGATGTGGGAGGTGCGTGCAACACCTAATTCTTAAGAATCAGGAGTATGCACACACGCGGAAAAGTAGTAAAGAAGTGAGATAAATGTTGTGTCGCCAAATTCTAGTCAAATCACCTAATCATTTTATTATATTATTTTACAATTATTATTTTAATTTTATATAGCATTGACAATTAATTATTTTACTTAATATTTCGGCAATTACCTATGTATATTAATTTTAAGTTTTTATATACATAATCAAAACAGACAAATTTATATGTATGAAAGCATTTAATTCACTGTATTTGTTATTCAAATATACACCTTACTTTTTATTGACGTGAAATTATACAATTTTAATAATTATGATAATCATTATGTTGTTCTAATACAATTTTATTTTATACTAATTCAACTCAATTTTACGATACAAATTTTTACTTTAAATTATTTTTATCAGAATTTAATTCAAATTTTAAACTATATATTACTGTAATCCTAACCCAAATTGACAAGTTCACTATTTGCAACTTTAAAATTTTGTTAGTTATAACCGTTAATGCCATTGTGGCAACTTTTAAATAAAATGTGATGTAGGATTATAAACCCAAACAAGGGCCTCGCATAAACTTAGCGGGGGTAAATTAAAAAAAAAAAAAAAAAAAAAAAAAAAAAAACCTAACCTAACCTAACCTAACCTAACCTAACCTAACCTAACCTAACCTAACCTAACCTAACCTAACCTAACCTAACCTAACCTAACCTAACCTAACCTAACCTAACCTAACCCTAAGCATCTCACCTCCAGCAAGAACCTGAAAACAGAAATAAAAAACGGGTTAATAGATGCAGTCGAAAGGTTATACTACCTGGTAAAGGAGCTAGAGGAGGAGGTGAAAGAAAAGAAAAGGGAGTTGACAAGAATGCCAGAAAACAGACTAAGGGTAGGGGAAGAGGAGCAGCTACAGAGGATAGACGTGATGAAAAGGATGGAGGAGCATAGTCAGCAGCTAAAGGAAAACAAGGAAGAGATGGAAAAGCTTGCTGAAACACTACGAAAGCAGCAAGAGCTCTATGAGAGAAGGGAAACCTATGCAAGTGTAGCGGGCGCCTCGCCGAGGAAAACTCCCGGAGAGACGCTCGCTATGCATTCCATTGTCATCACGTCTAAGAACGAAAAGGAGACAGGAGACCAGGTCTTCGAAAAAATAAGAAAAGTAATAAATGCGAGAGAAGAAGGAGTAAGGGTGGATAAGGTACGAAAGGCGAGGGACAGGAAGATCATAGTCGGGTGTCGGAATCAGGAAGAGATTAAGAAAGTTAGAGACAAGATCAGGGACACGGACAGCCAGTTGAACGTAGAGGAGGTCAAAAATAAGGACCCTCTCATCATCATTTACGGCGTCCTGAACAGCAACTCGGACGAGGACATCGTAAAAGCCATCCGCAATCAAAACAGGCACTTGTTGGGAGAAGTAAAGAACGAAGAAAAAATAGAGGTCCGTTTCCGGCGGAAAGCTAGAAACCACCTGACCTCGCATGTGGTGGCTAGAGTGTCGCCACGGATTTGGCAGTGCTTGACCGGCGCAGGGGCTGTACACGTCGACTTGCAGAGAGTCAGAGTCGCCGACCAGTCCCCCCTTATACAGTGCTCTCGCTGTTTAGGGTACGGACACGGGAAGCGATTCTGTCATGAAACGGTCGACGTGTGCAGCCACTGCGGGGGAGAGCACCACAAAACTGATTGCGCGGAATGGCTGGCTGAAGTCCCACCCGGCTGTGTAAACTGTCGGAAAGCGAAAATGGACAGGACGGACCACAACGCCTTTAGCAACGACTGCCCGGTGAGGCGCAAGTGGGACGCACTCGCGAGAACCACCGTGGCCTATTGCTAAGGGCGCCCTGTACAAATTCGCGCAAGCCAACCTCCAGAGGAAGCAGCTAGCCACCGAAGAAGCTCTCATAGAAGCAGCTAAACGAGGTTTCGCGGCTGCTCTCCTCCAAGAGCCATACGTGGGCAATGCCAGGCGAATGAGAGCGTACCGAGGGGTCCGGGTGTTCCAGAGCACTGGTGAAGGAGAAGGGACGTCGAAAACGGCAATAGCCATACTCGACTCTACAATAGACGTTATACCGTACCCGCAACTCACCACCAATAACATCACCGTGGTGGGGATCCAAACCAGTGCTTGGAGGATTACCCTGGTGTCGCTCTACTTCGAGAAGGATGAACCCATTGGCCCATATCTAGAGCACCTCGCAAAGATTGCGAGAGAGATTGGCCTATCGAGGTTGGTTTTAGGAGGAGACGTAAACGCCTGGAGTACCTGGTGGGGCAGCCCGACGACGAACCACAGAGGCGAAGAACTCAGATGCACCCTCGATGAGCTGGATCTCCAAATCATGAACTCTGGACAGGTACCAACGTTTGACACCATTAGAGGGGGCAAACGCTACACCAGTTTCGTCGACGTAACGGCCTGCTCGACGGACCTCCTGGGACTGGTGGAAGGCTGGAGAGTAGAGGAGAACTTCACGAGCTCGGACCACAACGGCATCACATTCAACATACAACTACACAAGTCAATAGGTACACACATCATCAGGACAACTCGGCTCTACAACACTAAAAAAGCAAATTGGGCCCAGTTTCGTAAGAAACTGGACCAATTTAATCAGGATAAACAAATAACACACACAACAATAAACCAAATACACACTGTAGAGCAATTAGAGACAACAATACACACATACACAGAAGCCATAACACACGCATGCACAGACACCATACCCAAAAAGAAAAACAAACAAACACTTACCTTGCCGTGGTGGTCCGAAGAACTCGCCAAACTGAAGAAGGAAGTCACCACCAGGAAGAGGAGAATCCGTTGCGCCGCGCCCGACCGGAAGCAGATGGTGTACGACGAGTACCTGAAAAAGAAAAATGATTATGAGTTAGAAGTTAAGAAAGCTAAGGTTAAGAGTTGGAAAGAGTTCTGTGGGAAGCAGGATCGGGAAGGGGTCTGGGACGGGATTTACAGGGTTATAGGCAGGACGCAGAATAGGGAGGAGGACTTGCCATTGGAGGTTGGAGGCATAGTGTTGAACGCGAAAGAATCCGCCAAAGTTCTCGCGCAAACCTTTTATCCAAAGGACTCTGAGGAAAGCGACAACACCGACCACCGCAGGATCAGAGCTCAAGCAGAGAAAGTGAATGATAAGAAACATGGTGAAAAATGCGACCCACCATTCACGCTGGCAGAACTGATGTCTGCGGTTAATGCCTTCAACCCCAAAAAAGCCCCCGGAGCTGACGGCTTCACGGCCGACATATGCCAAATGACCGTAAAGAACGACCCAACCCTGTTCCTGGGGATACTGAACAAATGCCTGGAACTCGGTCACTTCCCTGAGCCCTGGAAGGAGGCTACTGTTGTGGTGTTAAGGAAGCCGGGAAAAGCGACGTACACAACTCCGAAGTCGTATCGGCCCATAGGACTTCTACCAGTACTGGGCAAAATTTATGAGAAGCTGATCGTCACCCGACTCAAGTTCCACCTTCTCCCGGGTATGAGCTCTCGCCAGTTCGGATTCATGCCCCAGAGAAGTACCGAGGACTCCCTCTGTGTTCTGATGCAACACATACGTGAGAAGACAAAACAAAAGAAGATCGTCACGGTGGTTTCGTTGGACATAGAGGGGGCCTTCGATAGCGCGTGGTGGCCTGCAATCCGAGTCCGACTGGCAGAGGAAGACTGCCCAGTGAACTTGAGGAGGGTACTTGACAGCTACATGAGTTGCCGCAGGGTCCGGGTACGATACGCGGGGGAGGAAGTCGTTCGTCAGACCGAGAAAGGATGCGTTCAGGGATCCATCGGGGGCCCGATCTTGTGGAACCTGATACTGGATCCACTCTTAAAGCTCCTGGAGCGTAGGGGAGTCTACGTGCAGGCGTTTGCGGATGACGTCGTCCTTGTTTTCGACGGAGAGACAGCACTGGAGATTCAGGAACATGCCAACACCACGCTGGAAGATGTAAGGAGCTGGGGTGTCATAAACAAGTTGAACTTCGCGCCGCACAAAACCATGGCAATGGTGATCACACGCAAGTTGAAATATGACACCCCCCACCTTAGGATGGGAGGCGTGGATGTTGGCATGGTCAATGAGATCAAACTGTTGGGTCTCACCGTCGATCACAAGTTGACCTTTAACGCTCATGCCGCAAACGTCTGCAGGAGGGCTCTCAACTTCTACAAACAGCTCTCGAGGGCTGCTAGAGTGAGTTGGGGTCTCAACCCTGAGATAATCAGGGCCATCTACGTGGCCGTCATAGAGCCCACGATCATGTACGCGGCGAGCGCGTGGGCAACCGCGACGCTCAAAATTGGGGTCCAACACCAACTGAATGCGGTGCAAAGGGGATTCGTGCAAAAGATCACAAAGTCACACCGCACGGTTTCTCTTCACTCGGGGCTATTACTCGCCGGGCTGCTTCCCTTGGACATTAGAGTCCGGGAAGCAGCCTCGCTTTATGAGGTGAAGAAAGGTTATTCCCGGCGAGTGATAGGTGACCGGGAGGTGGAGAAACCCGTGCCATACACACACAAACTACACCCTGCGCACCAAACGCAATTACACTTCTCCTGCCTGACAGACGGAGCAACAATCGAGCGACATAACAGTAACGAGCTCAACATTTATACTGACGGGAGCAAGATTGAAGGGAAAGTCGGTGCAGCGCTCTCCATCTGGAGGGGTGCTGCAGAGACGAGTACCCGAAAGCTCAAGCTCCCGGATTGTTGCTCCGTCTATCAGGCGGAACTGCTGGCTTTGGCAGAGGCGACCGGAAGGGCGACCTTGGACACGGGGGCGGTATGCAATGTATACTGCGACTCTAGATCCGCCCTGGAGACGGTTACAAATAACGAATCCCTCCACCCCTTAGCGATGAGAGCGAGAGCCAATATCCAACTGGCAACAAACCATAATAAAACGGTAAACCTTTTTTGGATAAAGGCTCACGCGGGGATGGAGGGCAACGAAAGGGCGGATCAGCTTGCAAAGAGCGCAGCGCTGCACAGCAAAAAGAAACCGGACTACGATAGCTGTCCGGTCTCATTCGTCAAGCGACAAATCCGAATGGACTCGCTGGACGAATGGGACCGGCGCTATCGGGAGGGTGAAACCGCTTCCGTGACCAAGATCTTCTTTCCGGAAGCCAAAACTGCATACAACATTGTGAGACACCTAAGGCCGGTGGGAATAGTAACGCAAATAATGACGGGTCATGGTGGGTTCTCCCAGTATTTACACAGGTTTAAACTGAAGGAGAGCCCATCATGTATATGTGAACCCGACAGAGATGAGACCCCAATCCATCTCCTAACAGAATGTCCAGTTTATGAAACTGAAAGATTTAATGTCGAGCAGGAGCTCGACATAGAAATAAGTAGAGATAATATTTGTATAATTTTAAGAGATAAGAAAATAAGAAATAGATTCATAGATTATAGTATAAAAGTATGTAATAAGGTAATTAAGAAAAATAGTAAATAAAATAGGCTAAGATATTATATTGTATAATATAGTTATTTTTAGTCTAGCTTAGGAACAATTGTATAAATTTAGAATAGGAAAATAAAAGAACCCTGTACACAACTTCCCCTGACCCTTACTAGTTAGGGAACATAGCTCGCGGGCCGGGCCGACGAATGCGCCCGGACAGGAATAAAAAAAAAAAAAAAAAAAAAAAAAACCTAACCTAACCTAACCTAACCTAACCTTTTTTTTTTTTTTTTTTTTTGTTTTTTTTGTGACCCAGGGAAAATCCTTTATGGATACCACGCCCGCCCCGGGGAGGGCAGGGTGGTTATGTGGGAGTCTCCGCCCTAATGGCGGCATACCCACTAAAAACCCTGGGAAGTTCCTCCAGGCAATGAACGGAGCCGCGGGCCCATTAAATCACCGCAGCCCCGCCCAGCCTATGTCCGCCGTGAGGCAGACCCACCTCGGGTAGGGGGTGGCCACCCCCTCCCACTTCGTGGCGACGCGTCGGAACATCAGACGCGTCGACCACCCTGGAGGGCCCAATGCGAAGCAGCGGGTGTCCCCGCACCCGCCACTCCAGGCCCTCCTAGCGGAGACGGAGTGCGAGCCCTACTGGCCCCTCTGGCCTGACTCGCCCCCGTGTCCGCTCTTCTCTCTGCGGAGCGGGTGAGAGAAAGGGTCCCTCTCTCTCTCCCGCTCTCTCCCTCTCGGGGACCCGACCGCCGCTACCCGGACTGTCCAGGACGCCGGCCGAGTCTACCCCTCTGGAGGGCACAATGTGCCCCCCGTCGTCGTCCGCAGACGACCCCGAGCCCTACCACGTTCCCTCTCCACGGAGAGGCACACGGGAGGGCTCCCAGGCCCAGACCGCCGCTTCCCGGAATGTCCAGGGCGCCGGCCCGAGCCTCCACCTTTAGGGTTCCTCTTAGTTTCACCGGGCAAGGTGGCCCGGCTACTTATCCCCCCCGCCACGGAAAGGCGGGAACCCAATTCGGAGGGGAACCTAACCTAACCTAACCTAACCTAACCTAACCTAACCTAACCTAACCTAACCTAACCTAACCTAACCTAACCTAACCTAACCTAACCAGTCGCGCGCCGCCCTTTGTGCCGACCGCATGCGTTTTTGCTCGCTCTGCGCCTCAAAAAGTCACTAAAAATCATTCGACAAGGTTTTTTCTACCAAAGTGTATAGTGCGATATATGTGCGTGTGCGTCCTGACGTCCCCTACACAACGGTGTTTTTCCCGGGCTCGAGAGTTTACGGGTTCACGAATTATACCCGGAAAACCCCGAAAACCTCGCCCGGGCCGCCTTTGGAGCCGAACGCTGCACAAACGAGATCAGTGACACCCACTTTTTAAGTGTAGGAAGTTGCGCACTGAAGAGGAGCATCCTTTGAACAAATCTCCGGATTTTTCCCGGACACTTTCCTTAAGGAAAAAATCAAAACACGGAAAACACGTGGCCACGTGTTTCCTGATCCCGATTTATCCCCCGGGATCACATCACCGTTCCTGAAGAAGACCGTTGACAGCAGCCGGGAGCCACTTTCCGCTTCCAGATTGGACCCCCAGGAACGGAGATACAAGTATTTTAAGTTATATGTATTTTTGGACAGCCCTATCTCCCAAACGAAATCTTTGACCCCTATTTTTTATATCATTTTAAATTATTATAACACCATTTCTATTAGTATACAAAATTTCAGATTTTTAGACCTTTTAATTACCGAGAAATTAATTTTAATAGTTTTTAACCAAAAACGTGGAGGGTGAAATCTACCCCCGATTAACCCCAAAAATTGTATAGGTGTGTAAAACCTCATTTTAAGCTATACTGAATTTTTGCAGAATTTTAATATATATGGTTTGGGAGATAGTAGCTTAATTAGTATTTTAGGTTAAGTTTAGCATAAGTTAGGTATAAAATAAAAGACGAATATCTCAGCTTGTATATATTAAATTGTTAATATAAAAATAGTCCTAGATAGCCAGCTTCACTGGCTATCAAACTAAAATCGACTTATATTTTTAACATTTGTAACTACTGAGATATAACTATAAATATCGAAGACGGAATTGACCAAAAGAGGTAGATAACCTAAATTCCCGGAACTTGGAGAGGTCATAACTCGGGACCGGGAGGTCCAACCTGGAATCTGACGCCGTAGGAATTATTTTCTCCGGGAGACGATTCCAGAGAGTCCAAAAACTCGGTCCTACGACCTCTCCTTGGAAAGTCGAAAAAGGTTTTCATATTACGAAAGCCGGGAATCCTTAACCATCGTAATTACGGAACCGGGAAAGTTATCTACCTCTAGCGGAAAAATCAATTGTGTGCACTATATGTAAGGTAAAAATATAAGACTGGTGTTAATAGCTAGATAATTTCAGGGCCTACCCTTAGATACCAGTAAACCCCACGCGTCTCGTAAGATTTTGCTAGAATTTCAGGGAATACGAGGCAGTCAATTAGCACCCAACCGCAATAATAAGTTGGTAAATCTATAAATAGAATTTATCGAGGTCATCATTCATCGCGCGCCGCAGATTTAACCGTGCTAGACTACCCGGTGGTCAAATCGACTGCGTGCCGTAGATGAACATTTATAGATAACTTGCTAACAATCGACATAAACCGACTTCCAAAAGGAGGTCTGCAGAAAACCCCTGATATCTCGGGAACGGAGCGTCGCAGCTCAATTTTGACAGCGGCTTGTATACTAGACTATCGTCTAGTATACAAGTTTTGTAGCCCGACCCAAATCCCCCCCCCCCCCCTCAAAAAAAAAAAAATTTCCCCCCCCTCAATTTTAAAATTTAGATTTCCCTCCGAACTAATACTTTATACTTATAGCAGCTCGGCCAAACCTCTTCCTTACTAATTTCACCCCCGCCCCTCCCCCTCTCCCAAAAAAGGCCGATATCTCGGGAACGGTGCGTCGGAGCTCAATTCTGACAGCGGCTTGTATACTAGACTATCGTCTAGTATACAAGTTTTGTAGCCCGACCCCATTTCCCCCCCCAAATTTTTACCCCCCCCCCCCCCCCTTTAACAAAAATTTTAGATTTTAATAACGCTAACGCCATCCACCTACTGTAGCTCGTCCTAGACCCCCCCCTCCCCATTTTTACCCCTTCCCCCTGAAACAAAAAATTTGTTAAAACTTATAAATAAATTAAATAAAGCCTTAATACCATAATAACACTTACCTGACAGTTGTACTGCGCAGCACCGCACCTGAAACAGAAAAATATTAGCAAATAAGACGAGAGCAAATTTTAGTTCTACTTAGATTACAAATAGTTTTAAGATATTGACCGTTATATACAACTTATACAAACCTTATTTAACAATATTTATTGACTTATCATACATAATTTAATCTTTTTATTGATTACTGTATTGACCCTACCGAAAGTTCTTTACAAACTTTCAACTTTGGGACCACCCTTTACACACATCTTACCCAATTGACAAGACCCTCCAAAGAATGTTTGCCGCAACAAGAACCCCGGCTAAGAAACGAATGGAGAGGAGAATCTCCACTGACGAGGAAACCCGCATCCCTCCATCTGGGGTGCGAACTAGTATAGACAAGTGGGAGTCGGGGAGAGAATCTCTAAACTCGCCCCAAAGCCCCCCGATTAAGGCAGTGGCCACGACGGCACCTCCTGAGCGGGTCCCAGCCGTGAGGTCGTTTGGCCGCGCGCCAACTCCGGAAGCAGCATCATCTAAGCGACAGGAGCCTCGTCGCCAATCAACTGACGAAACCCAAAATAGCCCGCTGAAGAACCCGACCACTAGAGTTGATGAGGCGCGGGCATGCCTGAAAAAGGCTAAGCTTAGCCTCAACAACTCGAGAAACACCAAGACCGAAATCAAGGATGTAGTGATAACGGCATTAGACCAATTATTTCGGCTGGTGAAGGATTCGGAAGCGGAGCTACGAGGAATAGGGGATGGACAGAGGAAGGAGCGGGGTGGGGGGAAAGTCATCGAACCAGTGATTCGATCTCTTCCCCCCCAACCTGTTCCTGGAATCGAGGAGCTGCGACAACTGCTGGAGGAGCATGCAAAATTGATAGGGGAAAACGGGGAAAACATGAGGGACTTAAAGGAAAGACTGAGTACTCACCAAAAGTCCTTGGAGGGGGCAACATACGCGAGTGTTGCGGCCGGCAGCGCAGCGAGGACACCCGCGCAGCGTACGGCGCTGCACTCGGTGGTTGTCACCTCCAAGGACGCCACGGAGACTGGAGAAGAGGTCCTGGAAAAGATAAAAAAGGCGGTTAATGCAAGAGAAGGAGGCATAGTAGTAGACAGGATCAGGAAAGCTAGAGATAGAAAGGTCATAGTTGGCTGCAAGGATCAGGAAGAGATCGAAAAGGTGAAAAGGAGGATAAAGGAAAATGGGAAGCACTTGGAAGTTGAGGTCATAAAGAACAAAGACCCCCTGATCGTGCTGTACGGCGTCCTCCAGAGTAACTCCGACGAGGATGTCGTGAGAGCGATCAGGAAGCAAAACTCGCACCTCCTAACCGGACTAAGCGCAGAGGACGACAGAATCGAAATCCGATTCCGGCGCAAGGCGAGGAACCCACTTACGGCCCATGTCGTTGCCAGGGTGTCACCACCAATTTGGCAGCGACTAACTCAAGCGGAGGCTATACAGGTCGACATTCAGAGGGTCAGGGTCGCCGACCAGTCCCCCCTAATACAGTGCTCGCGCTGTCTAGGGTACGGACATGGCCGGAGATTCTGTCACGACGCTGCCGACGTGTGTAGCCATTGCGGAGGTCAGCACCTTAAGGCAAAGTGTGCAGAGTGGATGGCCGAAACCCCACCAAACTGCGTAAACTGCATGAAAGCAAAGATGCAAAGGATAGACCACGGAGCCTTCAGTCAAGAATGCCCAGTCAGACGTAGGTGGGAGGCATTGGCCAGGTCTACGGTGGCGTATTGCTGAGGGCGCCTCGGTGATGCAAGTGCTGCAAGCCAACCTCCAAAGGAGTAGACTAGCTACAAATGAGATCCTAATCGAAGCTACAAATAGGAAAGCTGCTGTAGCGTTGCTCCAGGAGCCTTACGTGGGTGGGACTAGGAGTATGAGGAGTTATCGAGGTGTAAGGATCTTCCAGAGCGCTGACGTAGGAGAAGGGACTGTGAAGGCCGCAATAGCGGTCTTTGACCCAACCCTGGATGTTACACAGTACCCGAAACTAACCACGAACAACATCGTCGTGGTGGGAGTCCAGGCCAGAGCCTGGAAGATCACGCTGGTGTCCTACTACTTTGAGTCAGACCAGCCCATAGGGCCAGACCTGGAGCACCTGGCAAAGATCGAGAAAGAGCTGGGTCCTGGGAGGTTGGTTATAGGAGGAGATGCCAACGCAAAAAGCAGCTGGTGGGGTAGCCCCAAGATAGACCACAGAGGTCAGGAAATGGCGTCAACTCTCGACGAACTCGACTTTCAGGTACTCAATATCGGGGACACACCGACCTTCGACACCATCAGGGGCGGCCAGCGTTACCACAGCTACGTCGACGTCACAGCCTGCTCGTCGGACATCCTCGATCTGGTGACTGACTGGAAGGTGGTAGTGAATCTCACGAGCTCGGACCACAACGGAATCGTATTTAACATCCACCTGGAAAAAAATAAACAGACCAAAATAATTAGGACAACTAGGATTTTTAATACTAAAAAAGCAAATTGGCAAAAGTTTCATGAGAAAATGAACCAATTAAAACAGGAACAAAAATTAACAGTAACTGAAATAGACAAAATTAACAACATAAAAAATTTAGATGAAACGGTTAAAAACTATACAAAAATCATAATAGAAACATGTAATCAGACAATACCAAAAAAGAAAAATAAAGAAATACTTACGATTCCGTGGTGGTCCGCCGAGCTCGAGAAGATGAAGAAGGAAGTCACCACCAGAAGACGCAGGATCCGCTGTGCCGCTCCAGTCCGGAAACAGAAGGTCATCGATGAGTACCTGAAACATAAAGCAGAATATGAGTTACAGGCTCAGAGAGCCCAAGTCGAGAGTTGGAAAGAGTTTTGTAAGAACCAGGACAGAGAAGGAATGTGGGATGGGATCTACCGGGCGATCGGAAGGACCACAAAAAGGGAGGAGGATCTTCCGCTGGAGGTGGGAGGACAGGTGCTGGACGCGAAAGGTTCCGTAGAGCTACTAGCTAAAACGTTTTATCCGGAAGACCTCGCCGAATTCGACAGCACTGAACATCGCCAACTGAGAGAAAAGGCAGAGAAAGTAAATGACGATGAACAAGATGGTCTGTGTTACCCACCATTTACTCAGACTGAACTTCGGATGGCGATGGAATCTTTTAACCCCAAAAAGGCTCCCGGCGCCGATGGTCTCGCTCCGGACATCTGCAGTCAGGCCATACTCAACGACCGAGAACTGTTCCTCGGGCTACTAAACAAGTGTCTGGAGCTGGACCACTTCCCCGTCATTTGGAAAGTTGCCACTGTCGTTGTACTCCGCAAACCCGGGAAGGACTCCTACACCACACCCAAATCGTACAGGCCGATTGGGCTTTTGCCTGTGCTGGGTAAGGTGTATGAGAAAATGCTCATAGCTCGTCTGAAACACCACCTAATCCCCAGGATTAGTACTCGTCAGTACGGATTCATGCCCCAGAAGAGCACCGAGGACTCCCTCTATACCCTGATACAGCACATCAAAACGAAGCTCGAGGAAAAAAAGATCGTTACTTTAGTTTCTTTGGATATAGAGGGAGCCTTCGATAGCGCCTGGTGGCCTGCTATAAGAGTCCGTCTGGCTGAGGAAGAGAGTCCTCTAAAACTGAGAAAAGTCCTCGACAGCTACCTCAGCGACAGGGAGGTGAGGGTTCGATACGCCGGCGAGGAATATGGCAAGATGACCAATAAGGGGTGTGTGCAGGGATCTATTGGGGGACCAATATTATGGAACCTAATCCTGGATCCCTTACTTAAAGAACTGGAAAGTAGTGGTCACTATAGTCAAGCCTTTGCCGACGACGTCGTCCTCGTATTCGAGGGCAAAACTGCCCTAGATATAGAGCGACAGGCCAATGCCGCACTTGCGCATGTTCAGGCGTGGGGTGCCAGTAACAAATTAAAATTTGCGCCACATAAAACGTGTGCGATGGTTTTAACGCGTAAGCTAAAATACGACACACCACGCCTGAGCATGGGCGGGATCGACATTGGCATGTCTAGGGAAATAAAGGTGCTGGGCCTGACTATTGACGACAAGCTAACCTTCAACTCCCACATCAGCAATATATGCCGCAAGGCAATCACTTTTTATAAAAAATTGTCACGGGCTGCAAAGCTCGAGTGGGGCTTGAATCCGTCAATAGTCAGGACCCTGTACACGGCCGTGGTCGAACCGACCATTTTATACGCCGCTAGCGCATGGGCACCCGCATCCATGAAGCTGTCTGCTCGGAAACAGCTTGATGCAGTGCAGCGCGGCTTCGCGCAGAAAATAGTTAAAGCTTATCGGACGGTCTCTCTCAACTCGGCACTGTTGCTTGCTGGGCTGCTTCCGCTGGATATCCGAATCAGGGAAGCGGCCTCGCTTTATGCGGCAAGAAGAGGGCATCCCCAGCAAGAAACAGGGAACCGAGAAATAGAGAGGCCGACAGCTTTTGCGGATTCGCCACACCCCGCTCAATGCGCGGAGCTGCGCTACACTTGCGTGGGGGACGATGCAACACTGCAACAGAACAGCCACGACGGGCTGAGTATATTCACCGACGGCAGTAAACTGGAAGGGAAAGTTGGCGCGGCATTGTCCATATGGCTCAATGGCGCGGAAACCGGTACCCGAAAGTTAAAACTGGATCAGTGTTGCACCGTCTACCAAGCAGAGCTGTTAGCCCTAAATAAAGCTACCGACATCGTCCTCCGCCGGAACTCGAAGATAAGCAATATTTATTGCGATTCGAGAGCCGCGCTGGAGACAGTAGTAAACAACGCTGCCCTCCACCCCTTAGCAGTAGAAGCAAGAGCCAACATAGTCCAAATTGAAAACAGTGGCAGGGACATACGGCTTTTCTGGATCAAGGCACACGCGGGGTTGGAGGGCAACGAAAGGGCTGACGAGCTGGCCAAGCAGGCAGCTTTATACCGGAAAACTAAACCGGACTATGACAAGTGCCCTGTTTCATTCGTCAAGCGACAAATCCGGATGGACTCGCTTGACGAATGGAACAGGAGATATATGGAGGGCGAGACGGCGTCGACGACAAAGGCTTTTTTCCCAAACGCAGTCAAGGCATACGGCATTATCAGAAAACTCAATATTGACGCCACCATCACGCAGCTAATGACGGGACACGGGGGGTTTGCCTCGTATCTATATAAGTTTAAATGTAAGGATAGTCCCTCGTGTGAGTGCGATCCAGATGTCGAGGAAAGCATACTCCACTTAATTGTTAACTGTCCCATTTTTTGTGTTAGAAGATATGAATTAGAGAATAAAATAGATATTAATGTAACTATAGAAAATTTATGTATAATATTAGAAAATAAGGAAAGTAGAAATAAGTTTATAGATTATTGTAGGTATGTAATAAATAAGGTAGTAAATAAGAATAAAAGCAAATAAATAGAGCACAGTCATATATGTCACGTGATATATGAAATGTGCTCCAACCCATCGTTTCATTGTAAATAAAAATAGGAAGTTAAAATACCCTGTAATCCTAAACCTATATACCATGTAAATTATGAAATAAACTTAGAAGTAACAAATAGATATATATAGCTAGACAGTTAAAATTGTAAAGTAAAGTAAATTGGCATCCCACCAATAAGAATGAAAGAGATGAATGAAAGAAAGAACCAGTATGAAGAATGGAAGTACGAGAAGCATAACCGCTTGAAGCACCTTGGGTACTACAGTACCCAAAATCGCAAAGTCGGTAGTAGCACCATGGGTACTGTAGTACCCAAACTTTTATTTCGCGCCAGACTCAGAAAAAGTCTCTATCCTGCTTTTACTAAGGCAAAAGACTTATAAGTATGAATGCCATCTCGTTCCGCTTGAATGTGCCATTATGCCGTAGTCGAACAACTTTAAACTCGGTGGATATTCGATTAAAAATTAAATATTATTCCGTCAGTCGAAGTCAGTTTGTGTTGACTTTGCGCGGTCGGCGGTGCATCGACGGGTTTTACGTAAATAAAACGTTAGTTATGCTGGTTCTGGTGGTGTTCTTGGTTATTATGCTTTAAATACTTGTTAACAAGGCTGATAACAATATATTTTAAGGTATACAAGTGTTTTAGTGTTTCGACTTCAGTCATTCTTCCAAGGCCTCATTGCGTCATCATCATAGACGGCCGTGTTTTTTATTTCTCAAAGTTTATTTTATTTACTGTGTTAGATGTTATGATCTATTTAAAATATAGTGAAACAATCATCGTAGAAGTGTTGTGTGCAGTTGTTTTTGTGAAATGACAATTTACGACAAGATGTAAACAAGTGTTGTGAAGTGGGAACAAAAAAAATCGCGGAAAAATTTTTTTTCGCTGGTTTTTAAATGCCTGATATTAAATACTTTTAAGGTGAGTAATGTATTCTTATTTTGTGACAAAGTGCAGATTGAGTCTATTATTAAATCTAAATAGTATAAAACATACATTATCGCTTTACTTTTTTTAGTAAAAATATGTAAACTTCAAAGTCCATGTTTTTTTGTAAAGTAAGCGGTTATACGCTGATTTATATCTATACCAGGCCAACCAATGTTATGATAACATTCGTCATTCGACACGTGTATACAACAGCTCTAAGATAACAATTACAAGTGGGTCCTTGTTCGAATGTTTAAGTCATAAAAACCATTTAAGTGGTCGACCGCCCGGCGCGTGACGTAACATAAACAAACGATGACGCGCCGGTGCTTCTACGGAAAAAAACCCGCGGGAGGGGGTGCCTCAAGCGGATAAAAGAGAGAACTGGAATGAAAGGAGTAGTAAGAAATAGGCTCCAATAAACTTGGAGGGTCGCTAGGCAAAAAAAAAAAAAAAAAAAAAAAAAAAAAAAAAAAACCTAACCTAACCTAACCTAACCTAACCTAACCTTTTTTTTTTTTTTTTTTTTTTTTTTTTTGTGACCCAGGGAAAATCCTTTATGGATACCACACCCACCCCGGGGGGGGCAGGGTGGTTATGTGGGAGTCTCCGCCCTAGTGGCGACATACCCACTAAAAACCCTGGGGTGTTCCTCCAGGCAATGGGCGGAGCTACGGGTCCATTAAATCACCGCAGCCCCGCCCAGCCTATGTCCGCCGTGAAGGCGGACCCACCTCGGGTAGGGGGGGTGGCCACCCCCTTCCACCTCGTGGCGACGCGTCGGAACATCAAAACGCATCAACCACCCTGGAGGGCCCTATTACTGCGAAGCAGCGGGTGCCCCCACACCCGCCGCTCTAGGCCCTCCTAGCGGAGACGGAGTGCGAGCCCGTCTGGCTCGCCCCCGTGTCCGCTCCCTGCGGAGCGGGTGTGAGAGAGGGTCTCTCTCTCTTTCCCGCTCCTCGGCCTCCCTCTGCGACATCACTTCCTCGCAGAAGGAGACCATCGCCTCCCAGGACCCCTCGTCGGTGACCATCCTAGCTAGGATGGTCGGCAGCGAGAGGTCTCCGCCAACCGCCGCGGCCAAAGCTAGCCGCGGCTCCGCCGCCCCCGGGCATGCCTCCAGCACGTGCTGCGCCGTCTCTTCCGCGCAGCCGCATTGGTGGCATTCCGGGGTCTCCTCCTTCCGGGCCACGCTGAAGAGGTACCTCCCGAAACATCCATGTCCCGAGAGGACCTGAGTCAGCCGGAAGGTAAGACCTCCGTGCCCTCGATGGACCCACTCCTTCAGTACGGGCCGGACCGCCTCCAGAAACCGAGCGGCCCCGGCCCCCCTTCTCCGATCCATCGAGAGTCGTCCACCCCACGACTCGAGAGCGGCGTCCCTGGCCCTCTGTCGCCACTGCTCCAACTCCCGTGGGGCGGGCCGCAAGTCCTCCTCGCGCGCCCGCACTCTGCGCCAGTAGACCGAGGACAGAACCTCGGCCTCCAGATCCCACGGGAGGGAGCCTGCGAGGACGCAGGCCACTTCGTGTGAGAGTGTGCGGTATCCCCGACACACTCTCACCGCCATGGCCCTCTGGCTCCTATGTAGTCGGGCTGCCTCCCTAGAGTTTAGGGAGCCGGCCCAAATAGGAGCCCCGTAGAGGGCCATAGAGCGGACCACCGCCATATATAGGCGGCGGCAGCTCGGATCTCCTCCCCCGAGGTTTGGTAGGAGGCGGCTCAACGCACCCGCCGCCCCCACTAGCCTCGGGCTCAGCTGCTCGAGATGAGCCCCGAACCTCCATCTGCTATCGAGTACGACACCGAGGTATTTCAGTGTCGATCCGACAGCAATGGAGGTTCCCCCCACCACGATCGCTGAGCCTGCAGGCGGCTTCCTCCGAGGCCCATGAAAACAAATGGCCTCGGATTTATGGAGCGCCACCTCCAGGCCCAGCCGCCGGATCCGAGCCACCACCGCCGCAACCCCGGCAGTGGCCAGGACAGACGCTTCCCTGAACGTCTGCCCCCGGGCGGTAACCAGCGTGTCGTCAGCGTAACAAACTACGCCGACGCCACGGAGGTTAGCGCCCCGCAACACCCAGTCGTAACCGATGTTCCACAGGGTGGGGCCCAACACGGACCCCTGTGGAACACCGCGGGTCATGGGGCTCCGACCTTCCCCATCCTTTGTGGGGTAGACTACCTGCCTGTCGGACAGGTAGTCCCCCACGAGGCGTCGGAGGTACTGGGGCACCCTATGGTACCTCAGCGCCCCCAATATTACGCTCCAGGGCAGGGTGTTGAAAGCGTTAGCGATGTCTAGAGACACCGCCAACATCACCCCGCCGCTGGAGCACGCCTCCTCAGAGAGGTCGCGGACGTGGGCTATGGCGTCCACAGTCGAGCGACCTCTCCTGAACCCGAACTGGGTGTCGGCCAAGTCCGGCCCAACCACCTCCAGGTGCTTGACGAGGCGGGCGACTACGACGCGCTCTAAGAGCTTGCCCGCCTCATCAAGCAGCACGATTGGCCGGTATCCCGCCGGCAAGTCCGCAGGGCGCCCCTCCTTTCGCAAAAGGACGAGACGGCCCTGCTTCCACCGCTTGGGGAACCGGCCTTCCTGGAGGCAGCGGTCGAACAGCGACCTTATGCGCTCCTCTAGCGACTCCTGGACGAGGGCCCACGCGCGACCGGGAATCCCATCAGGGCCCGGCGCCGTGTTTTTGGCCCTCATCCGCAGGACGGCCGCGCCCAGCTCACCCGGCGAGACTTCAGGCACCTCTTCCTCCGCCGGTGCGCCGCGTGCCACCAGGGTGGGAGGGACAAATTCGGTCCCCGGACTAGCGGGGAACAGTCCCTCGACCACACGCTGCAGGACCGCCGGTTCCATGGTGCTGGTGACCGGGGGGGCCCATGGGCGAAGCTTCTGCCTCGCCCACTTGTACGGCCGGCCCCACGGGTCCCGCTCCAGCGACGCCAAGAGCTCTCGCCAGGCCTCCGCCTTTGCTTCGCCGATGGCGATGCGAAGGGCCTGGCACGCACCTCTATACGTGGCATAGAGGGCGTCGAGCTCCTCAGCGTCCTGGCGCCTCCTCCGGCGGTACCGCTGGTAGCGGCGGCGCTCTGCCAGGCACTGGCGGCGGAGCTCGGCGATCCCCTCGTTCCACCAGTAGACCTGGCGCTTGGATTGTGCAGGCCTAGCGCGAGGCATGGCAGCGTCGCACACATGTGCCATGGCCCTGCACAATCCATCGGCCTCTGCATCCAGGTCTACTTCCGACGAGGGGGGGGCGTTCCACGCCTGGACGATCGCTGCCTCCTGCAGCAACTCGACGTCCAGGCGGTTTAGCGCCCACCGAGGGCCAACCGCAGCCGGCAACCGCGGGCCCTGACCCGCCGAAGACGAGGAGACGCTGAACCGGATGTACCGGTGGTCGGAGAGCGTCTCCTCGTCCACCAGGACCTCCCAGTCCCGAACACGCGCCGCGATCTCGGGGGTCGCAAATGTCACGTCGACCACTGACCCTCCCGAGCGCCGCACACACGTGTTCGTGGACCCGCGGTTTAGGACGCATAGCCCCGCCGCCACCACCCACTCGCTGAGGGCCTCGCCTCGTGCATCCGTCCTTGAAGATCCCCATGCCCTAGACTTGGCGTTGAGGTCTCCAAGGAGGATGATTGGCCTGGGACGGTTCTGGCCGATCAGGGTCCCCACCTCGCTGAGGAAGTCCTCGAACTCGGCGAGAGCCCTGTTGGGGGAGAAATACGCCCCCACAACCACCGTCCCGGCCATCCTGGCGGCCACAAATCCCCTACCCCTGACCACGCCCTCAAGGGGAGGGGATCGGGCAGGCGACTGGGTGGTGATCGCCACCAAACCGTCCAGATCCCCGACCCAGTCACCTCTGGGCGGGATCCGGTATGGTTCGGCGACCACAGCCACTTGTGTCAACCGCTCGGCCAGGCTCTGGAGGAGGACATCCTGAGCTCTGGCCGAGTGGTTGATGTTCGCCTGGAGGAAAGTAAGTCTGTCCGACATTAACTTTCCTCCATGTGCGACGGCTGCTCCTCTGCGGGGCGAGTCTGCTGCGACTTGGCCTTGGCCTCAGTCGCAGCAGGTTTCCGGCGCGCCTCTGCTTTAGACGGGGGCTTGGCGCAGGCCTTGCCCCCGGAGAGGTGGTCTGCCGGCTTCCCCGCTGTTGCACATAGTGTGCAGTGGGGGGCGGCAGAGCAACCACTGGCCTTGTGGCCTTTTTGACCGCAGCGATGGCACTCATCGCTGCGGTCCACCTCAGACTTGCACTGGGCCCTGACGTGGCCCAGTGCAAGGCACCGGAAACAGCGGCGAGGTCGGGCGTCCAAAAGTTGGACCCGCGCCGCCACCCATCCCACCAGGAGTCGGCTGCCGTTGGCAACCAACTTCCTGGCGGCGGTCACAGGGCATCGGACAAATGCCGTCCCCATGCCCGCCGCACCCCTCCTTATCTCGCCGACATGGTAGTCCGGCGCGGCGCCGCCTCCGGCCCCGACGAGGGCCTCCGTCAGTTCGGCCGGGCCGACAGAGTCGTCGAGGCCGTTCACCCTCAGCTCCGCGGAGGTGACGGGCCTTGAGACCTTAATGGTCTCTTCGGCACCCCGAAACACCTCCTGCAGTTTGAGGGCGAGGGAGTCCGCCCTCTCCGCCTTCGCCGAGCCGGGCACCTCGAGGATTCGGCCCCCCGTGGCCGCCACCCGCATTTTGAGAGGCGGAAAGTCGGTTAGGTCGATCCGACTTCTCGCCTCTCCAAGCACCTTTTGGTAGGTGAGGCCCTTCTCTTCCGCCCCCGGTAGTAGCGTAATCACCACTGCTGCGGTTCGCTGGGGGCGGAGCTTGGCCTTTTTAGGCCCCGCTTTCGTTGGCGGGGCGGGCGGTCCAGCCCGAGGCCGCTCCGGCTGTGCTGCCGTAGGCCGCTGCTCCCTTTTCTTCGCCCTCCCGCGCTTCACCACCTCCGTCCACGGCTCCGACAGAGTCGGTGGCGGTGGAGGAGGCAGTTCAGCCGTCTGAGGGATTACAGAGGCTGCTGCCCTTGCCTTACCCTTACCCCTGCCCTTGCTGGGTTTGGGTCCTTCAAGGGGAGCTTGGGTCGGTGTCGGCGCAGAATTTGGCGCGGACCCAGCCTTTGCAGCCTCCGCGTTTCTCCGGTCTGCGGCCAGAGGCGGCCGGACACGCTTCTCCGGTAGGAGGCGCTCTTCCAAAGCGTCGAAACGCGCGCTCACCATGTCGCCGACTTGGCGCAGGATGGCCTGCTCCAGCTCCTCCACCGGGCGAGCCTCGTTTCGGATCAAGGATCCCGAGGCCCGTGAAGGAGCGGAAGCTCGGAGACTCGCCATCTCCACGCCGAGCTCGGCCACTTGCTTGCGCAGGTCCGCAACTTCCTCCTTAAGGCGCCTGTTGGAGGCCTGCAGCTTCTTGGTCTCCTCGGTTGAGGACCTTTTGCGCAGGCGCTCCGTCAGACTCCCAATCTCCGTCGCCGACACCTTCAGGGAACGTTGAAACGTTCCCTTTAGGTTGCTGGACTTTGTGGCCACATGGTTGATTGTGGCCAGGCAGTCCTGCACCCTACCGAAGATGTCGGCGGCCAGCTCGTCATCCACATCGTCATCCGTCGATGTTTCAGAGAGCCGCGCCGACGCCCGAGATCGCAGAGATGACGTCATCTCCGCTACCTCGCGCTCAGCCCGGAGCTCCATCTCCTGCCGCTCGGCAGCTACGAGAGCCGCCTTGGCTTTGGCGAGGCCGACATATTCGCCCGTAGTGGGCGGCCGACCCCTGCCTCTTCGCTCTGCGACTTTCGACGCTGTCGCCATCTTCACGGCTGGAGCGTCCACCTCGTTGTCGGAGCCTAGACAGCTGTTTGCTCCACGCGACCGCTTTCGCAAGCGTCTCGCGTCCACGAACCGGTCTGGTGACTCTGCCACCGAGACCATGCTCCCACACGTTGAGGAGTCAGACTCTTCGACGTCTACCACGCCTTCAGGGCCAGGCCCTCTCCTTCCAACGTTTTTAATTTTTGAAATTTCCATAATAAATCCCACGAGTGGAGACGAAATAAAGGTCCACCCCCGGGTGACGCTCATTCCGGGGGTAAGGGTACATACTGCGGAGGTCCCCAGGTATCCGCAGGTTTTAACGTGTTTTCTCACGGGTTTTTGTTTCAAGCTTTTCCTTGCTCTGGGGCCGGCCAATTAAGGCAAGCCCCCTTCGGCCCCCACACTGCCACAACGTACCCCTTACCGCAATACGGGGTCTTTGAAGCGAACAGTGGAGAGCCGGTGCAGGAGAGGGTGCGGAAACCTCCCCCGACGACACTGGGCGATGGTTTTAATACCACCCAGGTCGCCCGACCCGCGTCGCCGCTACTCAGCATAAGGCTGAGACGCCGACCGGGCCCCGCAGCCACTCAAGGCCGCCGAGACTCGACCGCCGCTACCCGGACTATCCAGGACGCCGGTCGAGCCTACCCCTCAGGAAGGCACAATGCGCCCCCCGACGTCGTCCACGGACGACCCATCCCCGGTGTGCCCGAAAGGGTGGCCGAGTTGACCGATCCCTTCCGCGCCGCCAACCTTGAAGGCCAGCCATCCTCCGACCCGAAGATCCGCTGGTCCATTTCTGGACACCGACCCGCCTCGTCCACGCCCTATGCTGAACATAGGGACTCGTGGAGAGGCCCCGCAGTCAATCAAGACCGCCTAGGCCCAGACCGCCGCTTCCCGGAATGTCCAGGGCGCCGGCCCGAGCCTCCACTTGGGGTTCCTCTTAGTTTCACCGGGCAGAGCGGCCCGGCTACTTATCCCCCCCGCCACGGAAAGGCGGGAACCCATTCGAGGGGGAACCTAACCTAACCTAACCTAACCTAACCTAACCTAACCTAACCTAACCTAACCTTTTTTTTTTTTTTTTTTGTTGACCCAGTGGAAATCCTTTATGGATACCCCTAACCCGGGGGAGCCGGGGTTATGTGGGAGTCTCCGCCCTGCGGCGGCATACCCACTAAAACCACTGGGAAGTTTACCTCATTCCCTTGTGGCCGGGGGCAGCGGGGTTCCCTTTCGGAGTCTCCGCCACCCTCAGCCAGGGTCGGCCCTTCGGCCCCGTCTTCCGAGCGTCAAGAGAGGGACGGCCCTGGTCACCCAAGGCCGCCCCCAGACGTGTGGAGCCAGTGCAAGCCAGCGGAGAGCCCCCCGACCCTCCGCCAGTGGCCCCACTACGGAGAGGGAAGGAGGCGATGATCGGATCGCCCCCTCCTCCCTCCCCGTCGTCTGCGCCGGAGCGAATCCTGCGGGAGTCGTCCTCCCCGATCCGCCCCGCGGCCCCTTCGGCGACATTACCTCTTCGCAGAAGGAGACCACGGCCTGCCACGATCTCTCGCCGCCGAGCATGGCTTTCACCACGCCCGGCAACGAGCGATCCCCTCCTCCTTCCCTTGCACTCCCGACCGCGACCCACACGCGGCGAGGAGCACAAGGAAAACCCCCCCTGGTGGTCCGAGCCATCGCTCAGACCCCGGCTCATCCGCTGTGCCCTCTGCTAATCAGCCCTCTGCTGCCAGAGGGACACGCGGAAGGGCCCACCGTGTCGGGTTATTAGCCACCGTGCGGTAATACTGCATAAATGCATATGTCCCTCTGACTGCATAAAAGCTGCAGTATTACCGCACGCTGTTGCCCAGGGTGCACCACGTGGAGGTTACCCGACCTAGCACCCCAACCTAACCTAACCTAACCTAACCTAACCTAACCTAACCTAACCTAACCTAACCTAACCTAACCTAACCTAACCCTTTTTTGACTTAGAAAATTTCAACCGAGGTGATGTAAGGAACGTCGTTTCCCAGTACATTTGGATTTTAGAGTTTCTTAAATATTGACCAATTGTTGAGTGTGACACGTCGCTGTAACCGGCTCGACGTCTCCTCGACGATCCTGCAACAGAAAAGCACACGTTTAGTACAAATTTTTGGAAATAACTTCAATTTTCATCGAAATTTTTGAAAACTTTGAAAAATCCTAGCGTCTTCAAAATTTAGTTTGGAAATTTTTCTTTTATTTTATTCGTGCTCGGCAGGCTTGCGCGCGTCGCGCTGCATACTCAGATTTAGGTTTTTTCCACCGCCATCCCCCGCCCACCCACCCTGGGTCCCGTTAACTTAGGGAGGTGAGGTTATTTAGGGAAATATTTTTTTAAAATTTTTTGTTTCTGTGTCGTTTGTTTGCTTGGAGGATCCGTCGGTCATTTTATACAACTTTTACAATTTTATTGACTTTCTTTTTGACAACCGACGACCAAGCAAACTATGTTCAGGACTCCGGCCAAACGAGGGTCTCTCGATGGAGAGCTCCGTGCTGTCGCGGCAGGGACCGCCACAGTCACGAAGAACGCCGGGTCTCCGCACCAAAACGTCCGAAGGAGCATCGGGGAGTGGGAGTCCGGTTTACCGGGCCCCCGCAACAGTCTCACCCCCCCGAAATCGAGCCCGACGGTGGGACTCCCGAAGCCAAAGCCGTCAGCCGTGCGTAGGCTGTCGGTGGATGCCGAGGGAGCCCCACCTAAGACCGCGGGCTCGAAATCCAAATCTTCGGACCGGGTGAATGAGGCCAGGGCTTGTGTTCGCACGGCCAAGCAGCATCTGACCCAGTCTCGGAACCTCAAGACCGACATTAAGACCGCCGTTAACGCGGCGATCGACCGGCTGTTCCAGCTGGTGAAGGATGCGGATGCAGAATTGGCCAAGTGTGCGAACACACAGCCTGGCCCGGCGGTCTTCGAAGCGGCTGCCTGCGCTTCGCCAAGGTCCCCTCCAGCTTTTATGGAGGGAGACTTGTCGGAGCACATGCAGCTGCTCAGAGACAGCACGGAGCAGATGCGAAGGCTCCAAGAGACCCTCGACAGCACCACCTCCCTGGGAAGCCAGAAAGAGGCACAGTCTGAGTGTTTCGACCAACTTTTGGGTGAAGTGCGGGAGCTGCGCCAGACCTCCGAAGAGACGGGGCGGAAGGTTTCCTGCTTGCAGGAGACCGTCCCCTCGTACGCGGAGGTTCTGGCCAGACCACCTGCAGCCATACCGCGAGAGCTTCACCCAAAGCACTCAGTAATTGTGTCCTCGGGCGACGACCGGCTCAATGGTGACCACATACTCGGCAAGGTCCGAGACGCTCTAGAAGCCAGGACCACCGGGCTTCAGGTCACCAGAGTGCAAAAGGTCCGAAACCAGAAGGTGGTGCTGAGTTGCGCCAGTAAGGAGGAATTGTTGAAGGTGAGTGAGAGGATCAAGACCAAGGACAAGGGCCTTATCGTGGAGGAGGCCAAGAACAAGGACCCCTTGGTCATGATCCGAAATCTCCTCGCCTTCAACAAGGACTCGGACATCGTTTCGTCTCTCAGGTCCCAGAACAAGAGCCTCCTCCGGGACCTGGGAGACGACGATTTCAGGGCGACGGTCAAGTACCGTCGCCGGGCGCGGAACCCCCACGAGAATCACGTCGTGCTGCAGGTGTCCCCAAAGCTGTGGATGAAGCTGGTTGAGGCCAAGCGGGTGCACATCGACTTGCAGTATGCGGTTGTACAGGATCAGTCTCCGCTCGTACAGTGTACACGGTGCCTGGGGTATGGGCACGGGCGCAGGCAGTGCACAGAGTCAGCCGACCTGTGCAGCTTCTGCGCTGGCCCACACCTCCGGGCGGACTGTCCTGCACACACTGCGGGCGAGACTGCCGTATGCCGCAACTGCAAGTCGGCGAAGTATCCCGACTTTGGCCACAATGCCTTCGACGGTGAGTGCCCAGTGCGTAAGCGATGGGACGCCATAGCTAGGTCTAGCGTGGCGTACTGCTAACGTACCGGGCACTCTAGTCACCACAGCTGAAGGGACGAAGCCTGCGCACATTGGTGGTTACGTGTGGGGTCCGAGGACGCGGGTGATACCAGAAGCGATGGATGGTATGCTGCCAAAGTGTCCCACACAAGACTCTCACAAGTATGACCTGGAAACTAAACAACGCATGAGGCTGACCAGACCAACATTGTGTCCGATGATGGATGGAGAAGAGTCCAGGTCGTACTTGTTTGCAGTCGGCACTAAGGCAGCTCAGTCTAGCATGGCTGAATTAAGAATGGGTGACACTAGGTGTCATCCAGACTTATTCAAGGTTAGTTGTAGTTGGGAAGGTGCGTGCTACACCTATTTCTTAGAAATAGGAGTATGCACGCACGTGGGAAAGTTGGTTAAAACGTAAGAGAATAATCCATATCGCATTCTAGTCAATCCACCTAAGTATTTATTTATTCATAAGTTTTTAAAACTTTAAATTGTTGTACATAATTCTCTATGACTGGATATTATACTCTTGTGTATGAAATAATTGTTAATATTCATAGGTATCGCTATTTATTTTAGATTTACAATTTTAATGACAATAATTATACAATTTTATCTTTTGCTCATAATTTATACTTAAATTTTAATCTTTTACAATTTTAACTTAGCTTAAGTTAATACAATTACTAAATTTTTTGGAAATAATAATCCTAGCTCAAATTTATTCATAATTTTAAGAAGATGCAAATAAGTTACTATTTTTGAACGACTGAAAGACCACATAAGTGGCAACTATTAAAATTAAAAGTGTTGTAGGATTATAAACCCAAACAAGGGCCTCGCATATAAAGTGAGGGTACATAGGCGGAGGAGGACGGCTAAAAAAAAAAAAAAAAAACCTAACCTAACCTAACCTAACCTAACCTTTTTTTTTTTTTTTTTTTTTTTTTTTTGGTGACCCAGTGGAAATCCTTTATGGATACCCCTAACCCGGGGGAGCCGGGGTTATGTGGGAGTCTCCGCCCTAGTGGCGGCATACCCACTAAAACCACTGGGGTGTTTCCCTCAGCCTCTTGGCCGGGGGTCGCGGGATCATTTAACGTCGCCGCAACCCCCAGCAGGGTCGGCCCTTCGGCCCCATCATGGGGAGCTTTGAAGCTCCTCCCTCTTCGTTGGCGATGTGCGGAAACACCGGCACATCGCCCAACCTCTGAACTCGTGGCCGGTGAGCACCCAGCTCCCCCGAGCCGGGCACCCAGAGTTCCCACCTGAGGACCGCCTGCGGTCATAAATGGCCGCCGGCGGTGCTAGGTGCACACTACTTCTGGGATTGTCCACTCGTCCCCGCGCTCGCGCACGGAGCGGGTGGGCAATCCATAGGAATGGGCCGAGGGGCTGGCCTCGCGGCCTTGCCTCTCTGGCGCTTCCTCTTGGGAGGCGGGGCGCAAGCCCTGTCTCCCACGCGATGCCCGGCCGGCTTGTCCGCAGCTGCGCAAACAAAGCAGTGCGGCGCGGCCGAGCAATCGCCCGCCTTGTGTCCGGACTGACCGCAACGATAGCACAGAGTGCTTCGGTCAGTCTCGGACTGGCACTGCTCCCGGACATGCCCCAACTCGAGGCATCGGAAGCAGCGCAGCGGCTTGGGTGCCAGCAGTCGGACCCGTGCTGACACCCATCCAACCAGCAGGCGACCCGCCGTCGCCACCTTCTTGGCTGCGGCCACCGGGCACCGCACGAATGCCGTGCCCATGCCCGCAGCACCTCGGCGGACTTCGCCCGCCCTCACTGCTTCGAGCTGGCACCCTCCAGCCTCGGCTATCGCCGCCGCCACGTCTTGTCCGGTGGTGGAGTCATCCAGGCCGGTGATGCGCAGGTCCGCACACTTCACCGGTCTGGTGACCCGGACGTCTTCCCCGAGCACCTCGCGGAGTCTCTCAGCGAAGGCATCCGTCTTGCGCTCGCGGTCGGCTGCGTCCTTGCCCAGGACCTCCAACAGCCGACCGCCAGTTGCCGCTCTCCGGATGTTCGCGAGAGACTCGATCCCGAGCTCCGCGATTTTTATCCGCTGCTGCGCCGTCCGCATCGCCTGCTGGTAGGTGACACCCTTCTCCGCGCCCTTCGGCGTAATCGTCAAGACGACTGCCGAGGTGGTCGGGGCGCGGATCCTTGGTTTTGTCACCTTCCGTGCATGGCGACGCGGCTGCGCGGCTTCCGCCCGGGGCGGCTGGCCCTGCACAGGTGCCGGTGTCGCCGCGGCGGCGGCCTTCCCCTTGCGGCCCCTCTTGGCCACCTCCACCCAGCTTACGCCAGGCTGGACTTTGGCCAATTGGGGCCCGTCACGTCCGGGTTTGGGGCCCACCGCACCCTTCTTGCCCTTGGGGGCAGAAGGGGGGGGCCGAGACTCATGTACGACCGCAGTTGCGCCCGACGGCCCGGGCTGCGGCTCCGAAGACGGGGCCGCAGCGGCCGCGAGGTTCCTGCGGTCGGCGGCGAGCGGGGGACGGGTGGGGGGCTCCTCGGGTGCGAGGCTGTCCCCGACCTCGGACCGAAGTGCCCACGCACAATTCCGCCACCTGTTCGCCTTCGTCACCACCTCTTTCAACGGAGGCGGAGTGGAGACGCGACGCGCCTGCGCCACCTCCCTGCGGAGCTCCGCCATCTCCTGGCGGAGGTCGGCCATCTCCGCTCGCAGGCGCTCGTTCGCCGCCTGCAGCCTCTTTGTTTCGTCGGAGGCGGTCCTCCGGTGGAGTTCCCGCATGAACCTAACCTAACCTAACCTAACCTAACCTAACCTAACCTAACCTAACCTAACCTAACCTAACCTAACCTAACCTAACCTAACCTAACCTAACCTAACCTTACGAATTTTAGAGACTCTTAGATTTAGACTGAATATTGAGTGTGGTACATCGCTGTGTCCGGCTCGACGTCCCCTCGAAGATTCTGCAACAAAAAAGTACACGATTAGTACAAATTTTTCGAATTAACATCATTTTTCTTCAAAATTTTGCAAACTTTAAAAAAATCGTATCGTCTTCAAAATTTAAATTAGAATTTTTATTATATTTTATACGTGTTCAGTAGACTTGCGCGCGTCGCGCTGCATATTTGGATTCCTATTTTTTTCCCCACCCACCCGCCCGGAGGGGTTTCAATAGAAAGAGTTTGTTGTGCGTAGTGGGGGCGGACACTAAGTGGGAAATTTTTCGACTTTTCGAACTTGAGTTGCTCAATTGTTGGGCATCTTAAAATATACCAACTGACCAATTTTGGGTTCATTTGGCCTATAATTTAAGGTAGAGATTTAAGATGTTCCGTACACCCGCCAAAACAATGAAGGACGTGGAGCAGGTCTCCAAAATGACAAGGACAGGCGCCTCTGATGCCGCGGGCCCATCCTCTAACACCAATGTCAGGCGGAGCGTGGGGGAGTGGGAGTCTGGGAAGTCAGACCGACTAAGTCTCACTCCCCCAAACAAGATCTTCATGGTGGGTCCTCAAAAGCCGATGCCAAAACCGTCAGCAGTTCGTAGGCTGCCGGTGGAGGCATCGGAGAGCCCACCAAAACAATCAGGGAAACCTGACAGGGTGGCGGAGGCTAAGGCCTGCTTAGTAAGGCTGAAGGCGAGTCTGTCCAACTCCCGAAATATAAAAACGGAGATAAAAAACGCCATACAAGAGTCGGCAGACCGCCTGTACCAGCTCGTGAAAGAGGCTGAGTCTCCTCCACGAGCTGGTACCGGGTCTGCAAAGGGTGCGAGAGACTCCGACAAAGACGCCAGCACACAGCCGAAGGACATAGATGGCGGAAGACAGAGCGAAGATGCTTTTGCATTATCTTCGCCTGGCAGGGACCTGGCGAAGATGATGCAAAAGCATATGGTCATGCTCAAAGAAAATGCGGAGAGGACACAGGCCCTAAACGACACACTGGAACGGCAAAACGGGATGGGAGGACACGATGACACGAAGTCAGATAATATTGACAAGCTTCTGGGCGAAGTGCGAGAGCTGCGCCAGACCTCCGAGGAGACGAGGAAAACTGTTTCCTCTTTGAAGGAATCTGTCCCCTCGTATGCGGAGGTCTTGGCTAGGCCAAACAGCACCACCTCCCCAACAAAGCTTCGCCCGAAGCATTCGGTCATCGTGTCCTCCGACTCCGCAAAGGACACTGGTGATATGGTGCTTGGTAAGGTTCGCGAAGCTCTTGAAGCTAAATCCACCGGGCTCCGTATCACCAGGGTCCAGAAGGTCAGGGACCAAAAAGTGGTCCTGAGCTGCGGCAGCATGGAGGAGCTGCAGAAAGTGCGGGACAAGATCGCAGCAAGAGGCATGAGCCTTAAGGTCGAAGAGGCGAAAAACAAAGATCCTCTCGTAATAATTAAAAACCTGCTCAGCATTAACAAAGACGAGGAGATTGTAGCGTCTCTAAAGTCCCAGAACGCCAATCTCCTCCGAGACCTTCCTGACGAGGATTTTAGGGCCGTGGTAAAGTACCGACGTAGAGCGAGGAACCCGCATGAGAACCACGTCGTGCTCCAGGTTTCGCCTCAGATATGGCAGAGGCTCACACAAGCCAAACGCATACACGTCGATCTGCAATACGTAGTGGTTCAGGACCAGTCTCCGCTCGTCCAATGCACGAGGTGCCTGGGATATGGGCATGGGCGCAGGCTCTGCACAGAGTCAGCCGACCTGTGCAGCTACTGCGCCGGCCCACATCTCCGGGCAGACTGCCCGGCATACGTGACGGGGGAGACTGCGACCTGCCGCAATTGCAGGTTGGCGAAATATGCTGAAGTTGGCCACAACGCCTTCGACGGGGAGTGCCCCGTACGCAAACGCTGGGACGCGATAGCCAGGTCCAGCGTTGCGTACTGTTAAGAGAAGGGCACTCCCGTCATCACAGGCGAAACAGCGAAGCTGGGGCACACTGGTGGACTCATGCGGGAAACCACGATGACGCAAGTGATGAAGACTCTCAGCGGGGGGCTCTCTTTGTACTCATATTGCTTTGATCATAGGGATAGCCCCACATACAAGATCACAGGGATCAAAATAGGTACTAGTAAATTAGAACCGAAGTGCCCAAAAGTTGACACCTACAGGTGCGAGCTGGTATCTCCGACAAGCATGGAGCTGACGGAACTCCCATTGTTTCCAATGAAGGCCGTGAAAGAGACCAGGTCGCACCTGTCGGCAGTTTGCACAAAGGTGAAAATAAAGGAGCTGCAAAGATAAGAGAGGGTGACCATGAAGGTCATCTTATTTTATTGTTGATTTTTCTTAAAAACTAGCATGAAAAGTGGGTGCAACTCACAATTCTTACGAAATGTGAGTATGCACCCACGGTGAAAATTAGGTATTCAAAAATAGGCAAAATTAGTACATAATAATCATAAATTCTACTTAAAATTTTGGCAATCAAAGAGAAAGTTCACATCACTGAAGAAATTAAAAAACTGTTAGATATTACAAAAAGTATTTAGCTATTATTATATTTTAATTTAAATCTTTGGACAAATTACACTTTGTATAGAACATATCATAAAATATACTGCATATAATATACACTTGACAATATGGTAAACACCATTTTAACTTTTTACAAATATTAAATTTAAGAACATAAAACATAAGAAATCAAATACGATAAAACTTGCTTATTTAAATAAAATGTTCAATTTAATGAATATAAAATACATACCAAATTGAATAACAAACTTAAAAATCTATTTGGCATAAAATTAATAGTAAAAGCTACAAAGTTAGCACTTTTTCAAAATTTGGTAACTTATAAAAAACCTAAAAAAGGTCCTCGCAAATATAGCGAGGGTACATAGGTGGAGGAGGACGGATAAAAAAAAAAAAAAAAAAAAAAAAAACCTAACCTTACGCGGCGGTTGGCGGAGACCTCTCGCTGCCGACCATCCTAGCTAGGATGGTCGCCGACGAGGGGTCCTGGGAGGCGATGGTCTCCTTCTGCGAGGAAGTGATGTCGCAGAGGGAGGCCGAGGAGCGGGAAAGAGAGAGAGACCCTCTCTCACACCCGCTCCGAAGGGAGCGGACACGGGGGCGAGCCAGACGGGCTCGCACTCCGTCTCCGCTAGGAGGGCCTAGAGCGGCGGGTGCGGGGGCACCCGCTGCTTCGCAGTAATGGGGCCCTCCAGAGTGGTCGACGCGTTTTGATGTTCCGACGCGTCGCCACGAAGTGGGAGGGGGTGGCCACCCCCTACCCGAGGTGGGTCCGCCTTCACGGCGGACATGGGCTGGGCGGGGCTGCGGTGATTTAATGGACCCGGCGGGAACCCATTCGAGGGGGAACCTAACCTAACCTTTTTTTTTTTTTTTTCTTTAGGGGCGCCCTTCTTCCCCTTCGAGGCACCCTTGCGAGCACCCGGAGTGGGCTTTGCCGCTGGTGGCGCTCCCGCTCCCGAAGGTCCAGCCTGATGTTGTGGCTCTGGAACCACGGGAGCCACTCCAGCAACAGCGCTTCTGCGGTCAGCCGCTAGTGGAGGTCGCATGCGCCTCTCCGGCAGCAGGCGCTCCTCCAGCGCGTCTAACCGGGCATTTAACATGCCCCCCACCTGACGCAGTATGGCCTGCTCCAGTTCCTCCATCTGCCGAGGTTCTTGACGCCTCAGCGCACTCTCTGGCGAGGACCGCTCGGCAGATGGTGGAACGGATGCTCGCGCAGTTGTCACGTCCCTGCGGAGCTCCGCCAACTCATTGCGGAGGTCCTGCATCTCTTCTCGCAGGCGCGCGTTTGCTGCCTGCAGCCTCCTGGTTTCCTCTGTGGAAGACCTTTTGTTGAGGTCTTCCAAGAGGTCCTTGATTGTAGCCGAAGCCTCCTTAAGGGCCTTTTTAAAAGTGCCCTTAAGGTTGCTCGACTTTACAGCCACCGTGTTAATGGTGGCCACACAATCAAGGACCCTCTTATTAAGGTCCGAGGCCAGGTCTTCCTCATCACCCAATGAGGAGACTGAGAGCCGGTCAGCGGTCGGCGGTCTCTGTGAGCGCAGACTCAAGGTCAACTGCTCAACCTGCTGTTCGGCTCTCAGCTCCATTTCTTCGCGCTCGGCCGCCAAGAGGGCAGCCTTGGCGCGGGCGAGGCCGACATATTCGCCCGTAGTGGGCGGTCGGCCTCTGCCTCTCCGAGCAGAACCCACCTTTGTGGCCGGGGCGTCTGACTCCCCGTCAGAGCCCAAGCCACTACCGGCGTCGCTCTCTCCCTCGCGAGGTCTGACGCGTTTGCGCCAGAGCCTCCCAGGTGATTTGGGTGGTGACCCCGTCACCGTCACCATGCTGCCGGCTGAGGAGTCAGACTCCTCAGCGTCTACAGGGCTAAGCCCTCTCCTTCCAACTTTCGTTCGGTTTTTATTTTTAATTGTATCCATAGTAGATCCCACGAGTGGAGACGAAATAAAGGTCCACCCCCGGGTGACGCTCATTCCGGGGGTAAGGGTACATACTGCGGAGGTCCCCAGGTATCCGCAGGTTTTAACGTGTTTTCTCACGGGTTTTTGTTTCAAGCTTTTCCTTGCTCTGGGGCCGGCCAATTAAGGCAAGCCCCCTTCGGCCCCCACACTGCCACAACGTACCCTTTACCGCAATACGGGGTCTTTGAAGCGTACAGTGGAGAGCCGGTGCAGGAGAGGGTGCGGAGACCTCCCCCGACGACACTGGGCGATGGTTTTAATACCACCCAGGTCGCCCGACCCGCGTCGCCGCTACTCAGCATAAGGCTGAGACGCCGACCGGGCCCCGCAGCCACTCAAGGCCGCCGAGACTCGACCGCCGCTACCCGGACTATCCGGGACGCCGGCCGAGCCTACCCCACAGGAAGGCACGATGCGCCCCCCATCGTCGTCCACGGACGACCCATCCCCGGTGTGCCCGAAAGGGTGGCCGAGTTGACCGATCCCTTCCGCGCCGCCAGCCTTGAAGGCCGGCCATCCTCCGACCCGAAGATCCGCTGGTCCATTTCTGGACCCCGACCCGCCTCGTCCACGCCCTATGCTGAACATAGGGACTCGTGGAGAGGCCCCGCAGTCAACCAAGACCGCCTAGGCCCAGACCGCCGCTTCCCGGAATGTCCAGGGCGCCGGCCCGAGCCTCCACTTGGGGTTCCTCTTAGTTTCACCGGGCAGAGCGGCCCGGCTACTTATCCCCCCCGCCACGGAAAGGCGGGAACCCATTCGAGGGGGAACCTAACCCTAACCCTAACCTAACTTAAAATCCTTTATGGATACCACACCCACCCCGGGGGGGGCAGGGTGGTTATGTGGGAGTCTCCGCCCTAGTGGCGACATACCCACTAAAAACCCTGGGGTGTTCCTCCAGGCAATGGGCGGAGCTACGGGTCCATTAAATCACCGCAGCCCCGCCCAGCCCATGTCCGCCGTGAAGGCGGACCCACCTCGGGTAGGGGGTGGCCACCCCCTCCCACTTCGTGGCGACGCGTCGGAACATCAAAACGCGTCGACCACTCTGGAGGGCCCCATTACTGCGAAGCAGCGGGTGCCCCCGCACCCGCCGCTCTAGGCCCTCCTAGCGGAGACGGAGTGCGAGCCCGTCTGGCTCGCCCCCGTGTCCGCTCCCTTCGGAGCGGGTGTGAGAGAGGGTCTCTCTCTCTTTCCCGCTCCTCGGCCTCCCTCTGCGACATCACTTCCTCGCAGAAGGAGACCATCGCCTCCCAGGACCCCTCGTCGGCGACCATCCTAGCTAGGATGGTCGGCAGCGAGAGGTCTCCGCCAACCGCCGCGGCCAAAGCTAGCCGCGGCTCCGCCGCCCCCGGGCATGCCTCCAGCACGTGCTGCGCCGTCTCTTCCGCGCAGCCGAAGACCCGCCGAAGACGAGGAGACGCTGAACCGGATGTACCGGTGGTCGGAGAGCGTCTCCTCATCCACCAGGACCTCCCAGTCCCGGACACGCACCGCGATCTCGGGGGTCGCAAAGGTCACGTCGACCACTGACCCTCCCGAGCGCCGCACACACGTGTCCGTGGACCCGCGGTTAAGGACGCATAGCCCCGCCGCCACCACCCACTCGCTGAGGGCCTCGCCTCGTGCATCCGTCCTTGAAGATCCCCATGCCCTAGACTTGGCGTTGAGGTCTCCAAGGAGGATGATTGGCCTGGGACGGTTCTGGCCGATCAGGGTCCCCACCTCGCTGAGGAAATCCTCGAACTCGGCAAGGGCCCTGTTGGGGGAGAAATACGCCCCCACAACCACCGTCCCGGCCATCCTGGCGGCCACAAATCCCCTACCCCTGACCACGCCCTCAAGGGGAGGGGATCGGGCAGGCGACTGGGTGGTGATCGCCACCAAACCGTCCAGATCCCCGACCCAGTCACCTCTGGGCGGGATCCGGTATGGTTCGGCGACCACAGCCACTTGTGTCAACCGCTCGGCCAGGCTCTGGAGGAGGACATCCTGAGCTCTGGCCGAGTGGTTGATGTTCGCCTGGAGGAAAGTTAGTCTGTCCGACATTAACTTTCCTCCATGTGCGACGGCTGCTCCTCTGCGGGGCGAGTCTGCTGCGACTTGGCCTTGGCCTCAGTCGCAGCAGGTTTCCGGCGCGCCTCTTTTTTCTCTCCTGGTTTCCTCTGTGGAAGACCTTTTGTTAAGGTCTTCCAAGAGGTCCTTGATTGTAGCCGAAGCTTCCTTAAGGGCCTTTTTAAAAGTGCCCTTAAGGTTGCTCGACTTTACAGCCACCGTGTTAATGGTGGCCACACAATCAAGGACCCTCTTATTAAGGTCCGAGGCCAGGTCTTCCTCATCACCCAATGAGGAAACTGAGAGCCGGTCAGCGGTCGGCGGTCTCTGTGAGCGCAGACTCAAGGTCAACTGCTCGACCTGCTGTTCGGCTCTCAGCTCCATTTCTTCGCGCTCGGCCGCCAAGAGAGCAGCCTTGGCGCGGGCGAGGCCGACATATTCGCCCGTAGTGGGCGGTCGGCCTCTGCCTCTCCGGGGAGCGCCCACCTTGGTAGCCGGAGCGTCTGACTCCCCGTCAGAGCCCAAGCCACCACCGGTGTCGCTCCCTCCCTCGCGAGATCTCACTCGCTTTCTCCACAGTCTGCCTGGTGATCGGGGTGGAGACCCCGTCACCGTCACCATACTATCAGCTGAGGACATGCAAATGGGTACGACTTTAGAAACGCACCAATCGATTTAACGGGGGGGGGGGGGGGAGGGGGAAGAGGGGGAGGGGTAGACCCGTCCCCTAAAGGGGGGAGTTGCGGAAAACCCCCCCTTCCGGAGATATGAGTGTTTTTGTGTACCAAAATAACCTAACTTTTTTCGCTTCCGTAGAAATTAACCTAACGCCTTTGTCCTAAAAAGCGATTGGTTTTCTAGCACTTCGCCGGCCGCTGCCGCGGCACGCTCGCTGCGCTCGTTCGGCTCGTGCGTTGTTTTTCATGTTCTAACATAACCTAACCTATTGATCGTTTGCTTCCGAAGAAAATTAACCTATTGATCATAATAACAACAACTACATAGCGTCGATTACGTTCCTTTTTTACAAGTTCGTTAAGTCATAATAATAAAAGTAATTTTTTTTTTTTTGTTATTTTAGAAAAAAATAATGGTTTTTGAAAAAGAAAACATTCGAAACAGTAAATTTATAATATAATATAACACATAAATAAAAAATAAATAGCCGTATTTAATTTTTTTGTGGAGTGCGACAAGTTTTTCAACATTCGTAGAACGTATATGGTAAGGATGTGACCGGTTGGTAGGTAAACCAAGTGGTGGTCGATGTACCATTTAAGTCGGGTCGTATAACCACTTGTAACTAGTAGGTAGTTACTAGCAGGGCCTAGGGCGGTGCGAGCGGTGCGACCGCACCGGGCGCCTTCAAGGGGGGGCGCCAAAATGAACCAAAACGTGAAACAAAAAATGCTCGACCGAGCGCGCGAGTCGCGTACGCAGGAACAAAATTGCGGGGGAACGGGCCGCGGGGTGAACTTTCGTCCCTCACTTCCTCACTAGGCAGGCATTGTCTATTGAATTGTCAATTCAAACGCGCGCGAGTGTATTTATTTGTATACAGTGTGGTTAACGGCTAATAGTACGTACTTAGATTACAGTAATACCCAGCTTTAGGCAGTGGTCCGACCGCCGGCGAGAAATGGACTAACTATCGGCGATTTTCTCTCTCAAGTACAATAAATGTACATTCAGTGTAAACGAAAGAGATGCATATTATTATATTAAAAGGTGCTTTCTGACTGTTCACACCGCCGGCGACGACTAGCTTTACTAGTTTTGTCGCTGAGCGACGAGCTTTCAAAAATAAACTCGCTCAGCGATACTCGTTCAGCGATGCTCGCTCGCTTGATCATTTCTTTACAGTGATCTTTTATTTACAGTACAGACTGAGCGACCGCGGGCGAGTGGCGCGAGTAATCGCTCGTCGCACTTGCACAGTCGCTTATAGCCCAGCGACAAAACTATCGAAACTACACACTCGCTTCCCGCTGATCGCCAACTTGTTTATAGTTTCTAGTTCTACTCGTTTCTTGTTCATCGTCGGCGGTCGGACCACTGCCTTACGCGAGGGATACGTTCCGGAAAAAATCGCGTTAACTGAAATTCGCGTATATCGAGGTTAAAAAAACAGTCAAAACAGTCAAAATTTAGTACAGATAAATTATTTTTTCCAAAAAAAAGAACAAAAACCGACTTCAAGGCTACAAACTTAAACTTAAAAGTAGAAAATATTTTTTTTATTAGTTTAAAGCAAAGAGCATTGAAGGACAACTAAAGATATAAAAAATAATCAGTTATAATTTTGGAGTCGGTGCCATAAGCCAGTCAAAGTAAAATCAGCAAAACTGTCCCTGGCTGGCACCGACTTCAAAAGTAACTGATTCTATTAAATATTATCTTTAGTTGTCCTTAAATGCTCTTCTTTGCTTTAAACTATACCTAGTCAGGCCATTTCAATAGGTCACATTTGACAATTCATCAAAATTCAACAACGTAACCTTGTAACGGCGGGCATAAAATAATATATTTTTTCGTTTTGTTAGTTAACTGCACAATTGCTTAACTTTTTTCAATTACGATTACATATTTATTGTAATAATGACCGATACGAGTTATTTTATGATTTATTTTTTTTATAAACCATTTTAATCATAATAAACAATTACTGATCTACGAGATAATCTACGATCTCGTAACGAACTGAACGTTGTTACAATGTTGCGTCAGTTAACCCTTTTTCTTTTTAAACACTAGGGATGATACTGTAAAAATCGAAAGCTGATAAGTTGAATCAAATGCAATGATTGCTTGTGAAGAAATTTCACCATAAATTAATATCCACGTTGTGATTATAATAAAACATAAATATTTATTATTGTTTCAACAAACTATAAAAATACAAAACATAACTAAATAGAAAAATCATTGATGTTAGGTAAAATTTACTTACCCGGCTTTTTTTGGACTGATCTTACTGACTAATAAAATAATAATGGGACAGGGATTCGCCTAATGATTTTTAAAATTCACATATGTTTCAAGTCCGTATTGATTCATTCACTTTAATCGATGTTTTTAAGCAGGTCACCTCACTATGAAAATAAAACTGACAAATGTCAAATGTGACCTATTAAAATGGCCTGACTATAATAATAAAATTAATAATTTTCTACTTTTTAGTTTAAGTTTGTTGTCTTGAAGACGGTTTTTGTTTTTTTTTTATTTTGTAAAAATAATTTATTTTTTAAGTGGGAGCAGTCAAAAGTTATGAGGTAACAAACATAAAAAAACATACAGTCGAATTGAAAACCTCCTCCTTTTTTGAAGTCGGTTAAAAAGTTGACAATCATTGAAATTGTTTTTCAGCTGTCCACCACTTCACCTAATAAGTATTCGCACAAACTGGTTAAATGAACTTTTGACAGCAGAATAATCTGAAGCCACTGCTTTTTCTGGTGGAAAATAAAGCAACTGCTCAACATATTTTTTATTTAGAGGGGCGCCATTTTTAGTCCTCGCACCAGTTAAAAATGTTAATAGGACCGGCACTGGTTACTAGTTGTAGATATGAAACAGCAGGCACTATAGTCTTTATAAAATATATTTGGAACACAATACTTGACAAAACAAAACAGAATAAAAAGTAGTCGCAAATTAACGGAGGTACGCCAGGTCGTGACGTCTATATCGCACTAGTCGTAGATGGCGCGCGCGGCATCATCGCGCGCCGAGCGAAACCAGTTTTGCCACTGGATAGCTGCCCTACTAACTCGTACGTAAGCTGCGGCCGCCTGCCGGCGCGGAGACAATAGGCGCGGTGCAAGCGGCGCGTTTCCAATGATTGCAAAATCGTATGTACCGAACGTTATTATGATATTATAAGTTTGTGTTGTTTATTTTATTAATATATTATTATGGTGAAATTAAATATATATATAGTATATAGTAATAGTAATGTGTGTTTGTATTTATGTAATTAATATTTATATATGTGTAAAAATATTTTATGTATGTAATTATTTATGTAGGCTAGTAAATGAAAAGATGAAATATAATGTTTATATGCTTATAAATAAATATGTATAAGTGTATGTATAAAATTATATAGTAATTAAATGAGATGCCTACACGTATAACGGAACGCCCAGTTTTGAAACCTAACCTATATTGTGTGAAAATGTAAGGTGAATTTCTCGATTTTCAAAAATTAATATCTCGAAAAGTATACGTTTCCGCAAGTTAGCAGTTTACAGGAAGCCTTCCTATAATAAGACCAATCTATAAAAAAATAAATAAAATAAAAAGTCTGAAACCTGAAATCGATTGGTGCGTTTCTAAAGTTGAGCCAAAAAATGAATGTCCACCCGTGAGAAGCCGGGACGGGCCGTTATATGACATAAAATACCAGATTATTCCACGCCATCTATGTACTTTTTTGAACTAAAATCTTTTGTTTTTTTTAAAACGCCTCTTCTGAAACGATATTCTGACATCAAAAAACTTAGATATTTTGTTTTACATTCGCTCAACAAGCGTAAGTACATGTTACTTACCTCTCTTACGGGCTTATTCTCGTACTGGGCTGCTGGCGTCTGGCAGGTTTTGCGTTATTCACATAATACGGATACGCGAGGAAATAGATACATATGGATACCTAACGTGGAACACTTTTATGTACGCGCTGAATAAGACTTAAGCAGTACATTGTACTAACAATTAGGTTAATTGTAGTTACGACGCCTTGTTTTTACGATTACTCGCGATCCGCTAAAAGAGCATGATTGTATCTTTGCTATGGCAACATTGGCAACCGGCGCGGCGCGCGATACGCAGCTCGACCATCTCGCTCCGCGGTACCGGACGAGTGGGACGAACTAAACTGAGCGAGCAGTGTACCTGCAACCAGCGCAGCCAGCAGCGGGGCGACGAGCGCGCGGCGCGCGGCGACAGGCGGCGACGCGGCGCGGGCGCCTCGGCTCAAGGTGGGGTCCCACGGCCCGTGTTATCACAGGCCAGACCGGATCGTACCACGCCTGTTGATACCCATGCGCCTGATTGCGTCTCGCGCCGTGCCGTTCCCATGGTGTGTGCCGGCCTGTACCGGCCTGTCGTTACTACCAGTCCAACATGTTAAGTGATACGGAGCGCATGGCTGCATGTGCGTGCAGCTGCTGTGGTTTTATTCAGTGGTCAACATTTGATAAATCAAGCAAAAAAAAAAGCAGAAGAAACGACGCTGGTGGGTGTCGTCGTTCAACAAGAGCCGATCAAGGTAATTTAAACTAACTAAACCCGATTATTTGTATTCTCCAGCAATAGAAACATATTTTTCGTTATTGCTTACAGATATAATGCAACTGATATGCTGAGTGATTTTACACGGGAACCTAGTAGAACATTTGAAAATTTGAATGAGTTAAAACCGACGCAGACGCGCCCGCACAGGACACGGCAGGCACCGTCGCGCCGCGCCGCGCCGCGCCTTTGAAATTACCGACTCCCGACGGATCGGACGGGCGACAACAGGCTACAACAGGCTTCATCGTATGCGACCCTTCCCACGGCCCGTCGGTCCGGCGCGGCGCGGACTGGCCCGCTATACAACGCGCCGTGGGACCCGGGCTTCAAAGAGACGACGCAAGACGTTGCACTGTCTCTCTTATCTTATTACTCAAGTGTAATAAAACTCCGTTTACTTGTGCCACCCTTTTATTCCTTCACTTTGCACTCCTTTTATATTTAGCGCTTACACAATCAATCTTACTTTAATAATAACACTTTATTTGAGCAGAGTAACAGTCACATTATTTAAGGTGCTCATCGCACCACTCTCAAGAACCGACTGCCAACCTCGCTCCTGCCCGCAACCTACCATGAGTCATTCCCCCTCCAACTTGAATCACGCCACCGCACCGAAAGGAAACGGTCGACCGATTAAAACCGAACTAAGTACTAGTAAAGTCAATTGAATAACTCTGAATCTAACAAAATCATTTTTTTTAATTTGTAGGTATGTATGACCAAATTTTTAAATCTATTTGTATTGTATATGGACATTGATTTGAAACAAATGAATTGAATTTAATTGAATACAAACAATTTCCTGCGGCAAACATTGTTGATAAGGCTTTGGAGGTGAGGTAGGACTGAAGCCGCCCCGGCATGGCTCGTATCTTGTAGTTTGATCTCTTTATGGCATATTCCGGTGTTTTTATCAATACTAAAATTACTAATTTGAATTCTATTTTGTATAGGGTTATTCATAAAGAGTATTTCTAAGCCGAAAAGGGCTCATACTTAGTACTCATCATTATGAACAACTTTTACTATGGGACCAACCCGAAATTCGCGACAAAAAAATCAGCTGTTCCATAGAAAAATGTCAATGGCACTCGACAAAATGTATGGAACAGCTGATTTTTGGTTGGTCCAATAGTAAAAGTTGTTCATAATGATGAGTACTATGAGCCCTTTTCGGCTTAGCATACCCTTTATGAATAACCCTGTATATTGTGCCTTGTTGCAAAAAGATCAGTACCTATGTTCGGAAAAAATTTAATAACTTAAAGTTTGAGAATGTACGCGAAAAGAAAGTGTTTCTACGGCAGCAAGGGATACGAAGTCGAAGTTAGTTTTTACGTGAAGATACAGATGGCGTGACAAGACGTACTTCTGATAGTAAGCAGGAACAGTCAATTCTTTTCGATACTTTGCTATGCAGCAAAGAGAGGTCAGTAGCAGGTTATCAAGATCACTTTGAAGTAGCTCTGAATTTTGCCTATTTTTGATGTTCTTATATAGCTTAGCGATAAGATCGCCTTTTCTGCCTTTCTCTTAAGTTTTTTACAATTATTGTGATTTTATTTCTGTGGTGTCCCATAAAGAGTTTTGTATTGTATTGTTCGTATTGCTGTAGGTAGTTAACTTTCGGGAACGGAAGTTTGACTTTTTAAAAACACTTAATTAATTTTAATATACTTTATTACTAGATGTCGAGTCTACGAAGATTCTATTCTGACTGACTTAAGTCTAAGTTACATTTATGAGGAGAGCTTTATCTTACAAGTTGACGCAGCATTCCCGCAATGACGGATGCCACTGCATTCCTGTAACCATCGCGTGATTCTGCGTGGGCAGATACCTACCGCGACGCTCGGTGGCTATAGTGTCTATAATATAACGAGGTACAATGCAACACAATAGTTTTTTATTGATCTCTTCCAGACATTGTAATACAACACACACATTGTACATTGTGCTGTATATATGTATGTGTATAATAATAATGTTGGAACCTGCGTCCCCGTCGCCCGGCGCCGCGCCGCCGCGCGCTCGCCACTGCACCGACTCACCTGCCCTGCCTCCATCCTACGAGTACCTGCATCGACGGCCGATATCAGTTTGTTTCGTTGCTAAAATAATAGATAACTTAGCTCCATATTTTAGCCCATATATTTAACTGCAGTGTCGACAGTAATGAGTTCCCCGATCTTATGAAGTGTAGCAAGATTATACCTTTGTTCAAAAGTGGCAGTAAGAAAGACCCTATTAATTTCAGACCAATATCTATCTTACCATGTCTTAGCAAAATATTTGAAAAAAGAATGTTAAATCAGTTAGCTTCATTCTGTTGCATTATCTAATAATTTATTATTTAATCAGCAATTTGGTTTTTCTAAGGGCTGTTCAACTGTGGACGTAGCCTCGAATCTCGTAGAGAGCATCTATGAGGCTTGGGAGTCTCAGCATGATTCTTTGGGTATCTTTTGCGATTTATCGAAAGCGTTTGATTGTGTAAACCATGAAATTCTATTATGTAAACTTTCACACTATGGTGTGACAGGTGATGCGTTAATGATGATGAAATCATATCTGTGTGGTAGAACCCAAAATGTTGAAATGGGATTCGATCGGAGTCGGCCAACGTTTCAATCGGGGTCCCTCAGGGTTCAATTCTTCCCCCCCGAATGGGTTCCCGCCTTTCCGTGGCGGGGGGGATAAGTAGCCGTGGCACTGAGCCCGGTGAAACGAAGAGGAACCCGAGGTGGGGCCTTCCGCGTGTCCCTCTGGCAGCAGAGGGCTGATTAGCAGAGGGCACAGCGGATGAGCCGGGGTCTGAGCGATGGCTCGGACCACCAGGGGGGTTTTCCTTGTGCTCCTCGCCGCGTGTGGGTCGCGGTCGGGAGTGCAAGGGAAGGAGGAGGGTCTGAGTGTGGTGGACGCCGGGGGATGCGGCGCTCCACACTTGGAAGGTGGCATTGCTGCCACCGGTGACGAGTGTGGTGGACGCTGGAGGAAACGGCGCTCCACGCTCGGGCGGTGACAGCGGTTCCTTTTGCACCTCGCCGCGTGAGGTTTGCGGCCGGGTGTGAAAGGAACGTGGTCTTAAAGCGGGGTGGGTGGTGCTAACCACACTGCCCACCACGTGCGAGCGAGCGGGGCTGGGGAGCGAGAGGGCGGTTCGCCCGTCTCCTTGCTCCTCGGCAGTGGGGTTGCCGGTAGAGTCGGGGGACTCTCTCGGCCTGCACGACCCCACACTGTCTGGGGGGTGATCCTGGGGAACAGGGTCACCCCGCCATGGGTGCAGGGGGCCCTAATCGGGCCCGTCGCCGGGGCAAGGTGGTCAATGCTAACGCGACACCACCTTGCCCTACCAGGCGGACGATGAATTCCCCAGTGGTTTTAGTGGGTATGCCGCCACTAGGGCGGAGACTCCCACATAACCACCCTGCCTCCCCCGGGGCGGGTGTGGTATCCATAAAGGATTTCCACTGGGTAAACAAAAAAAAAAAAGGGGTTCAATTCTTGGCCCATTCCTCTTTCTAGTCTATATCAATGACCTGCCTTTCTTAGCGCGTACCTAAGCATTGTGAAATTATTTTGTTTGCCGACGATACATCTTTTTTATTTAAAATCAATAGGAAAAATTATGATATATCCCAAATTAATTTGTCGCTTAGTTTAATTAATAGGTGGTTTAGCGTCAATAACTTAATGCTAAATGCTAAACGAAACGAAAGCTATTAAATTCACATTGACTAATAATCCTTCCTTGCCTAGTATAGTTATTGACGACGATCAACTTACTTTGTCGAAGGATGCTAAGTTTCTTGGCCTTATCGTTGACAGCAAACTTCAATGGGGAGCACATATCAAGGAACTGTCTAACAAATTGAGTTCCGCAGCATTTGCAGTGCGGAAAATAAGAGAACTATCAGACATTAAAACTGCAAGAATTGTTTATTTCAGTTACTTCCACTCTGTTATGTCGTATGGATTATTGCTCTGGGGTAACGCAGCAGACGTAAATAGCATCTTTATTTTACAAAAACGCGCTGTTAGGGCTATTTATAGGCTAGGTTATAACCTAGCCTTCTCTAAGAGAATCTCTTAGACAAGTTTTTGCGCAGGTGAAAATTTTGACGTTACCATGTTTGTATATTTTTTGAACATTATGTATGTGCGCAAAAATATCCATAAATATCATAAACGAAGTGAATAATTATACTAGCATAACAAGGAACAAGTTTAAACTTGTTCTACTTAATATTAGATTAGCTAAAACTCTCTTTTGTAATGAACGGCGTATTATTTTATAACTTGTTGCCTGTTACTCAAGTAATCAAGAAAGACACAGATTTTCAAAGAATTTTAAAAGACTTTTACTACAAAATTGACGACTTCATCTGTGATAAAGTCTCATTACGAAAATTGTATTTAGACTGTAATAATAATACTTGACTGATTATACCTATCTACTATTGTAGTTACATTGATTTTTTGACATTGCAATTATTTTATATAATTTTGTTGACATTCTAATAATATTATTTTCTTTGACATTTAATTTATTGTGTATTAATTTATTCATAAAAATTGTATTTGACATTCATAAGTGTACATTGATGTACCCATTTTTGAATAAATTATTTTTGAATTTGAATTTGATATATATAAATCCTACGTTTTCCTATGTTTTTCCAGTCTGCTTTGGCAGAGCGCTCAGATCAAGTAGAAAGGTAGACAGAGTCCCTCCCGCCTTAGATACACGTACAGGTGAAGTCAAAAAAACTACCCTACTGTCCGTGTACGTACTATATACTACAAGCACATATTAACCCATAAAAACTACCCTTACTACTAGGGTTTCCAACCGGGAAATCCCGGTTCCAAAAGAACCGGGATTTCCCGGTTCTTTTGGGGTCAAAAAAGAACCGGGATTTTTAAATCTTTTCCCGGTTCTTTCGGGATTTTCGGTACCAGCTATTTCTTGTTTTCTGAAGGCGCAAAAGAGAATCTAACACGTAAATTACTGCGTTTTATTAACTAAAACTAACCGTTAAGTACTTTATTTACAGAAAATAACATAAATAGGCATAAAAATAATAGAATATCACAAATAAAAGCTAGTTTTAGTTAGTTAGCAACTTATCAGCTTTCAACTAATGTCTGTGAAGGTTTTATTAGTTGTGAAAGCTTAAAAAACGTATATCATTACATTATTATAATTTGAGTGGTAGCAGTCACACTTTCTAAAAAATCAATTAGATGACAGTAATGGATGGAAACTTCACACTCCACACCAACCTGCCAAAGAGGAATGGGCGTCCGCAGACTCTATTGTCATTCTTTAGCTTGTCAAGTTGTCTGTTGGGTTACGGCAATGCTCGCTAACAGAACTGTCAGAATTGAGACAGAGGGCATTAGGGTATTGAGCTACAAAAAGCTGCCCGCAAGAAGGAGCTACGTGGCGCAACACAAGTACGAGTAGAAGAGGTATATCAGCGATCCCAAGCCGTGCTCTGCTAGTTTAGGGAGCTCGGCTGGTTTGGGTAAGCTGACAGTTGGAAGGCAGTACACAAAACACCCCAAGCGGGATGCCGGTGCAGGTCATATCACCACTACTTGGAATCAGAGGAGCTATGTCACCATTGATTTGGGTTATGGTGGTAGATCAACTCGCAGAACTCGTTAACAAAGAAGGTGTATTCACTGTAGCGTACGCTAATGATCTAATTGGTTTTTTATGTTATTGAGTGATGAGACGAGCAAATCGCTTGCCTGATGTTAAACGTCACGTTTGCCCATAACAGGGCTGCAGAAAGAATGCAAAAAGAATTAGAATGCAAAACCCTACGCGTCACAGTACTGCGCTCGTCACCCTGAGATATAAGATGTTTAATCTCCTTTTGCCCTGAAATTTCACTGTAAACAATGTCCTTCCAACTGAACTTCCACTTATGAAGAAAACATCATTAGCGAAATAATTTTAGGTTTCTGCTACACCTGCACATACAGCAGGAGGCGATAGCTTCAGCCTTAAGGATCAAATCTACGAAATAGTGGAAAAGTATGGGTCCCATAACAAACCACTACAGAATAATCGACCGAGCATCGAGAATAAGTAATTTGTAAATATGTAACAAGTATGCATTGATCATAGAGAACAACATCTTGGATATTATATATCTGGGTATATCATCCAGGTAGAATATATACACAGGCGAAGAATGAGGAGGATATAGGCTGCGGCTATTACTCGCTGAAGCTCAGACTCCAAGAGTCCGCTGAGAGTCACACATCACTTCAGACACTCAGACAAGTATAAAACGAATAACTACTGCGTGTAAGATTCACTTTTGCGCCATTGAAAAACAAAAAATAGCAAACATACCAAAAAATCCGAAAGAACCGGGAATCCCGGGATTTCCCGGTTCTTTGGAACAAAAGTACCGAAATCCCGGTTCTTAGAAACAGTACCGGTTCTGGAAACCCTACTTACTACTACTTATTTTTCTTGTCCTCGTTCTCTGAGCAATTGATGTAAGAATTAACGATTGATTCGGGTAGTTTTCATGCGTCAATGTGTGCTTGAAGTATACGTACACGGGAAGCTTTTGCCTTCACCTGTATCTAAGGCGGGACTCTATCTGCCTTTCTACTTGATCTGAGGGCAGAGCCATGAACGAGCAGAAGTCTCTGTCTTTGGGTCGATGGCATTTGATCGATCCTACTAATATTAAAAGTGTCAAAGTATGTTTGTTACCTAATTACTCAAAAATGGCTAAACGGATTTGGATGAAACTGGTTAGCTAGCTTACTCATATTCTCAAGAGTATACGAGTATATCTATCAATATATAATATATCAACATGCATATATGTTATGTATAGCCTACTTTTTATCTCGGCAGCGCCCGTCTCTACAACTATTATGTCCAGTGAGGAAAAGCAATAAATAACCTGTATCCTGCGAGCCGCATGCGGCACGCACCTCTACGAAATAACTATTTGGAGAGTAGAAATGAAAAATAAAAAAATCCATATTTTGGAATTATTTAATCTGACCGAGGCTCCAGCCCCGGCCGCTCAGCTGATGGACAACATGAACTGCTTCTATTATTATCTGCATTCTTACACCTTTTATTCTATGAGTATTTTTATTTACAACAAATAATATTACATTATTTACAATTTGCTAACCTTGTCATTTTGAAATGTATTTACATAGTTATTATATAATACAAAAAATCTAAAATTAATAACAAGATAATAGTAATCATAACAACCAGATAAAAAAAAATCGTCAAGTGTGTGTCGTGAGATGCCCATGATAATAGGGTTCCATAATTTGTAAGAATCATTATAGATTGAGTTCTTAGCTTACAGTTTTAAATGTTTTGCAGTTTATCCAGAACATTTTTTGTTTGTAGCCCCACCTCGGGTCAACCCGGTCGAATATATCTCGTAAACAATTAGACTCGAGTAAATCATGAATCGTGACATTTTGAGAAAATAATTTTAGTCCGTATGCTTAGTATACATACGGGGTTATTAGGAAAAAATATGAAAAGCCGAAAAGGACTCATAGCACTCATTATTGTGCACAACTTTTACTTTGGGACCCACCCTGAAATTGCGAAAAAATAGAATCTGTTCCATAGAAACAATTTGAATAAAAAGGTACATCTAAACGGGCCATATTTTACGACAATTTGTAGTTGCAATTATTGGCAAACATTGCCCAGCCATCAAAAAAACATTTTAGTGCATTTTATGGCTGAGCAATCAATTGCAGGCAACATGTTGCAATATGGCTGCAATAGTATGGCCTTTGATTCAGAACCCTTTAATGAGCCACACAATCCAGCAACAATGGCCGACGAAATGACGCTCATCGCAGCCGGTTACATTGTTTTGGCAGAAAAACGACAGACCAAGTATTAGTCATTTTAATTTATTTTCAAAACAACACAAGAATGACAGCTGGCTGACAGCACAGAATATCGCCACACCACAGATTTATACACGATGGACGTCGCAGCACTCGCAGCACACTTCACGTCGCGCAGAAAGTAAAACGCAAAGTACTTCACGTCGCAGGGAGAAAGGGACGCGCATATACAGTAAAACAGAACAACAATATAGATGGCCCAGATATATTGCAGTATTTTCGATTGCGAGGCGATCGTTCGGCCACACGCCGGCTACACATAAAAACATTTTGACATACCAAAAAATATGTGGCTATAATGCCGGGCCATCCTTAAAATATTGCATAGTGTGGCTGGTATTGCTAGCAATGTTGCCGGCCACAGTATTGCAGCCACAAATTGTCGTAAAATATAGCCCGTTTAGACGCCCCATAACACGTGACAAAATGTATGAAACAGCTACATTTTTTACCGATCTCAGGGTCGTTCCCATAGTTCAAGTTGTGTATAATGATTAATACTACGAACAAGCCCATTTCGGCTTAGCATACCCTGTCCTTATAGCTCTTTAAATGATATTTTGTGTCAGTTTCTAACACGTTAACTCGGCATCCCGCCGAGGCGTGGTCCGGACGGCGAGCCGTTCACAGCGACGGCGCGCGGCGTCAGTCGCGACTGGGCGGGCCACCACAATGCAAGAATTGTATTGTTCTTTTTAACTCATAATTAAATTTAGTTTTATTATTACTTATTGTCTTCGTTGAAACAATCACCAAAATTATTCGTATGTAAACTTAAACAATAAACATGAAGCACTCCAAACTCCAAAGTTAATGAGTTTTCAGGTAGTCCTTAGTTAATTATTCTACTTCTAAATTACAATCCACTTCTTCGGTGTCACCGTCCTAAATGATAACTCTTATTACCTATGCAATAGTTTCGTGCACAGGAGTAGAACGACACACAAAGGGCACATGTAGCACGTCCACACTAAGCACAGTTCGTCGCGGTCGCGGGCGCGGTCGCGTTCGCGGTCGCGTTCGCGGTCGCGGTCGCCGGGAGCGCGGGCGGCGCGCCGCGCTAGAAGTGCGCGCGCGAGCTGCCGTTCCAGCGGCCGGGCTCCGCCGCCGACGTGCTCGTCACCTCCGTGAGCGGCGCCGGGTAGTACACCGTGGGCGCGGGTGAAGGCGCGCGCCGCGGCCGGCCGCCGCCCCCGCCACCGCCGCCGCCGCGGGAGCCGCGCGCCTCCGAGCGCCGCAGCGTGCCGTTGCGCGCCATGCGCAGCGACACGCGCTCACCGCACGACGCGAACGAGTCGTCGCGCGTGTGGTCGGGCGAGTCGCGCGCGCCGCGCCGCGCCAGCCCGCCCGCGCAAAACATCTTGAGGAACACGCGCTTGAACTTCTCGCCGAAGATGACGTAGATGAGGAAGTTGACGCTGCTGTTGATGGTGACGAGCAGGTTGCTCGTCTTGACGAGCGGGTCGAGCCGCTCGAGCCGGTCGCCGAGGAAGACCTCGATCGAGTTGGTGACGAGCGGCAGCAGGTTGCACAGGAAGAAGACGAGCACCACGACGAGCAGCATGGTGGCGAGCCCCAGCTCGCGGCGCTGCACGCGCGACAGCCGCGCGCGCTCCGCCTGCGCACGTCGCACCTGCCGCACGATACACGCGTTCAGCGCCGCCAGCGCCGTGAACGGCACCAGGTACATCACCACCATGTACAGCGAGTGGATGTACACCACGATGTAGGACTCGGTGCGGAAGCGCAGGTCGGCGGTGACGCAGTAGATGATCTCGCCGGTGTCGTCCTCGTGAGCCACCACGTCGGCCTCGAGGAACTTGGGCGCGTTGTAGGCGAGCGCGAAGGCCGCCGTGCCCAGCACGTACCAGCGCGCGCGCGACGACGTGCACAGCGCCTTGGCGCGGAACGGGTGGCACACGGCCACCCAGCGCTCCACCGTCACGATGAGCGTCAGGTAGACGGACATGGTCTGCGCCGCGTTGGCGATGGGGTACGCGTAGGGCGTGATGTGCGGACACACGTGGTAGTAGTAGTAGCGCAGCCGGCCCGTGTACGGGAACACGGCCGTCAGCCCGAACAGCAGCACGGAGGTGAGGATGAGCACGGTGTCGCACGCCGCCAGCCCCACCAGCAGGCAGTTGACGGAGGAGCGCATCTGCGGCCGCGACAGCACCAGCACGGACAGCGCGTTGCCGAGCAGGCCGCCGGCGCCGATGCCGTTCAGCAGCACGCCGTGCACCACGAAGCGGAACAGCTTGTCGGCCTCGTCCACGCCCTCGTCCGAGGCGCAGCCCGGCCCGCCCCACTCGTCGGCCTCCGACGCGTTGCCGCTCATTCCGCGCCCTGCCGTGCCATCCTCACCGCCGCCTCGCGTCCACCGCCACCTGTCGACAAATAATCACGTTGTTACACACGTGCGATTGTAGACTCAGTTGCAATAAAACCAAACTTTAGATTAATTGTTCTATATTATAACAGCCTTTAATATTATAACAGCTTTTTCTCCTGACTTTCACAATTTTTCCGTCTACCCTTCTTCTGTCACCAAACTTCAACCTTTTTTTTTTTAAAAACGTCAAGTCTAAAGTCTCTCCCGAGTGTACCAAGTAGGTCTCTTTTAAAAACGTTTAAGTTTTTATATCTTCCTTTTTTGTATAAATATTGCAAGGCCTATTTATCAAAAAAGTATCCAAATGAATTTCTGTAATAATTTTCAAAATAAAATAAAATTGGCGAAAAGTCAACGAAACCTTACACTCGACCATCCTGATAACGTGTATGGCCACAACATACACGCCTCTGTTGAAAACCTTACACTATATAACAAACAATCAAAACAACTCGTACTTCGAGGAGTTATTAACAAAGGCGCAAAGCGTTTGTATAATTATGCGAGTGTGTGTTCTTGTACGTATCATGATATTTGTAGGATAACTACGGAAGTTTACCTTAGTCGGGCTGGGCTAAAAATATAAAAATGGTCAGCCATCAAATGCACAGCTAGTTCTGTCATAATCAGTGTCAATCAGTCTGAGAGTCAAAGAGTGATAGAAGTTAGCTAAATATGGAAACTATAAATTCCTCCCGGCGACTATCGGGTTTGCTTAGAAAATACGAAGACAGCTCCCCTATGTAACTCTACTCGTAAGTTGGCCGTTCTGTAATGAGAAGAGGCTTGTTGACAGCAGACAGCAGCGGTGACAGCAATGTCAGCGGTGTTTTCACTAGCTTTTTGGTGTTTATAATCGGTCGAAGGTGGCGTCTAACTCGTCTGTGGTGAAGTGCGAGCCGACCTAGCGACGCAACGTGCGATGCATACGTTCCTAGTAGTGTTAGCGGTGGCGGGCGCGGCTCACGCGGCGCGGCACTCGTTCTACCGCAGCATGCGCGAGGCAGACGCGGGCGCGGCCGGCGGCGGGCGGCGGCTGTTTGGCGCGCGCGCCGCCGCGCTGGAGGAGTGGGGCGCCGTGTGCGCGCTGCTGGACCGCTACTGGGCGACCAGCTGCTCGGGCACGGTGCTGGCGCCGCGCTGGGCGCTCACCGCCGCACACTGCATCTTGCCAAGCGTCGCCTACGTGCAGTACAACACTCGCCGCCCCGCCGGCGCCTCCAAGGAAGGCGACGCGGCGCCCGTGCACTACCTTTACCGGCACCCGGAGTGCGTGTCCCGGCCCAGCGTGCCCGGCCCGCGCTCCGCCCGCCCCGCTCACCGGCCGCTGTCCGCAGGTACCGCGTGCTAGAGCAGGACGAGGGCCGCGGCATGGACGTGACGCTCCTGCACCACGACGTGGGGCTCGTGCGCACGCGCGCCTCCATGCGCCTCGCCTGGCCGCCGCCGGTGCCACCGCTAGATGCCATGCTGCTCTACGACCTCTCCGAGCTCTCCAACAAGCCGGTCGACGTGAGTGGCTCGCGGCGCCCGCGCCGTCCGGTCAGGGCAGAGTAGTGTAGTGACCGAGATATGCATGTGAGTGTGTATGTGTGTGCAGGTGCTGGGGTTCGGGCGCACGGAGTCGAGTCCGCAGGGGGAGCGGCTGCTAGTGACGCGACTGGTGCTGACGGGCTGCGAGCACGGGGAGTGGCTGCACTGCGTGTGCGGTAAGGCGGTGCGCGAGGGCGCGGTGTGGGAGGGGCGCGGCGTGTGCGAGGGCGACTCGGGCGGGCCCGTGGTGTACCGCGGTGCGCAGGTGGCCGTCACCTCGATGGGCCCGGCGACGTGCGGCGCGGGCGCGGGCGGGGCGGCGGCGGGCGAGGCACTCACCAGCGTGTTCACGGCGCTGCGCCGGTACGTGCCGCTGCTGAACACGACCGTGCTGGAGACGGAGTCAGCGCTGCGCATGCGGCGGACGGCGCCGGCCGCCGCCGCGCGCCGCGCCCCGCCCCGCCTGCTGCCGCTCGCCTGCTTCACCGCGCGCGCGGGTCTGAGCTGGAAACTAAGCTGATGTGTCTCGATACTCACTAGTTTACGTCGAAGCCGCCGGTGCCGCATCGATCCTGCAAAGATGGAAACTCGCATTATATTTTTTACATACTCGTAGTTGTATAATTTTGAGAACATAAGTCAATACAACTTTCTTTTTCTGCAAAAGGCTATTATTGTCCAGTGTCAGAGTATTCGACAGAAAGGTGTGTTTCTGTGACGTGACGCGGAACGGCAGCGGCACTACCTTAATGGCGTGCTAGTGGGCAAGCGTTATTATTTGAGTTTACGAAATTACATTAGATATAGCGGATAACAAAACGAAGCTACCCAAGTTATTAGATGCGTTTAATACGTACACCATTAAAAAATTACTCTTACCATAGACGAATATACTGTACGAGCTTCTGCCCACGGCTTCGCCCACGTGGACTATTCTTGAGGAACCGTTAATTTTTCCGGGATAAAATGAACTTAACCCTTCTTTTTTGAGAGCATGTAAAAAGCGTCATATAATGGAATCAGGGACCCCAAAAACCCTTGAATGCAATAAATCAGCCCTCGTACTATTCCGAAAAATGGCGGCCATTTTGAATCCGCCATCTTGGATTTTCGTCATCACTATCAAGTAGCCCTCGCAGACCGCTATAACATTTGGTCAATCAGACCCCTTTAATCATTTCGGGGATATAGACCCTCAAATTTTGTATGGCGGCTCTTTTATATCACGTGCACATTACAAAATAATATGTTCAATGAAAATCGGCTGAGCCCTGAAAAAACTGTGGAGGTAAAAGTGGGGAAAATACCCAATATCTGCAAATATATGTGGTGGGGAGAAAATGAGGATGGAAATCCGAATGTCAGCAAATTTACCCAAGTGGGGTCGCAAATGAAATAGCATCACATGCACTTTACAAAATTAATAATATTTTATTACATTTTTAGTCCCCCAACGCGATGTTTTTTTTTTTTAAATTATTAATATTCGTACATACTTAGGTACTTTAAGATTGAGTTTCTTTCATTATTTTTTACTTTTTAAAGGGAACTCAGGTTGTGTCGGGATTCTTTTTTAATTTTTAATTTAATTGTATGTTTTTTTCGATTATCCCAAAAGTTTCGAAGTTTTGGTAAATTTTTAGTTTTGGCGTTTATGTGAAAATGTTTTTAGTTTTCGAGATAATTTTATTAGCAGTTCCACCTCGAAGATGAGACTTTCTAAGGTTTCGGACTTTTCCCGAGGGTTGCGGTTACCTTCAGCTTAGTACATCTGTAAAAGTTTATTGACGTAGCTCACGTAGCATCAAAACAAATTCTCTCTCCGTACCACGCAACCTATCTTTACCACGCCATTTCACCCCCATAGGGGTTGATATTCCAAAAATGGTAATTTTTTAAGTTTAGTATATTTGTTAAGTTTCAAAATCGTGGCATCAAAAAACAATGCTTCTCCATAGCTCCATGCTCCATTTTTTGTAGTGGTAGGGCTCTTTTGCAGAGCCCGCCTGAGGAAGTACAACACCTTTGCCAGTTATTCCACCGCCAAGCAGTAATGTGCAAACGTTACTGTGTTCCGGTTGGAAGGGCATCGTTTCCAGTGAAATTACAGGACAAATGGGAGATTAAACAACTTATATCTCAGGGTTACGAGCGGAGGGCTGTGCCGCGGCGCAGGGTCTTGAATTCTACGTGTTCAAAATTCTGGGTGGCGCAGACCTGTTGTGGGCAAACGTGACGTTTAACATCAGGCGAGCGATTTGCTCGTCTCGTCACTCAATTACATAAAAAAATATATACAAAGTTTAACCCTATTTCACCTCCTTAGGGGTTAATTTTCAAAAAATCCTTTCTTGTACACGTTTATTCATCAATACAAATTTAGGATGTGCGTCGTCTGTCAGTGAGTCAGGACTTGTTCCTTTAGATATTTAGACAGATATCCGTCTGTGATCATACTACCTATAATATATGTAAACTCGCATCACCGTCAGAGTATGCATGTTCGGGTCGGGGTCGGGTGTAAGAGCGGGGAGCTCCTACTCTATTAGACGACGCATGTCGGGCGCATTTGCATGTATATTGAGTGCGGCGACCGCGGCGGAGCCTTGTGCGGGTGTGCACACCGGGGACTGTATCGATAAACAGTTTGTAACCCAGCACGGGTTCATAATCGTCAAAAAACAAATGTCAGAAATTTCATGTTTTAATGTTACATGCACAATCACGCAAACACGGCTAACGGAATTCGTTAAATTTTATATGAAAGCTAACAACTCGTACCTATAAGCTTCTTCTGAATATGGAAAATGCGGGTAAAACCGCGGGGCGCAGCTAGTAATTTATATAGCTAGTAATTTATATTGCACCGGCGTAGCAAAGCTACGGCGTAGCAAAGTTACGACTAGCTACGGCGTAGCTCGGTATGTAGAGCCTGTACTGCAACCTCATTGGTACCCCAAACCCAAAAGCAACTATTTTGCACACTTGACACTCCCTCCCAGCACACTGTCTCGCCACTCGTTGAGCAGCGCCGCGCCGCCGGCTCGCCTCTACATGTACGAGTACCTACATGGTAGTCGGTAGTGCGCCGATGTTTTTACTTTCACAAAGCTTTGAACGAACGAGATAAATACCTACGTTCTACACTGGTTTCAGGCCGGTACAGTATGATACGTAAAATTTTATGAGACGTTTTATTTAGGAAATGTCGATGTATTTTTATGTCCACCGGCCTCCCGGCACTTTAAAGGCGCGCTCCCGACCACTCACTCACACTCTCTCGACCCCCGCCGATCGCGAACTGTCTACTTATCGCAAATAGCGAGATTGGTCGGCCCGTGGACAGCTGGGTGTCTGCTAGCTGTCGGCGCGTAGACAGCTGGGCAATTGGTAGCTGGTCGGCGCGTGGACCGCGAGCAGTCGGCGGTGTTGGGTGGGAGCGATGTCGTGTAAGTGGGCTACGACCTTTAGTCTACTGAATATCACTGTTCCCAACTGTTCTGTTCTGAATACCCGCTCACTGTAGTACAGGGTTATTCATAAAGAGTATTAAGTAAGTAAGTAAGGGCTTATTGTACTCATCATTATGAACAACTTTTACTATGGGACCGACCCATAATTCGCGAAAACAAAATCAGCTCAGCTCAGTGTCATTGACATTTTTTCTATTGAACAGCTGATTTTTTTTCGCGAATTCCGGGTCGGTCCCATAGTAAAAGTTGTTCATAATGATGAGTACAATAAGCCCTTATCGGCTTAGCATACCCTTTATGAATAACTTGTATAACGCTGCACTTTGGTACATGAATACATCACAATAATCTGTTACTAGGGCCGTATGTTAAAATAATTATGCTAATTATTATTTGGGAGTAGCTACATGACGCCTGGGAATAACTAAATATAATATTTACTAACCGACCGCACCGAGCTGCAAGTTTCCAGGATAGTACATATTTTACCTAAAACCGCAGAAATCGTGATCATGCTTAGTGATCGTGCATACTCGTAATTGGCCATCTTTTCTAAATCAAGTAATTATTTGAAAAACGCGAACAATATCACCCCGGGATGGCCTACTGGATAAAAGCGTCCACAAAATTAAACATAAAGTAAACAAGCCATTTAATAAAAGTATGAGACAGAGCTACGCAGAACTGTTCCTTTCTTGTTCCCATGGTTCGCCGTCGGCATGTAAATATTATGCGTTAGTGAATCGTTCCAGTTCCAGATAAAACTGAAACTTTGAAAAACATTGCAACATCCGGAGCTAACAATGTTTATACAAGGCAGACATTTTTAATCGGTCCTATCGATACATTTTTGAAGTTTAACTATCGAACTTCAGGCTGTCGTAAAAATTGACCAATATGCATATTTATGGCAAAACACACAGTTTAGTTCACTCATCCGGGTTCAAAATTATGAAATTCTAAAATTGAAGGCGAGAGTTACGACACCGCGGTCTTGAAGACACCCAGATTGCAGGCAGACTTCGAATTTTTAGAAGCCAGAATCGAACATCGGAGAAGTTAAGCAATAAGGCCGCGCGGGCGACACTCGGCGGCACGCGACTGATAACAAACAAAGTTTAATTAAAAACGCCGCCGATTAAAGGGCGAACATTTTACTTGATAAACTCCTTTATCTATGCGAGGGCGCGTCTCGGGGAGTTTTCGGATAAAATATGTAGTCACGTAGCGCCGCCGTCGCCGTCGCGAAATAAACTAGATAGATATAAAGTAATTAAGGAAGCCGTTACGGCGAGCACCTAGAGCCGAGGGTGCTGACGTCACTCGGCCGGTTGTTAGCGACACCGTCCCTGGAGCTAGTTCCGACGCGCGATGTCCCTTCTATAAGCTGTGAATGGATGCAGGCGGCCCGCGGCTCACGCCGCGCGCCTGCCCGCGCGTGACGTCACATATTCGCATATTAATTACACCGTTTGTACGAGTCTCAAGCACAATTATGCGCTAATTCATAATGATTATACATATCTCACAGGATTACAAGGAACAAATTATTTAAATGGTAAAACACCTAAGTAAATGAAGATAAAGTACACAAAGGGTCGGCCCGATAAGGCGGTCGCTTTCAATGGCTCTACTAATTTTAATTCTCATCTGATGAATAAAGTCGCCTCTCCGAGATGATCAGCGCGACGAAACAATGCGGCTTGAATATCTTTTCAACGGTATTTTGGAAAGTTCGTTTGCTCTGTTTCCGCATACGACAACGAGAGATTACTGAATTATGTGAAGGGTCATTACGACCCGCATTCGGAATGCTCTTTGATCTACTCAAATAATTTATATCTCGCATAATGCAAATTGAAACTCAGCGGAGCTGGAGTGGCGAGGAAGCAACCTCGGGCGGCGGAGTGTCGCGCCTCCGGCCGCCGCCGCCGCCGCCGCCGCGGACATCAAACATATAATATTTGGCCGCGGCGGCGGACTGCTTGCGTGTCTGCTTTATTTGGTTATGTCTTTATCTTTAAATCATTGGGCTTATTCCAAAGAGTTCACCCGCTAAATAGCATTTCATTAATTTTTATTTTGAATTCTATCCGAGCTCATCCCCGAAGTGCAGCGCCCCGCGCCCCGCGCCCCGCACCCGCGACCTATTGTTTCCTACTACTCAGGCTAATGAACAGTTTCCTACTAAACAACCCGTATGTGCAAAGATTATGCAGCTTTCAAATACTGTTTTTGTGGTCCCGTAAAAAAAACAAAAAAGATTGAGTAATCAACTGTCCGGTGGACAGGCGGTCGTACTCACAGACAGCCACACACACACACATGGGCAATCACATTGTCAAATATATTAAAATAAAAAGGAGTTAGGTATTTAGTTGAAATAAAATAAATTGAAATAAAAATAGAAATGTACTAAAAACCAAAAAATAATAAAATAGATACAGTCGTGGGAATTATAAACATATGCATAGACTAGACCAAAATAAAACCGTGGGGCACGTCAATTGTCTACAAATTATCGACTTAATGTGCGATAGAAGAATTACCCCACGGTTTTATTTTAGTCTAGTCTATGCATATGTTTATAATTCCCACGACTGTATCTATTTTATTATTTTTTGGTTTTTAGTACATTTTTTTATTGTTTTGTAAAACCGTTTAACTTAAAATTTTTTTTTACCTATTTTTATTTTCTAGTTTTTAGTTTTTATTTTATATAGTACATTGTATTATACTGGTTGAGCACTTTCATTTGATACCCATATTGATGGGATCGATAAAACCTACGTTATCCGCCATTTTGTAGCGGCCGCCATCTTGTATTTCAATTTTTTATAGTATATTGTATTCTGCTTGTTGAGCCCTTTCATTTGATACCCATATTGATGGGATCGATAAAACCTACGTTATCCGCCATTTTGTAGCGGCCGCCATCTTGAATTTCAATTTTTTATAGTATATTGTATTCTGCTTGTTGAGCCCTTTCATTTGATACCCATATTGATGGGATTGATAAAACCTACGTTATCCGCCATTTTGTAGCGGCGGCCATCTTGAATTTATAATGATAATGAATAAACATAATTGTATTGTCACCAAAATCCAAAGTGTGTACAAAATTTCAGATTAATCGGTTGACAGGAAGAAGGTGAAATTTGAATTACTAAATTTGACCCAAGAAAAAAGAAAACGTGAGCTAAATAAAACCGTTTAAAAAACGTTGTTCACTTTGACGGGTAGACTCACATCGTTCAGTTACACCTTGTATAGTTGCGTTGCGTTAAAATATCCCAACTACTATAATAATATAATATAATATATAATACGTATACGCGGGTGTTTAACTTCATCGTTACATTTTGACACTATGCAAAATGAACTTTCGATTTGGTGTTCATCAAATCTATACTACGAGTATAAGCGACCACGATATTGTAGTGAAATCATTCACCACAAACGATTGATTCATTTAAAGGACTGTCGAGTGGGAGCGTGGGTTCGATTCTGAACTCAACATTACGTACATAAACTGACTACCCATTCCTCACCGTACATTAATAAAATATGAAAAATAAGTCGCTCAAAGTAAATTGTATTGGCGTATTTGATACGCGGCGTAAACGATTTCATCAAAAGTGAAATAAAGTTGTTCGGCGGCGTCACATTTCCATCTGAATAGGCTCAGCCTCTGCGTAAAATACGTTCCGTGTAGAGCGTATTATCCGGTAAATCCGCAGCTTAGGCGCGATCCGACCCGGCCACGCGACGCCCCGCGACGCGACCCGACCACGAGGCACCACGCGACGCGACACGACTCAGTCGCGCGCGGGCTGTTGGTCGCACTGTGCCCCGGCAAGGCCGGATCGGCCACATGTTATAAAAAAATAATGAAATTAAATAACCGTTATGTTTCTATGATAAAAGTAGCCTATAGATGTAACTTAATTCAGACAAAATATCTTTTAAAGAATTTGCCCAAATCCGTGGAGTCGGTTCAGCGTGACGTAGTATCAAACATATAGGTACTATTAGGTACGTATTAGGCACACATGCTCACTCGCAAACTTTCGCATTTACAATATTAATATGCGAAGTGTGATATCTTTTCAACACGCTTTTATTAGTTTCACCTGTACGAGTATGTTTGTAACCGATCCTCTTGGACTCGATTTTGCCTTACTTTGAACGTTCAGATTTAATTCAAACTTTGCACACCTGCCAAAGACCGATGACAATAAGTGTTTTTTTTAAAATTATATATCATCTCTTCTCTTCTTATATATAAAAATGAATCGCTGTTCGTTAGTCTCGCTAAAACTCGAGAACGGCTGGACCGATTTCGCTAATTTTGATCTTGAAATATTTGTGAAAGTTCAGGGAAGGTTTAAACGGTGAGAAACATTAATAGTAAAGAAAAATATTAAAATCAACAATTTAATTTTCCAATACAAACTGTTCCTACCTGTGAAACATTTGATGTTTGGTACGGTTAACTCGGGATGTCCGAACTCTTTTGTCTTTTTAGAAATAAAAAATAGTGTCACTAGGTTGTCAAATATTTATAGGTGTGTTCAGAAATTGGTCCGATCTTTGTTGTTGGTGTTTGTTTTGTTTTGTTTTCTCTAATACAGGGAAGGTTTAAAAGTAAAAAAAAAACAGCGGGTGCAACCGCCGGGGGTCAGCTAGTCTTATCTTATCTTCTTAAATATAAAAATGAATCGCTGTTCGTTAGTCTCGCTAAAACTCTGGAACGGCTGGACCGATTTCGCTAATTTTGATCATGATATATTTGTAAAAGTACAGGGAAGGTTTAAACGGCGAGAAACATGAATAATAAGTAAAGAAAAATGCTAAAATCGACAATTTTATTTTCCAATACAAACTGTTCCTACCTGTGAAACATTTGATGTTCAGTACGGTAAACTCGGGATGTCAGATCTCTTTTGTCTTTTTAGAAATAAAGAATAGTGTCACTTGGTTGTCTTTATTATTTATAGGTGTGTTCAGAAATTAGTCCGATCTTTTTGGTCTGTGTTTTTTTTTTTGTTTTGTTCGCTATAATCACAGACAATACAACCTAAAAGACCACGCTTTGCCAGAGATATGCATTCGCCAACGTTAGGCAGTGACACTGCATAAGAGCGGGCCCCGCCCCTTTTCGCTCGTAATTCCGCCGCCGAACGTCAAAGCGAAAACTACGACCGTGCTCCCAAGAAAAAAATAAAATTGTTAGCTAATAATGCCGTATTGTTCGGTGAAATGGTGTGGAAAGTGTAGCACATCGTCTAGTCTCACAAAAGATGGAGTGACAGTCATTTCACCGGTAAGCCATTATTCTATTGATAATCATTGAAATACTTCATTACCAAAGTTAATTCTATGAAAGACAAACAGAATAGCTCGCGTTGATGTCTTTATTCACATCTCCTTCTTTCATAGTAAAATTCATATAACGTCATCTCGCTCTGATATTGACACGTGGTTCTAGTGACGAGACACAATGTAGGTTGACATAAACAACAAGTTATCGATAACATTTTAATTAATGGATCTGTTGCTAATTCATTAATTAAAAAAATCAAATGTAATAAGTGTCTTACAGCATTAATATCTTTAAGAGAAAAGAAAAATTCACTTATATATGCAAGAGACAGAGGAGGATTGATATATCCATCTGATTCTGTGGTAAAAATATGCCGAAGGTGTGAAGTTATCATTCGCAAGACTGAATTAAAGGAAGTTAAACCAAAATGCCGTTCAATGTACTTTTCCTTAAAAACACTGCACTCCTTAACAAATGAAGATTTATTTCCTGAATTACTGCAGCATCAATTTGATTTTGAAAATGTGAATCACTTAAATGAGTTAATAAAATGCGTAATAGATAAATATGTTGATATACGACTGGCTTACTTAACGAAAAAATCCAAATCAAAATCAATAAGAAGAGTTTATACAAAATTAATACATTTTAAGGGCCAATAGTAGGTATTTTTCGCTTTTCTGCTGTTTATGATAGAAATACTATATGTGTTTAGTTAGTAAGATTTACGGTTCTCGATACCATTAAATATGAATAGAAATTGATACGTATTTTCATTTTTCCGTACTCACTTATCGATATCAAGAGAAATCTTGCCCATCACTAGTGAGCTATCACTAATACTGTCAATTTTGACGTGTTCTTGAACGAGCCAATGGAAACTAGACGACCTCTCCCCGCAACCCGCAACAATTTAGCGATTTTGTTTTCGTACAAAAGATCCTACAAGCGTGGTCTTTTAGGTTGTATTGTCTGTGGCTATAATACAGGGAAGGTTTAAAAGTAAAAAAAAAACAGCGGGTGAAACCGCCGGGGGCAGTTAGTCTATTATATTTATTAGTGTTGCGAGATGCAGCTACGTCGTAGCGCTGTAGCGCTGTAGCGTGGCGGCGGCGGCGGCGCGCGGCGCCGCAACTCATGCCTTGAAATCCCATATTACCTCTATAATGTAGGGTTGTAACTGTTGCCCGCGAGATGCTGTAAAAAAAATTCGACAAGCCTGTATGTTCAGAATAACATAAAACGCTAATGGTTTGAATTCAAAATTTGTTTCACTTCTTCACGCCGAAAAGGCTCAATAATGAATGCGATAACATATCTATCAGAGAGCGTCGCGTCGCGTCGCGTCGCGGGCCTCCGCCCCGAGCCGCCGCCTGCGGAGAGTAGAGTCCGGAGAGCGGATCTCACTACGATTAAGTAGTTAACTGATAACATTAACCGACGCGCGACGCTCGTCCGCAGTCCGCAGTCGGAGACGGCGGAGACTAGGTTGCTACGTTAGGTCACATATTGTTAAAAATAAATTAATATAATCATCCATAATTTTTAGTACGGTGCAAGGTTTAGCGAGAAGAGAGAATAGATACAGTCCAGGTACTCATAAGTACTGGAGAGAGTTGGCGCCAGTTAGATATCTAGTTAGTCTCATCCGAGTGTATGGTGTGGTCTGTGGTGGTGTCGACAGTCGCGGGAGCCGGGCAGCGTCCGCGCCGCGCGGGTCGCGGCTCGTCCTCTATTTAGATAATTTCGGGATATAATCGGTTCGTTGTAACGAGAGCCTCAACTTTCCCGACTCGATGCTCATCAATTACGACGACTCTCTGAGGTGACGCGACACCGACCCCGCACCGGAAATATAAAAAGAAAAAGTCTTTTTTCGTCAAGAGAATTAATCGTCGATCAGTACACATTCAGCAATCGATCGTGTACGGTCGCGCCTATAACAGATATCCCAGAACTTGGAACCGAGCTCATTAATAGAGTTCCGTATAAGTATACCTAGAAGAACCCCTTATCGTTTCGCCATGTACATTGTACAATCATGTCTGAATGTCGATCACTAGGTCTTTCATTGAATGGCTATGAGGAGTCGCGCTGAAATTTAGTAGACGTACCTACCTATAAATGTTTTTGTTAATTATTTAAATACAAACATAGTTATAAGGAACGGGTGTGCTACTCGTAGGCCGCAAAGGGCTCATAGTACTCTATTCATCGTTATGAACAACTTTTACTTTGAGGCCCACCCGGAATTCGCGATGGATTCGGATTGGGACGGTAATTTTTTTCACAGATTCTGTTTTTTTTTTTAATGTTCATATTAATACATTTCATCTAATACCCACATGACCATGACCTTTCATGCTCATCTTTGAAAGTTTAGGTCTCATTTCAGGTCCCAATTTTCAGGTATTGCATAGTTTTTATCGCGGGCCTTGAGCGTGGAATGCAGAAATTCCGTACAAAAAAAACCTAACACCCCCACCGAAGTCGTATTATATCGAACCGCCCCAACATCACATTTGTTTGTATCAAAACCGCGGAAGGGGGGGTGCGGGCCGTTTTCGGGGAGGTAAGGTACTTGGTCATTATTATCCAACATTTTCAAAATACCTACATATTTGTAATAGCAAATAGTCGATTAATAGCTTTATTTTTTACCGTATAATAAATTGACGTTAAGTTTTGACAGCAAACGTAGTGATGGCATCTGAATATCTTAAAAGAAGAATCGATTGATTTTGTCGATGACGTCATCATAAAAATAGGGACGATTTCCATATGTAGAGAAATTACTGACTTTTTTTTTTTTTTTTTTTTATGCCATAGGTGGCAGACAAGCAAACGGGCCGCCTGATGGTAAGCGATCACCGTCGCCTATGGATACCTGTAACACTGGAGGCATCACAGATACGCTGCCGACCTTTTAAGATTCTATTAACAGCCCTTTTGAAGAACCCAATATTGTAGCTACTCGGGAATACAGGTGGAGGGAGCTCATTCCACATTTTGCAGGTGTGTGGCAAAAACGACCGTGTAAAACGCACAGTGTGCGATTTCCACTTATCGATAATGTGGGCATGAGCACCCAAACGGTGGCGGCTAGTGCGGTGGTAAAACCGCGACGCTGGAATTAGCTCGAATAATTCTTCAGAACCTAAATACTAACCTAAATACTTTGATTTTGATGAAATGTTTTAATTTCATCGTTGTGACGTAATTATGGGATGTTATCAAAATGCTCCAATTAGACTTACTGGACTAATCTTTTCAAAGGTGTGTTATTGAAACAGACAGTCCATCAGATGAAACATTTGCATTTTTACCGATTAAAAGAAAGGTAGGGCCAAGAAAATCGGTTACTAGATTGTGCGGTTCCTATCCAATATCGATTTCTTATATTTAGGAATCGATAACAGTTTCATCAACTAACATTGTAAAGTTTTATTATTTTTTCAACTATCGATTTTCCCTTCACTAGCCTGGTTTTAAAAATAGAACTACGGGGGTACACTCGGAAGAGAGTCATGACATTTGAAAAGTCAACGAAACCTTACACTCGACACCGAGAGACGAGTTGCTTAACTAAAGAGACAAGCGTGATATTTCAAAAACTCATTAAAAGTTCTGCTATTCATCGATAGATGGCAAAACTAAAAAGTATCACCGTATGCAATAGCTTTACCGCGGCAGTCCCCGAGTGCCACACGTCTTTTTTTTTCTACTAATTGTAGTGGTTGGTTGACATTATGTGTTTCTTACGAGGGTAGCTCATATACTGGTGTCGAAGCGGCCGAGGCGTTTGCAAAGTATTTCGCTAGTGTCTTTTTAGATGAAGTCCCAGCGCTTAATGTTAATTTGTGTTCTGAACAAAGCTGGCAGGATGGTTATGTTGACATTCCTGCTGTGTTGCCTAAGGATATTGAACGCGGTATTAATAAGCTTAATTCGGGAAGCTCACTGATAACTTGCCTAGTTTTGTCCTTAAGTCTGGTAAGAAACACATAATTCTTCCACTGTATCATATTTTAAATCTCTCGCTGAAGAATGGGAAGTACCCCACCCAGTGGAAGTTGTCCAGGGTGACCCCCATTCCAAAAAGTAGCAAAAAAACTTTAGTGGAGGAATACCGTCCAATAGCAATACTATGTGCACCTGCTAAAGTGTTTGAGTACATCTTACACAATGAAATATATAGACAGGTGAAACACCAGATAGGTGAGGAACAACATGGCTTTAGGTCGGGTCGTTCAGTGAATACGAACTTGTTAGAATTGGTTGACTATATCTCCGGTGCCATGGATCGTGGATCGCAGGTTGATGTGATATATTTTGACTTCCAGAAAGCCTTCGATAAAATCGGTAACGATAGATTGCTGCAGAAGCTATCGTCACCTTTTGGCTTTTCTTCTGGTCTCTTAAAATTTTACTCCGATTTTTTGAAAGATAGGAGTCAATTTGTGAAGCATGGAACATATGAGTCTGGTCCTTATCATACTAGATCTGGTGTTAGTCAGGGTTCGGTGACTGGCCCATTACTATTTCAAATGATGATTCACGACCTACCTAAAGTATTGACTCACGCTAAATGTCTTTTGTATGCTGACGATCTTAAGCTTTATTTTGAAATAAAATCTCTTGACGACTGTATGAGACTACAAAGTGACATCAATCGAGTTTATGAATGGAGTGTAAAAAATAAAATGACATTTAATGTAAGTAAATGTAATGTTATGACCTTTGACCGTAAAAGAAATCCAATACATTTTAATTATTGTTTAAATAATATACCTATAAATAGAGTGAGTTGTATCAAGGATCTGGGGGTGACATTTGATCGCAGTTTGACCTTCCACGATCATATATCTGATCTCGCTAAGGAGGCATACCGTCGTCTTAGCTTTGTGTTGCGAAATGCAAAGGATTTTGAAAATCCGCAAGTTATTCGGACCCTGTATAACTCTTTGGTTAGAAGTAAGCTGGAATCGAGCGCGTGTGTTTGGAATCCGCATCATGTGACTTACACGCGAATGCTGGAGAAGGTCCAAAAAACCTTCTTAAGATCGCATTTCAAGAAACTTTATGGTTATTACCCGTTCTTGTATCCAACAAAGTTTTTGCTCGGTCTACTTGGCTACAACTCTTTGGAAGTGCGACGAATGCTAGACCAGCTTACTATTTTCTGTAAGGTGCTCAGAGGTTCAGTTGACTCGATACACCTGCATGGCTTATTGTGTGCACTGTTCGTACCGGATGAACCCGGAGTTCTGGCTAACAGGCGTGGCCGGCTGCATGACTTGTTTCATGTCGACAGCAGTCGCACAGTGGCGCGTTCTATGTCGCCTCTTATTCGTGCTCGCCGCCATTTCAATGCACTCCTTGCCGCCAACCCTGATTGTGATATTATGTTTGACAACTGGAAGACTTTATTGACAATGTTTTTAATATACTGTGAGAATTTAATTGACCAATGGGACAGGAGTAAAAGAGCTAATAGTTCTTTTGACTCTGATAATGACATTTTGATATAATTAATTTTGACTTGTTGTAATATTTTTTTTAATTTCGTTGACATTGTATTATTTTTATTATTGTTTTATTCTGTTCGTAATTTTGCAATCTGAATTTGTATTTTATTTTAAATTTCATTTTTTGTAATCGTTGTTATTATTTGTGAGGTAATTGTAAGTGCTTATAGCGTTGTTACTTCAATAAATAAATAAATAAATTATCTAGCGTCATACCTCAGACCGCTAGTTTTTATAGATCCTGATACAATTAGGCTGTGTCATACGAGTACAAACATACAGACACCGGAGTCTCTCCTTCCCCGAAGGAGGTTCGGAACTCGGAACCCTAAAACCGTATAATACTGGGACTTGTCAATGAATGTCAAGTGTAACTTATCATTACTGGAATATTGAAAAAAATATATAGGACTAGCTGCCACGCTTCGCTGTGGATCGCTGTGATTCGCTGTGGATCGCTGTTCCCCTGCCACGCTTCGCTGTGGATAAAAAAAAGAAAAAAAAAATATATAGCCTATGTTACTTTGGGATAATGTAGCATTCGAATGGTGAAAGAATTTTTGAAATCGGATCAGTAGTTTTTGAGTTTATTCCACACAAACATCCAAAAATACAAAAATACAAATCTTTCCTCTTTATTTTTTTACGAGAGCCCACGACCAAAATTTTTGTCTCATAGCAATACAGCCAAAACCGCATCAAATCGATAGATACGATTATCCTGAACTCGAAAATACCAATATCAGACATTTTCCGCGTAGCGTTTGATCTAAACGAATTTTCAAAATTGTCAAAGAATTTTACCGAACTGCATCATAGCAATATGTCTGATTTGCAGACTGTAGTTGAATGATAGTTCTGAGATATCGGAAACATATTTTTCAGACGTTAGTGGTGTAGCGCAAACCCGTAAAATCACTTAAAAAAATTAAAAATGAGACAAAAAAAATGTCTCATAGCAATACGTCTGAAAATCTTTTTAACACGCTTTTATTAGCTTCACCTGTATGTTTGTATGTTTGTTTGTATGTAACCGACTCCTTTGAGCGCGTTTTTGACCCACTTTAAACGGCCAGATTTCTTTCAAACTTTGTAGATATATCGAGGACCGATGACAATACACTAAACAAATCGTGTTTTTTAGTTTTTTTAACTATTAATTTTTATAACACGCTTTTTCTATAAAGTTTCTTTAACTTTTAATACCGTTTAACTTACAAATGGTAATTTCGTCATTCGTATCAGAGAACAGAGTGGCGCAGTGGAAGCGTGCTAGGCTCATAACCCAGAGGTCCCTGGATCGAAACCACGCGCTAAAAATCTTTTTGCTCAATATTTTTTGTTACGCATCAATTTTATTTTATGAGGTCTGAGGATCGAAACCACGCGGCTACAAATCTTTTTGCTCAATATTTTTTGTTACGCATCAATTTAATTTTTAATTTGCTTGAGCAGACGGCCAAAATCGGATAACACCAACACATTTGTACATATTAAGGATGGTTAATAGTTAGCAAATCGAACTAAAAAGCGAAAAATAAATACTAGTTAAAAAAAAACTAAAAAAACACGCTTTTTATAAAAAACCGAACTAAAAAAATAGAAAATAAAATTTTATAAAATTAAGAATAGGGTTGAAAATTTCAATAAATATAAATTAATAATAGTGTAAATAAATAAATATATGTATTTTATTTTTTTTAAAGCGTGGGGTGCTTTCTAAGATATTATCAAAATGCTAATCACTCTACTCATGTCTGTCAATACAAAATGTATCTACAAAATATATAATATATCTATTGACCCATGCACCCCACGCTTTTTAAAAATAAAATACATATATTTATTTATTTACACTATTATTAATTTATATTTATTGAAATTTTCAACCCTATTCTTAATTTTATAAAATTTTATTTTCTATTTTTTTAGTTCGGTTTTTTTATAAAAAGCGTGTTTTTTTAGTTTTTTTTTTTTATTAGTAAATTTTGGTTATTTGATGCGAACAAAACAATTTTCAGACGGAAATGTGAACGCATTAAATTTTGAGACCGATTTGAAAATGTTAACAAATTTTACCGATCGGTATCATAGCAATATGTCTGAAAATTGTTGGACACGATAAAATAAGTTGTCCACATGTGCAAAAAAATTATATCAGACAAATTAAGTGTAGCACCTTCTCTATCAGACAACTTTTCGACTTTTCGACACTTTTCGACACTTGAGTAACTTTTACAAAAGAAATAAGTAGGTAATGACATCTGTCATCTGTCAAAGTACATATAATAGACAAGGGAGATTCTTGAATATCTATGAAGGCTGTAAATTTAAAAAAACATTTAACAGAGGCGTCGGCCAGGCGACTCCGAAACGTTATTTTCGTTTCTGGGAGTAAGTATATGCTACACTTAAAGTGTCTGAAAACAGGTTTTTGGTAATCATGGCAGCAATACGAAAAGTTAAAAAAAAAATTTATCCGTATTGCTATGATACAGGTCGGCTAAATTTGTTGACATTTTCAAAAATGCGCTCAGGCTATGTGCTACGCGCAAAATGTCTGAAAACAAACTTTTTCGTAATACAATTATAAAATCTATGTACATTTTCACTATCAGACGTATTGCTATAATACCGACTGCCTTTTTTTTTTGACACAGCAGAAATGGCCTCCCACGCAGTTGCTACACTTTCGACCGTTACTACACACCTAGTCGGGTTCAGAATCATACAATCTAACGATTTTATAGGGTTTTTGCCGTATTGCTATGAGACATGGTTTTGGTCGTGGGCTCTCGTACTATTAGTATAGATATAGATAAATCAATCTCTATCGAAAACAAAACCATAGGACTTACCTGTCCTACGTCAGCCTAATCAAAAACTTGTTAGTGTGCAGTTAAATGAAAGCTTGCAAACGTAATTCGTATTCGAATGTTTCCTGTTGGATAGTTATTTGGATGTACTCGTATACAGCTATGTGGAGCAGCGGCGGCCGGCGGCGGCGGGGCAGAGGAAGAGGACACTCCGGCGGCGGCGGCGAGGGCGCTAATTGGTCGGTCGGCGCGGACAGTGATGGAGCGCCGCGGCCGGCGCGCGATCACGTGACGCGACCGCCGACCGCCGGCCGCGGCCTCTAATCTAATCATCGCCACCGCCCGCGCCCGCGCCCGCTGCTGCTGCCTGTTGCAGTGCACCACGCTAATTGACTGGTCCTGATACCTCGGCATCGGTCTCAGTGACGAGCACGACTCGTCTATCGAATCGACTATTCAATGCATATTGTGTTATCGAGTTGCGCATTTATGATATTAATCATACAGCAATAATTTACCTTACTTTACTCGTAGGACGTAATAACTTAATAAGTGACGATCAAATACTTACGCTACTTGCCACGCCTGTAATCTCTTTGATGAAGATCACCTAATGTGATCAAAACTTTTCGGGCCGACGCTACGTGAGTATTCCCGTTTTAATTACAACAAAATAATCAAATTCACATTTAAGATATTCTACCGGTCCCGTCCCGTCGCGTCGGCAAGTCGGCATGTAGAGACGGCGGCGGCGTACGTCGCGTCGCGAGGGTGTAAGCCGGACGTCCGGAGCCGGAGCCGGTCTCCGCCGGCGCGACTCGGCGACACGTCCGGCGTCGACCCGCGCCGCGCGCCGTCGCCGGCTCGCGCGCTTGCTTGGAATTTCTTAGCGTTTGATTTCCGTTGTGTCTCACCTGCCACGACTCTTGACAGCAGTCCGGGCGCCCGATCCCCGCAGCACGGGGCCGCGACTTATGTCATTCAGAAAATACCCTCCTTTTAATGAAACACGTGACCGGTACAGTATCTCTCTCTCTCTCTCTCTCTTTACCCGTCCTCGTGTTTAGTTCAGTAGACCAGGAGCAGGATTCCCAGCACGGGCGCAGACAGCTAGCACGGCGCATGTGTAGCTAGGTACATAAGTATAGATCGCAGTATCATTAAACGCCGCTAAACAGTTCCTTTATCGTCCATATCGTAAAACGGCTATTTTTCTGTATCGTAAGAATCGGAACCGTAAACATGATGTTCCATCGTAAATATTCGCGCTTCATATAAACTATTAATCTTATATGTGAACAAGTCAAATATAGGACCGGGACCGCGGAAAAACGCAACTTTGCGCACCCGCAGGAGACGCGGCCGCTCACCGGCGGACGTACTCGCACAGTGGGATCGATTCTGTTGAACCGTTCACTAAACTAATCTGATGCCATTCAAATTATCCATGTCTCTTTTCTTTTCAGTGCGTGGAAAACTTACATCAATGTTAATTAGATTTGATCTCATCTCTAATGATACAATATAACGACGACACCACCGAGTATTATAATTTATAATAATTATATAGCAGCTTCGATCAATCGCTTTCCATACGAGTACCTGCGTACAATATTACGTTACACAATATTGTTTGAGTAATGGGTTCGCATTCGCACCGGCCGGCGCTGTACTGGTGCCTGGTGACTGGTGACTGGTGTCGGCGCAGCGCAGGACGGACCGCGCGGCGCGTAGGGCGCACTCTATTTAAGTCTGTATTTTTAGTTTCCTCTCGTGGTCGAAACACGACGTGCCCTACATTTCGTTAGTATTTTATTGTGGAGTAGAAGTAGTTGGCGATAAACACAAATAACTAAACGAGCACCCAACTGAGAAGTCGAGGTCGCGGCGCGTCACTCGGCCCGTGACGACGTCGACGTGCGACGCCCGGCATTTTCGTGACAATTTATTTGCTTCATAATTCGTAATTTTAACATTTTTTTAGGTCTCGTGTCTCATTTATGTTCTGACTGTAGTAAGGACATTTATTTTTCACATCGCACAACCCGCACTTGGGCAGCGTGGCGGAATATGGCCTAATCACTCTTCGAGGGTAGACCTGTATCCCAGCAGTGGGAGGATTAAAGGTTGCATATGATGATGATGAAGGACATTATAATTGATTCATGTAGTTAGCCCGGTGTTGAGTGCATTTCGAGAAGGCAACGTTGCTAAGGCACTTTGCTTGTACATCTCGTACATGTAGTCTGGTGTCGGTGTCGCTGCAACTGCTCGACCCGCTCGTTGATCTAACTAGATTCAGAACTGTTCACTCAACTTTCATACTCGACTAACTTTATAGTGGCTCTATAAAAGTTCCGACGTTTAATAGCCACCTCCAAAGCTCTTCTACATAGTTTGTGCATTCATTTTGCGATGGGAACGAAATGAAACGAAACCCTGTCCTCTTTCAGTTTCAGTCTTTCTCAGCAACACCTCGTTACGAAAAACTCAGCGTCAGTTTGCTCACAAGAAAATCCATCAAGAGTATCATATCTCTGTAAGAATTAGTAATTATCGTCATCGCAAGTCGGGTGCTCAGCGTGGCAAAGTTATTTGTGCGATTTTCCAGAATATTTTGTTCGACTCCCCACTAGCGTCAACTTAGTCGACTTTATCTCAAAATCTATTGTTTCTGAATATTTGCAATGTTGTATCATGCGTGAAGATGATTGATACGTAATCAGTGCATCATCATTGAAGCATGTTACGGTAGGATGATTTAATGGATGCACTAATTCGTATGACTTACATGCGAATATTCAAACTTCGTTTTTATCAACCGTGTCCATAAATTAGATATAAGATTGTATCAATGATAAGACAGGTAAACTGGTTTACAAAAATTAAGCAGAAATCGCAAATACCGGTTCGAAAACTGGTAGAGTAGAGATACTTAACTTTACGTTCGGATCCAAGCGGCCGTCGCGTACATCTAAAGAAGCCTTTATCGAGTTCCGCGAGTTTGTAAGCCAGCAGCCGCGCCCGCGGGTGCACTCACTGTTCACTGTACAGGTCTCATCGTACATTTTTTGTGATCAAAAGTAGCCTATGTGCTAATCTAGGGAATAAGCTTTCTTCTTTGGAAGAGATCGCTCTTAGCGATAAGGCCGCCAGTTGTCGCACTAGTTTTATGTGTTATAATTCTTTTGTTTGTAATTTATGGTGTGAACAATAAAGAGTTTATCTATCTATCTATCTATCTTTCTCCTTCACATAATCCATTTTGCCCTTTCAAAGACAAGGATTAACAACCATACAAATTACACACATACCCTCGTACTCACTCACACATAAACTCTCGCATTTTAAATATTGTGGGACTTGTTATCATAATATTTGTATGGTTCCTCAATGAATGTCCACGCGAGTGCAACTACGCTACGTGGCGCAGCTAGTAGGCGGCACTAACACATACCCGTAGTAGATGCCGACCAACTTCCTTTTAATGATAGCACTTAACGGCGCACAATGACGATGACCAGGCCGCCGCCGCTTCATATTCATAGGAACAATGCGCAATAAAAAAATCTGTGGCAAGATTTACCATAAAAGTGTAGCACTTCTACTTACGAGCAACCCATGTTGGGGCAACTCGTACACGACATGTATTTATGATTTGAACAAGTATCGCAACTCGGGTCATAAACCTTAATTAATTTTAATCTACGTATGATAGAAAACTTGAGTCACACAAGCTTTCGTAAATCGAATCATTCGAATAAACGGGTCATGAACGATATCGTTCTTTACTATGGAAACTAACGTGGTTTTCACACATTTTTGTTATAATTAAACACGGGGTGCCAAACGAGACGCAACCGCGAGCGCGTCACGTTTGTAAACTCACCTGATGAAGGTCACAGAATGTGACCGAAACTAGTCGTAGTAGACGACTTATTCCCGTGTTTAATTATAACAAGATATCGTTCTTCATGTTTGAATGATCGACACAATCCTATAATACAGTAAATCATCTCACCTTTATAACGCCTAACGGTAAACTGCTCCTCGCACACAACATTGTCTAGTGTGTAGATCGCAGCTGCACGAATTTAGACAGTGGCGTTTGTAACAAAATGGAGCCAAGTTAAGGAATTTGGTGATAATGACGTAGAAAGCGACCGTTTTATGATCGAAGCAGAGTTTATAGTCGCAGCCACCTAGCCATATAGTTGGCGAGTTTAAACTCGAATGAGAACAGGAACACGGCCGGCGGCGGCGCGGCGCGGGCGCGGCCGTGCCAAGTGCCAAATCTTGCAGCCGCCGCGCCGGCCTGCACATGCCCGCGCTGCCGATCTTGAATACGACTCCAAATGACAAACGAGCACCAACTGCAGCGCGCCCGCGCCGCGTACCGTTACACAACAAATGGACGAGGCGGCGCCCGCGCGGGACAGGCGCGCTAGTACAGCACTTACATATGATGCTCCATAACATGAGTGCATCGCTTAAGTCCGCATCAGAAAGCAAAGGTATTACACACTGGTAGTTTGACAAAACACTTCGATAAGCATACCAGGTACTGGTCAGCTTTTTTAAGGAATTAATATCGGGTCAAAAGTACAGAACAGTATTTTTTTGGGCTTTTATGTTAAAAAATTGCTATGAAAAAGGAAATGCAAGAAACTTGAAAAATCGCTGAAATCTGAATCCGAGGAAAGTTGGTAAATTTACATGTGAGCAGCCGCCGCTGCCGCACCGCTTGTCAAACTAATCTCTACTCACAAATCTACACACGGTCAGCGAGTGCGATGTCACACCTCACACGGTGGTGAGTGTGACGCGCACAGCACACACACATCAGGCCATAGTACCGGGTAAGCCCTCGACCTCTAAACATCAAAACGTACTGTCACCTGCTCGAGGAGCGAGGTTCTGTCCTCGCGCGGATCTCATAAAATGTCTATGAAACCTATTGGCGAATAGACACGGATTATTTAATAGATAACTATCTCTCCTCAAAAATTCTATGTAGCAGCACGTCGCGTCGGGGCATCGTTTGTTTTGATTGCCAGTAGCAGTCTAGCGGTGTGTGACGTGACTGTATTAAAAGCTTACAATAATAATGGCCGTGCAGCTGTTAGTAGAAGGCGGCGTGCCGCGAGTCAGCGTCGCTACACTCGTGACAATAAATAGCATTCGCGGTCGCTATGATGTATTTATTTTTAATGGAGGACGGATCCGGCACGAGTTTGACATGTCCGTTCTACTGCTGTCCATCTCTCGCCGACGCGACGCGCGCTCTGAGTTAAATAAACCGCGGGGCTTTTTCGAACACGCCTGCCAGAAACCAATATTTATGATCCTTTCAGTCGTCTCCTTAAAATAATTTTATATTTTTCAATGTGGTTAATAGTTCTCTACTGATTGAATCTGTACCACTTTTATGTTTTTCAAGAACGTACATTCTGTTTTATTCTCATTTTTTACTATTGATACCAAATAGCTTTTGTCCAAGATTGATACAGTGTTTTTGCCATAAAATAGACCATTGCCTTGTCTATTGCAATACTACCGGACGGCAACATCACAACGGTGAACATTTAACGTCCTAGAAAATAATAAGTGAAATCTTTCATCGTGTAAAAGGTTTTGTAAATAAATCCCCGACGACGACGGTACAAGTGACGCGATTTGTCGGAGTATCGAACAACCGAAGGTCGGAGTCGGCCCCTCGTCCGTCGGCGCGGCCTTGACGGCGCGACAATGAACTCGCGCGACCACCGCCGCAGCAGCCGCGGCTTCCTAGTGGAGACAATGCGCCCGAAATAGACATGGATTGCGTCAATAGCCCATAAATAACACCTGTACATAGGTAATGGACCGCAGGCTCGCGGCCGGCCGGAGTGTCGACCTCGTCACGGCCGGCCGCGCGCCTCGCCGGTGCTCTTCTTCACTTGCTTCTTGTCTAGCCTCTCCTGGTGCTTTCCGCGTTACTCCCAATAAGAGCATCACCCCGTACTCGCACTCGTACTTGTACTTCGTAGTCATATACGAGTCCACATAGGTTAAGAGGACTATAGGAACCCGTGGTTGGTTAAGACAGAGAAACAAACAAAACGTAGAGTTCAAATAAACAGTTATATGCTTAAAGTAGATAACTGCTTTGCCAATCAAAAGTTACTCTGTAATGTGCATAGTAGTAGTGCCGCTGCGTGGCCCGGTCGCCGGCGGCGGCGGCGGCGCGGCGGCGCGGCGGCGGCGGCGCGGCGGCGCGGCGGCGGCGGCGCGGAGGCGCGGCGGCACGGCGGCGGCGGCGGCGCGGCGGCGTGGCGGCGCGGCGGCGCGGCGGCGGCGGCGGCGGCGCGCTCGAAATACGCACAATCAAATAACTCTACTACATACTTAACTGGCTATTTTTAAACGGCCACTGTCTGCTTATCGTGTATTCCGATTATTTTTTTTTTTTTTTTTTTATGATATTGAGAGACGAGACGAGCAAATCGCTCGCCTGATGTTAAACGTCACGTTTGCCCATAAACAGGTCTGTGCCACCAAGAATTTTGAATTCTTAGAATTCAAGACCTTGCGCGGCACAGCACTGCGCTCGTCACCCTGAGATATAAGATGTTTAATCTCTTATTTGCCCTGTAATTTCACTGGAAACAATGCCCTTCCAACCGGAACACAGTAATGTTTACACATTACTGCTTGGCGGTGGAATAACTGGCAAAGGTGTGGTACTTCCCCAGGCGGGCTCTGCAAAAGAGCCCTACCACTACTACTATTGCGTATCTTTATCAAAATATAAACTTGTGTTAAGGTGGACGGTGGAAACTAAATATTTCCTAAGGAACACCCAGGTGGACAAAGGTGAGCCGTTGTGAAAAAAACTTTCCACGGTTCACCCAGGTGGTCTCAGGAGGTGGACGGTGGGTAAGAACTGATTTTATTGACGAACGTATGTATCCAATAATTAGTTGTGATATGTAATTTGAATAATAGTGTACGGCCAGAGTGAGCAGCCGTGTAAAAACCCGGCGCTCTGTCGTCAGGCGCGCGGCGGCGCGCAGGCGACCCGCGACCACCGCGCACCGGTTTGGAGAATCATTCAAGGAAATACTGATATTAATATTATGATAATTGAGTAAATATTAAATTGCTATTTTATCGCTCGGCTGACTGCTCGATCTCTCGACGTACTACGAGACTTCGCTTCTGAGGAAGCCTACAACAACAACCTCCACAACCTACCCTCAGGTAGGTTGTGGACTGGTGGAGGTTTACAGATCTACCTACATTCTAAATAATGCATATTAGTCTTCCAGACCCCAGTACACGAAGCTTGCAGTTCCGGCGCCGAGCCGGGCCGCACGACGCACTCCTCCGGCGCGCGGCGGTGGTCTGCCTTCGCGATGCGCACAATACTTCATTATGATTATGTTAATTTACTCCGATTAGTCTTATGTCAGACATAATAATTATAATACAGTCATGTAATAAATTCATTTATTAGATGTTAAGCAGGTTAATTAAAGAAACTTATTTTCTCCGTAGTTCTGTTTGGTTTATAATTCTTGTTTTTGTTAGTCCTGTTTGTGTTCTTGTTGGCACGAGTAGGTACCTATACCTACTAGTTGTCGTAACGTAGGTCACGTACCGGCGCGGCGCGGCGCTGGTCGTCACAGCCGGCAACGGCAAGCAGTATGCTGACTTGGTATACTCGTATGTAGGTAGGTGTACTTTATTTTTAATTGTTTATTTGTTTTATTTGAGTACTAGCTCCACCCGCTGTTGTTTTTTTTTACTTTTAAACTTTCACAAATATTTTGAGATCAAAATTAGCGAAATCGGTCCAACCATTCTAGAGTTTTATGGCCGCTCTTCACGTTGGCCATCATTGTGGCGAATATGTTGGCGAACAGATTGTGAAGACATCCACACGATGGAAGGTGGTTCAGTCTGCTTCGGTACAGGCCAATGTACGGACGTAAAAATGGATATTGAGGCGATAACGGCTGCTGCGGTTTATTTATTCACAGCATACCGCAACTACGTAAATGTGTATGAGAGAAGGGTGATCAAAAAGAAATGGAAAAAAAGAAGGTGGTGGATGCTGTTAATACATCGAAACAGAACGTGCGCTCGCTCTGGGAGCTCGCAGCCCGCAGCAAACTAACTAGTTAACCAACGTGTGGATGCGTCGGCCACAACTGTGCCACAACCCTTTGATCTTTTGTGAAAAACCGACACCACACGGATTTATCGCCAATATTCGCCAAGTTGTGGGTCATCATTCCAATACATTCCAACTACCCCTTCTTCATGACGGCCATAGTAGTTCGCCATCTATGTTGGCGATCATATTGGCCAACGTGAAGAGCGGCCATTAGCCAGACAAACGAACAGCGATTCATTTTTATATATATTAAGAAGAAGAAAGTAGAAGAAGATCGTTTGTGTCACGTCATCTGTCACAAGGAAAAGCCATTGCAGAGATTATAAAAAATAAAAACAAAATGAACACCGTTGATTTTATACGAACTATAGCATTAAATACCCGTTTATATTAGTTAATATGTTATAATTTAATAACAATTTAATTTAGTTAAAAACTGACAATCAAAGAAATAGTAGTAGTAGTGTCTTTGTGTGTGTTCCGTGGCATCCCCGACACAGGATTTATCCTAGTGGAGCTATGAGTGTGAAACGTTATTTTATTTATTTTAAATTTAGTAATAAGAATTTAACTGTTGTTTTTTGTTGATTAAACCTAAACTTTTACTTTCTGTCTTTTATTTCATCTTTATAGTTTTAAATTATATGAAATATCAAAAAATTTTCGCTTCAATGTTTGTCGCTGCAGTGTCATTCGCCTTGTTGGCATTCGCTTCAATGACTTTTCGCTCCAGCGTACCACGCTAAAAGTTTTTCGCCACAACGACCATTCGCTGCAACGTCATTCGCTACTAAGTACGGGACCCGTCATTATCATGTATTGTATTAGCATAAAAACCTGTATTCATTTTCGAAATTGATAGAATTTATTGAGTCTATCGTCGAGATAGTTTTACAACTTCCCTCGATGCATTCTTCACAATATCATCATATTATATATAAACTAGCGGCCCGTCCCGGCTTCGCACGGGTAGACACTATAAATATATTAAGATAAGGATTTCTTCAATTGATACTTTAACAACTTAATATATTAAGATTACGTGTCACGTTGTTTGTCCGCTATAGACTCCTAAACTACTTAACCGATTTCAATCAAATTTGCACACCGTGTGCAGTTCGATCTAACTTAAGAGATAGGATAGCTCACATCTCAATTTATAGTTTTTGAACATGGTTTATTAATTAATTGAGTTTAAAAATTCTTGCATATCAACAGCTTACTATGTCAGCCACATTTGACGTATAAATAATAAAAACTGCCATTTGTCAATTTTTGACAGTTACTTTAGTGTTACATACAAAAGTTTTTATCAGATATTTTTTGTCAGATAAATAAAGTAGTTGTTAAAGTATGTATCAATTGAAGAAATCCTTATCTTAATATATTTATAGTGTCTACCCGTGCGAAGCCGGGACGGGCCGCTAGTTTATATATATTAGGAAGATTACACTAGGAGTACTAAGTAGAGCTACGAGTACGAGTACGGCCGGGCTCGGTTAGTTCGGCAGTTAGGGGGAGTTTGACGCCAAACCACTGCGACCCACTATGAAGTTTTTTTTGATGCGAAACATCTATTGGCGCACGTAAAACCGATTTCTGGCGTGGCGACGCATGCCGTGGCGACGCGTCGCCACGGCGTGCAGTATTCAAGCAAATAAATAAATGACGACGCGCGTACCTAATTGAGTTTCAATTTTCGAACGGTTTTGTGTTCTGCATATTACTTTCAAAATAATGTCGATGTTTCACATCTGCCAGGCGTCCCGTGACGGCTCACATTTTTTTATCTCGAGATAAAAGTTTATTTTTCACCCCCGCTTTTCATGTAGTAAGGAACTAACCATTTTTTTTGTTTTTTTTTAATATTTTCCCTGGTTGCCAGCAAAAGTATACCAATAAGATAGATCGGGTCAGTTATCAGGTATACCAAATTGCAGGGCTATAGTCCTTTAAGTCTCTGAATAAAAGTACTCTGACATACAGGTAGACAGACGGATATGGCTTACTATAAGGATTCTTTAGTTTACTACGGAACCCTAAAACATGGTAATCTATAATAGTTATATAAAAATGAATCGCTATTTCCCTTGGTCACGCCATCACGCGTGAACGGCTGGACCGATTTCACTTTTTTTTTTGTTGTTTTTGTTATTGTCAGAAGGTTCTTATGAAAGAAAAAATTTAAAAAAATAATAATAATAATTACGCGAAAATTAGAAAATTTAAGAATAGGTACTTAGCGCATTGGACAATGTAAATTTTTTTAATGTAACATTTGACATTGAATTGCGTGCTCAAATATCATAAGACCCATTTACTCTACGTCTATCTTTATTTTATTTTAGTCTAAGCGTCTATCCCAAAATGTTTAAAAAATGAATGTCTACCCGTGCGAAGCCGGGACGGGCCGCTAGTTTAGTAATAAATAAACGCTGAGTAGAAACTGCGAATAGAACCAGTACAACCCAATTTATTAATAGTAAATCCCTGGGCGAATGCGCATTGCTCGGAAAACTCGCAAAAATGCACTTTACCAAAGATGACCGCCTAGCTAGATCGTTTTTCGCCCCCAAAAATCGCCGAATTAAATTGCAAATTTCCTCAAAATCGTCAGAGCCGTTTTCGAGACCTCAAAATTCTAATACATATTATATTATATAAAGGCACTCTTAGGTTGAGGTGTTGCCAATTATCAGAAGTTAGGTATTGTCAAGCGATTCTGTTCATAATGTGGGCATATAGTTAGGTTCTATTAGACAAACAGGCGTGGATAATCGGGCGAGAGGAATAAAACCATTACTTGCAACACACGTAGATTATAATCTTGAATGATGTCAGTACAATGATCCGTTCAACTATGATCTCCAATGGATATTCCAAGTATTCACAATACAACTCAAACAGGCACTCCGCCGAACACGTAACGCGCATAGGTACACAATACAATAAGATTCTATGACCGCCACTGTAATTCCAGATGTAATTGCAACTATTGTAATCAGCTTTCTACGTATCAACTTTAGCTATCAACCCTTGCCTTGTGGCTCTGGTCGAGATTCCTAAAGTATCGTTTCCCGCCTTACGGATCGTAGTCGTGCCAGAGTGGTAAACGTCAGCAGCTCAGCAGCTGTCACTGTCAGTTACGTTTCTTTACCACTCTAAATAAAGATTGGCTCAGAGCGCCGACACGGCCTCTCCTGACTATCGCACGTCCTCGTGCGCCTTCTTCTCGTGGTGTTCCAGCAATCCCTCTCCATAGCATCTCTGAACCCAGCAAGTCTTCATGCAACTGCTTCTCCATAGCATCTCTGGTACTCCACCAAGCTCGTCAACACTTATCCAGTGTTAATCTTCCATTTGATCTGCAAAGACAAAACACACCTGGTAAACTATTCTATGGAAGCTCGTCCATCACTGACACATCTCTATTTGTCACCCACCGAATAGAACCTTTCCACATACAAGTTACAACCACAAACACTGGACCGGACAACTGTACTCAGGCGTCCCTTCGACCAGTCATCATTTCTCATGATGACATGGACCGGACAACCAATGAGCGTCCTTTCGACCAGTCATCATTTCTCATGATGACATGGACCGGACAACTCGACCCAGGCGTCCTTTCGACCAGTCATCATTTCTCATGATGACATGGACCGGACAACCCATAAGCGTCCCTTCGACCAGCTCTCCAAATGCCACCCCAAACCAGCCTAGTGGTCTGATCCGGAACATTGACCTGCATAAGCCAGCTCCTTAGACCTCCCACTAGCTGCACACATCAATATCGTACATGGGGACATCCGATGCTCCCCAGCCAGTATTGTCGGCCTCTACACAACACAGTCACAATTCCCAAAAAAAGGCCAGCATGCAGTTAATATGAGAATGACCACAGACAGTACACAGGGTTTACACATAAAACAAATATTCAGTAGAACAAATTATCTAATGATTATGCTCGCATATGTGAACCAGCTCCAACAATTCTACTGATCATCATCATCATCTCTTAATATGAACAAACTAGAATGATTCTATTGATCATTACATTCACAATTTCACATATGTGACCAACAATCAAAGACAGTAAAGGAACAAGCTCACCGGATATTGTGTTCAAGCAACATGAGGATTTGAGGATGGTCTAAGTTCACGGAGTGAACCTTTACAAGCCGCTGCTCGGTCGATCTCTCCGTGTCCATCTGGACACACTGTTGCAACATGTCATGTCTTTCTGCGCACAAGCTCAGTAATTAGTCTTGCTTTATCTAGACTCATTGACACCAATGTTTGGTTCAATGTCTTATATGTAGCAGTAATATCTTCTCAAATCTTTAAACTTCTGCTCCGGCATCTCAGGATCAAATAAGATCAGTTGCATTGCGTTCTTTGTTAGTCTCGCTTTATCTAAACTTATTGACATCAACGCTTGGTTGGATGTCTTCTATTTGGCAGTAATATTTTCTCATCGCTTTATACTTCTGCTCCAGCATCTCAGGATCAAATTAGATCAGTTCTATTGCCTTCTTTGCAATTTTTTTTCTTTTGTTTTGTTGTTTGTTCTGTCTCAGGATCAGAGCGGCTACTGAGTGTTTCAACTGGATTTGATCTAGAAAGAGACCTAGAATCGATCTACATGTCTTAACGCCATCACGGCCTCCTGATAGTTCACTGGACGATTCACTGATAGTTCACGGGTATCACAAGTACCTACCCGTGGAAGGGTTGACACTGACAACATTGTCAAGTTCCTTGACCTCAAATTTACTATCGTTCTTCTTATCAGTTATTGATATTGAAATCTCCGTCACCATGTAAATTTTTCAAACATCGGCTTCTGTACTTTCATATTCTGCTCCTTTCATATTCTGTTGTTTGTAGTTTTGAGGTTAAGTGCTAGCCAAAAATCTCGACGACTTTACATGTAGCAAAAAGTTTAGCATGGCGATGTTTTGTAGCTGCTGGTTTTATCCTCTGATCTTTGCCCTTCGTATCCCACTTCTGATAAAGGCACTCTTAGGTTGAGGTGTTGCCAATTATCAGAAGTTAGGTATTGTCAAGCGATTCTGTTCATAATGTGGGCATATAGTTAGGTTCTATTAGACAAACAGGCGTGGATAATCGGGCGAGAGGAATAAAACCATTACTTGCAACACACGTAGATTATAATCTTGAATGATGTCAGTACAATGATCCGTTCAACTATGATCTCCAATGGATATTCCAAGTATTCACAATACAACTCAAACAGGCACTCCGCCGAACACGTAACGCGCATAGGTACACAATACAATAAGATTCTATGACCGCCACTGTAATTCCAGATGTAATTGCAACTATTGTAATCAGCTTTCTACGTATCAACTTTAGCTATCAACCCTTGCCTTGTGGCTCTGGTCGAGATTCCTAAAGTATCGTTTCCCGCCTTACGGATCGTAGTCGTGCCAGAGTGGTAAACGTCAGCAGCTCAGCAGCTGTCACTGTCAGTTACGTTTCTTTACCACTCTAAATAAAGATTGGCTCAGAGCGCCGACATATATTTCTATTTATTTAATTTATAATAGATTTATTAATTGCAAAATGAACACTGAGTGTGTTATTATTATATAAAAGCTAAGTGGTTTATTGACCGAGCGAGCGAAGCGTCTTTGCAACAACTGGCAAATTTTTCTTTTATCTGTCCGTATGTTTGTTGGTTTTTTGTATGTTGGTACTCGCGTATAGCTCGCATTTCTCAACAAATCTCGACGAAATTTTTTATACACGGTATACAGGTTCAACAATTCAAAATAAGTAGGTATTTATTCGTCGGGATTTTTTGATTGAGTGGGTATTACCGATTTTGATAAAATTTGGCAGAAGTACTTTTATGGTACTTAATTCTAAGCAAGAATTTCGAATATCAGTAAAATAAGGCAAGAGGTTGTTGAGATAAAGCACTGTGATGACACTGAAATGTGGTTAATCACAGTGTTTTATCTCAACAACGGTCCATGAACAATAGTAACGTTTAGGTTACTATTTAGAACTATGTATCTACATGACGGTGGTATACGATACGAGTATAACAATAATATACAAAAATACAACAGTTTATCTCAACAAACGCGCAACATTTGGCACGTACGTAAATAACTACGACAAATCCTAGTGGTTGAATAATTCCGTTTTTGACGTGTTATTCGGCAACCAAAGGCTTCAAGGAGAGCCCAGCTGGGGCGCGGCGGTGGCGTGGCGGCAGCGGGACGTCGGCGTCGGCGCGTCGGCGGCCCGGCGCGGCGTGGTGGCTCGCCGGTGCTACTCCGCGGTATCGAGTTCTTGTTCCAAATAATTGGGGTCATGTTTCGCACTCGCTAACTACGCGGCTTCACCTAACCAACGTATACCTATTTTATTTAAATGTTTCGTAAAAAAAAAAACATCAAAAAACGGTCTAAGTAACGTTCACCGCAAAAACTTAATAGACAAACCGTCCAAGGATAATAATATTTAATGATATATTTCGTAGAAGCGAGATATATTACGAAGTGTGGCTAATAGCGTCGTGCATTAAACCTGTTCGAATGTTTTTATGAGTGACGGCCAAATATCAAGGACGACGAACTTTACATCCTTTTTACTATAATTTAATGTAATCGTTTTATAGTTGAAATGACAAATGGCTCTTTTTATAGTGCCGAAATTTTAAATGAATGTTGTTTGCGTCCGTTATACTCGTACGTTAAAATAAACGCTTAGCTGCGCCGCCGACGCCGACGCCGCCGTCGCCGCCGCCGCCGCCGCCGCCGCGCGCCGGCACACCGAGTTTATATTACTAACTTGTATGTAAAACTTGTAAAGGTCGAAGAACACCGGACACGAATGGGTATTTTGTGGTTATTTCATGGTAATATTGTAAGTATAAAAAAATAACAAGATTGTTTATTGACTTTCTTATCAACTTAGTTGACTGGGTAAAGTATTGATAAAGTGCTGGGGGCGATACCTGATATACTCGTAGTACGGTCTGACGGCACCAGTCCTGGCACTTGAACTGGCTACAGGTGAAGCTGTAGCACAGTTTCGTTAATGCTTTATTAAGAACTGTATTATTAATATACTCCAGACATTCTTATAATCAGCTATAATATTCTACTAATTGTGTGGTCATGCGTTGGCTTCAGTACACGTATCTACTTACAAAAAACTGGTTTATTTAAAACTGTTTTAGATTATCGAACATAATTAACATAATTACAAATAACCAATTATAAGGATTTGCTACCTACGAATAGAATTTCGTCGACTAATTGTATGCCGAACCTACTCAATACCGCGTCACCAGAGCTGAGTTAGTCCGCGCGGCGGCGCGGCGGCGGCGCGGCGGCGGCGCGGCAGCGGCGCGGCAGCGGCTGGTAGCGCTCAGTGGCTCGCAGCACGGAGTCATCATCATCATCGTCAGCGTTCCTCCTTGCGTAGTCGCGGAGGTAGGAATTCGGACACGAGGCGAACCACTGTACGGCTACGGAGTGAACACGACCGATATGGGGTGCGGCGGCTAGTACCGTTAGAGTGGGCTTTAAGATCAGCGTTTTCATCGGAAGGAAATGGAAAATCAGTACAATAAATATTGACATGTCATTGTGTGTCGTGAAGCGTTTTGAAAGCGTCTTGTCGGGTGTGTCACGAGCAGTGCCGCCCCAGATCAAAGCGGCCGCCGACGACGTCGACTTCGTGACGTTTGTTGCCTTCTACCGCACTTGAATTCCTACTTGCGTGGTGATCATCCTCAGTGCTCGTATGAACTACACTGACATACGTCAGGGTCTCAGGGAGCATGGGGTGCTAGGTCGGGTAACCTCCTCGTGGTGCACCCTGGGCAACAGCGTGCGGTAATACTGCAGCTTTTATGCAGTATTACCGCACGCTGGCAAATAACCCGACACGGTGGGCCCGTCCGCGTGAAAACATATACCTCTATAGTCTATATTGTCAACTTTACCGGTTTATTACTTACCGAATAGGAAATGTTATTTACCAGCTGTCGATGCTTCAGTCACCGAACTATTTGTATAGGATCGGTCAAAATTCTATCTAGTAAATATCTTGAAACCTTCAGAATATCGTCGCATGGATACACGCAAAGTACAGTATCAATTGATGGATGAAGCGGGTCCGCTGCGGCGGCGGCGGCGGCGGCGGCGGCGGGGGAGTACACACTCGCTAACGAACGGCAATTGCTCTGACCACTTCTCACACATATTTTGATTAAACTATGACATCGAACCGTCTTTTGATGTCAATGACATTAAAAATGGAGCTAGATGATTTTATTTTATCTCATTAAACAATTTATTCAGACTCAATCACCGTATTATAGTTATGTCACAACGAATTACTTAAAGTTTAAAATTACTACAGAGGGAGAGCATTTAAATTAACCCTCTCTTAAGAAAATGAGCTCGACTTTGACTACAAAATGGTGTGGATTCCATTTTGGAAATCCGTTCTGAAATTATGAATGATTCCGCTTTCTGCGTGATTTACTGATTTACGCCACCGCGTGCTACGGGGGGAAGAGGGCAATATTAACATTTTACTATTCATCATATTTCACAAACATAAATATGCCGATTTTCTTTTGTATTACAGTTTTTAAGCAAAAACCATTACTAAACAGCAAAATAGTTTTTGAAGGGGTGCAGAGTAGCAAAATATCTTCCTGGTAATTACAATAAAGGCTTTTCTATTTTTATTTTATTTTATTTTATTTATTTAAGTACAATTATATTTATAGACTCAACTACACTAAATGAAGCTATACCGCGGATGACAGCACAAGATAAAGCGGTGTGAGTCGCGGTAGAGGGCGGCGCGGCGCGACTCGCCGCTCCACGGTCACTAATATTTGTTTACAAACACGCCTCCCCGCCTCCGACCCCCGTTTGTTATCTCTCAAATAATAGTGCGAATCAAAAGGCTCTTTGTCGATTGTTTCCGTAAAATATTGCAGAGATGTAACTCAGCGCGGAGTCGCGCGGGTCGCTCGCTGCCGGCGCGGCGCTCGGCGACCTGTCGACTCCGGTGATTTATTCCCCGCTTTTGTCGTGAGCTTTTTATTCGTCCCTCGTTATTAATTCCCACTAAAATATTATCCGAGCTCGATTACCCAGCGCGGTCGGTGACGAGGCCGGCCGGAGTGCGGCTCCGCGGGCTCGGCGGCGGCGGCGGCGGTGGCGGCGGCGCCGGCCGGCCCGCGACCGCTCCACCCGCGACCACGACCTGACAATGCCTGACCCTAAATTTTCATCCGTGAAGTACGACTACCTAATGAAGACGCCAGATATTGCAAAGCTTCATGTATGTGCGAGTAATAAGGTTGAATGAGAAGGGTCCCAATCGCGGCTTCCAGCACGGCCGCATTACCATCCATCATAATGGTTTATGACCTACTCGTAGCTGCCCGATTGAGATGGCCGCTCTTAATTTTAAAAACATTATTACCAGACGGTTAATGGCGCGCTAGGTCGCACTTTATCTGCGACCTATGGATTCATAGCAATTCGTTTCGAGCGTTTGGTTATATATTTATTTAAGTTTACCTACACTACGTACACTAACACACACATTCACAATAAATTAAAAACAAAGTTCAAATAAAATGTCGCAGTATTTAAAGGCGAAGACATATTGAAATTTAAAATAAGTCATAACTAATTATTCACGGCCTATTCACCCTTCGAGGGTAGACCTGTATCCCAGCAGTGGGAGGATTAAAAGGTTGCATATGATGATGAAACTAATTATTCTGTGTTTTATGGAATGACCTACCACGTTCGGTTTTCCCTTCACAATATAACCTTGGCCGCTTCAAACGAAGGTTTAATAGAGTCCTCAGAGGTAGGCAACGCACTGAAGTGATGCCTCGGGTATTGGAAGTGTCCATAGGCGACGCGGCGACGGTGACCACTTACTATCAGGTGGCCCGTCGCTTGTTTGCCACTTATTTTTATATTAAAAAAAAAAAAAATGCAAAATAAAAATAAAATATTACAATCAAGAACTAAAATCGGCCAAGTGCGAGTCGGACTCGCGACGCGAGGGTTCCGTACGGACCTATAAGTAAAAATATTTGAGTATTTGATATGAATTTCAATTTATTACCTCTAAAGCGTTCATGAGGAAAGGGGTAGTACGAGTAAGTTTAAAATTATTAAAAATATTTCTATTATATGATGTAACTAAAAATTTACGGTTTTCGCAATTTTTCCTTTATCTGTGCTATAAGAAGTTGCTTCGTACCAAATTTCAAGATTCTGAGTTCACGGGAAGTACCTTGTAGGTTTTGATTCCCTTGGGAGTGTCGAAAATTTGCGGCATAAACGGCTGCACCTTTTGATTGCGTTGGCTTAGAAGTTTGATTTTTTCACAGCTTTAAGGAACAAAAGACTTTCACCTTGAACTTCACGCGTTCCTGAGAAAAATGGTCTTGACAGACAGACACGCGGACGGACGGACGGACAACAAAGTGATCCTATAAGGGTTCCGTTTTTTTCCTTTCGAAGTAAGGAACCCTAAAAATAAGTAAAGATTAAAATGTGAAAAATAATTGCGTTTTACTGAATTGATTAAAATTAAAATGAAAAGAGAAAAAAAAAATTGTCAGCTCAGCTCTCAAACACTTTCTAAAATGATGAATGTTATCGCAAATAGTGTGTAACAGGTGTAGATACTTGTACCTTCTGCTTGTATCTGTTTTAGCGTTTCTTGTTTAAATGTGCGAGCGTCGAGCGTCGAGCGGCGAGCGGTCGAGTGCCGACTTTTCACAATTTCCCGTCACGGAGATGAAATTTAAACACTTATTTAGGACTAAGAAAAGCAATTTCGGCGCTTTGTGTCAAAAAAATTGTAGGAAATTGAATGAACAGTTTTGACGACGCGACGTCGGTCGTCGCGGCAACTCGATTCATTCCACGAGCTTGTTATACAATTTTACTTTCGTTTGAATAATCACAAAATTAACTCTACGACAATGTAATTGCTTAAATGTAAATTAGAAAGAATACTTTGGCCCGTTGAAGAAACGGATTGTTTTTATTTTCCAAGAGATGAAAGCTACGTAAAAATAATTAGGTTCCGCAACGTAAACACGAATCACTCAGAGCGGAAAGAATTTTCAGTTACCTGCAAGGTCAGGCGGTGAACTCGTAACCGAGCCTTTACTGCGAGTCCCGAGTCCCTAGTCCCGCGGCCGCCGATGAACATCTCGGTCTCGAGGCGGCGAGTGCACCCGCCCCGCCCCCGCCCCGCCCGCGCCCCGACTGCTCCTATCTCTTACCCTTTATTCACTTTCAGTGTCTTTCAGCTCGGAACTGGCGATAAAGCCGAAGCTTGGCTGTAATGGCCGAGTACGTAGCGTTAATTTAAGACGTAGTGTATGGCAAATCTAAAAGTATAAAAAGTATTGAGCCATAAATCTGTCAGATATGATTGGGCTGGCGGCGGAGGCGGCCGGTACCGATACTTCTGTTTGATCGTATAATCTTTATAGGCACTACAACATTCTTGAATGATGTGTTGTGTTGTGGTGTAATAAAGGATCTGCCGAATAAAGTATTCTACAGAAACTAGACATGCTTCTACTGCTACAAGTTTCGTTATAAACTCTCATTAAATGCACTTTTTACTCTGAGTTGACTCCATTTTGGTGGATCCAAAATCCAAGAAGATTTTCCATCATAATGCTGTGAGTTACTTGTAATGAAGTTTTTTTTTTTATTTGTCTTTAAACAATAGTGACGGTTCAGCATCTGTTTTCAAACGATTCGATTCCAAAGTCTAGCTGAGACACTGCAATTAGCTTTTAGTCGGAGCGATCGCATGAGCGGTGCATTTGGCGCGAGTTCAAGACGTCGCTCGCTTCGTCTCAACGATTTTATGCATTTAGACGTACTCATACGAGTAAGTCGATCGTACGCAAGCGGTGCAGCACGGCGGCGCGTCGTGGCGGTGGCGAGACGATAGCGCGGCGGTAGCGCGGCGGTGGTGCAGCGGTGGCGCGGCGGTGGCGCGGCGGTGGCTGATAGCTCGAACCCTGACTAGAGAGAAATGGTTGTGTTCTGACGAGCACTACAAATGGTTGTGTTCTGACGAGCACTACAAATGCTCGAGATTCATCAAAGTTAGCGGACAGTCCCGCCCCGGACGAGGGACGCGCGCCGCCGCCCCGCCGCGCCGCTGTCGATGCAGTAACCGGCGGCCCACCGCTCTTTACTCGGCCAATATTAAAACTAAGTACATATATCGTGCGTCAATGACAAACTTCTGTACCTAGCTCCTAGTTACACAAACAGCATGTTTAATTAACATTGAATACTATCAACGTCAATGTAAGTTTACTAAAACTTACATTTTCTAAAAACACTTCTTAAAGATTCACTTGGGAACCCTTCAAATCAAAGCTACCGAAGCGACGACCGCGACGTAAGAGGCACAAAGTGTTCTTTGTCTCTGTTGTGCGTCGGTCTCGCGTGTCGCGGCGCGGCGTGTGAACCGCAACGTGAGACTGATTAGATGTTCCACCGCACTCGAGTCGGTGCAGACTGCAGAGCGGAGGGAGCCGCGCTGCCTCCGCTCACGTTCAGATCATTACAATCATTCATATTGTAAGCTGTAGATTATTATGTTCAATAGTAAGAATAATCAACATAAATATTACAACGGACAATACTATTTACTCCGTGGCACGAGCACCACGACGAGGCGTGACGTCACCTACTGACTATGTTCCACCTGTGCACGTGTACCTACGTGTAAGCGATGATTGAACTTGCCGTATATCTCGATCTCCGAAACAGTGACAACAATGACTGGCGAATATTATTAGCACCCGACGGACATAGATTACATTACAGCTACTACGGTGCGTCATCGTGGAAAATTAGTCGACACGACGACTTTATTATGTTTCTGCTCGCGCTTGTAATGTCGCATAAAAATCACATCGCGAGTTCGTTGAGTCATGACGAGGGAAGCATTAAACGTTTTATTCCAAAGAAGAAATAAATCATCGACAATTCAGTTCGAGCATGAGCTCGTAGATTCTCTTTATTATACTGCGCTCCGGAAACTCAATTTTATAATTATCGTATTTAGCTATCATTCGATTCCTTGTTAAGTTGCTGGTACATCGACTTCGTATTAACAGAGGTGGCCGGTCGCTGGCAGTAGTGCCGCCACCGCCGCCGCCGCCACCGCCTCCGCCGCCCCGTAGCTGCGCGCTACGAAGGCTACGCGGAGAGCACCCGGCACGCATGCCTACAGCCTACACCCGCGGTGGTCGTACCATAACCAGTCACATCAGAGACATGTTTGCTGAAACTCGCCGACATCACAAACAAACGGCCGACTGATTTTCGCCTGAAGAGTGATCATATTCACTGGAGTTCGACAGCTAATTGGCCACATACATTGGCCGGCGCTCATTCATCCAGGCGAGGTGACGCGAGTCGGATGGGGTGGGGGCGGGTTCAATAATTTCTCATTACCACTGACGGTAAGGTATTAGTAATTGGCGTGCATTGAAAGGGCTACCTTTGAGAATGGTACGCCGCCGCCGCGCCGCGCCGGGGCCTGTACTTATCATGGAACGCTCGACCGTGGACGTTATGTTACGATCTCAGATCAAGTAGAAAGGCAGATAGAATCTCGCCTTAGATACAGATGAAGCCAAAAAACCTACCCTACTGCCCGTGTACGTGTACTTCAAGCACACATTGACGCATAAAAACTACCCGAATCAATCGTCAATTCTAACGTCAGTTGCTCAGAGAACGAGGACAAGAAAAATAAGTAATAAGGGTAGTTTTTATGCATATAATATGTGCTTAAAGTATACGTATACACGGGTAGGGTAGTTTTTTTGGCTTCACCTGTATCTAAGGCGGGACTCTATCTGCCTTTCTACTTGATCTGAGATTACGTTATGCATCGGTATTATTCGGCTCGCTTCAAACCTAAACAACGTACGCACAATTAAACTCATATTTGGTTACCTGAATATTTAACTGACCTACGTCTATTGTTCCTAAACAAATTAATATTTCGGGGCCGTTCACGGAATCGAAAATTTAAACAAGCTTGGTTTTGACCTTTTACAAAATAGTATACATATTGCAACCGACAATTCTAGTAATTATGTTATTTATGTAAATGAAGTCGAGGAATGTGGATCACGTCACGCTGAATAGCGCCGTGATTGGCGCGCGGCCGGCGGACGTCCGGCTCGAGACGACTCTGACAAATGAACTCTTCGCCTGATCACAGATTTATATCACATCAGAATGATTGATTACATCTGCAAATTGGTCTCGAAGGGGTCGGCCGACGCCGCCGCCGCCGGCGGTGCGCGGGCCCGCGCGCCGCTCGGCTCGTCTCCGCCCGAGAGGGCAGTTTCTCTGTCCGACCGTGGGGCGCGTATGAAGATTGACGGTGTACTCGTCCAGTCCGGACATGTATCGGTGCATTATATTCGGTCATAGACCCGTCCCCGGAATGTGATGTCGCCGCGAGGACCGGTCTCTGCCGTACATTTCGGCTCATAAATATTTCTCACATAAATCCCGCGCGTCGCCGCCAGCGAGCCGCGAGCCGTGCCGGCTGCGAATATTAGCAAAAAATTAAGAATCTTGCTTATGAATAAATCATGTTAACATATTAATTTAATATTATGTAGTATAATCGTAAATGATGCCATATAAACATACGTATTAAAAAACTGTACAGACAGGGACTAGTCTGAGAAAAACCAGTTGCGGTGACGTCACGCGCGCTTACGCAGCCGCTTTCGTTGCAAAATATATTTATTTGTGTTACTAAAAGTACTAATATTTATGATTTTTTAATATTGTGTCCTACCACGTTATAAACACTTTTAGTTTATTTTGTCATCGTTTTCGATATGGGCTCATGTGAAAACGAAATACCTACTCTTGTCCCTGCCGTGTTTCTATGATGACTGAATGCAGCCTTTTTTTTAAATCCCGGTATCACGGTTGCGCTGCGGGGCGAATTTTAACAGATTAGTTTGTTATCCATTGTATGAGACCAAACACGAAAGCAGAAGGGGGGTCTCGGGGGGACATGTACGTGATTAATTTGCAGCGACACGTGAAGTGGCTGCCTCGTCGTGTTCTCTCGCGGTGGCACCGAAATATAATTATAAACAAAAATTACTTTTTCATAATTAAATTGTTAACTGGTAGGTACGCCACACAATCTTGTCGAACTCCGTCTTTATTCTTTCTCACTTCGGCAGCATTTATATGATACAGTTGTCGTTAGACCCACCTAACCGTACGGGTAGAATCTAATGTACTCGTAGTATACTCGTAATTGTTGAAAACCTGTAGTTTTCAGTTAGTGCCTCTGTTCGTGAATCGTCGAGAGTCGCGAGCCAGAGGGCGAGGGACGTGGCGCCTGGCGCCGTGTCCCGCTCCCTGCCTGCCGGCGCGCGGCGACGGACAGTGCACACGGTACGTTCATATTTACATGCCATTTATCATAGCTGTATTATCACTTGTCGCAACCGGGCGGCGGCGGCGCGCGGAGGCAGCGGCGGCATCGGCGGCGCTAGAGAGGCCGAGCGCGCCCGGGGGCTGACATTTGGTTGTAGCTCATGTGCCCGGCGAATATTACGCCATCTATCATGACATTATTTAAACAAGACATGTATGTAGGTATCTTCATTTTGACGAAAGCTGTAGTTATAGTTTCCAATTTAATGTAAATAGAAGTGCTCTGTGAAGCATGAGATTTGAATAATGTTTGGTGTATTCCGAGGAAAGCAAATACGCGCTGTCGTCGCGCAAACTAGTATAATTGGGTATTTGAAAAAAAATATATTGATTTTTTTATGTATTTTAAAACTTTATTATTAATAATATTGATATTTAATGCAAAAAATTTCAAAAACATTTTTTTTCGATTAATTATAAACAATTAAAAATTGATGAAATTTGAATAAAAATCACGTGACTATAAACGCGCCATGATTGGTCACCATAGTTGTGACGTCAAAATGTTATACAGTCAACTTGGGTAACTTTGACAGGTTCAGGGCACATTATTGCTTATAACAATGTTGGTAAAAAGTCGTAGATTCATGTGAAAAAGCAAATTTGTGTATTGATGCGTGCAGAATAGAATTCTAAAATAATCTAACCCTCATTATATACAAGTTTATTTGAAAAAATGCAAAAGTTTGGTATGTCAAAGTTACCCCCCTATCTGGGTAACTTTGACAGTAATTTTGGTTTTCACTAAAATCGCTTATTAATTGAATTTTAAACATTCTGGGTATCTTTGGCAACCATTTTATAGATTTTGGGTAGCCTTAACGCAAAATAAAAACACGTGGAATATGTAGACAAACAGTTTTTTTTAAATAAAATGGTAAAAAGTTGAGTTTGAACCAAACTAGACATTGAGCTTAGAACTATTGACAATACAACAAAGAATATAAACAAAAATCATGAAACACAAAACTGTCAATCTTACCCAGAATGTCAAAGTTACCCAAGTTGACTGTAGCTATTTAATAACAGTACAGCGTTCACGGCTATTACACGTGACTAGACAATAATATTGAAAATTTATTGCTAAAATACGAGTTGTTAGTTGGTTCCGATTAGCTATGTGTGATAAAGGATTTATTAAGGCAAAGTCTGATAATATTCCTGATGTTGATATATTTATGATCACCGATTTTTTTTAAAATGACGTTCGGTTTAATTCTGCTGAAGTTCGAGGTGCCAAAGCATCAAGGTAAGTCTGTTAAAAAATAATATACCTAATAAATGAAAATATTTAAGTATTTATTCTCCATTACATTAAATATAGGGTTATTCATAAAGGGTATGCTAAGCCTAAAACGGCTCATAGTACCTACTCATCATTATGAACAACTTTTACTATGGGACCAACCCAGAATTCGCGAAAAAAAAATCAGCTGTTCCATACATTTTGTCGAGTGTCATTGACATTTTTCTATGGAACAGCTGATTTTTTTTTTCGCGAATTTTGGGTTGGTTCCATAGTAAAAGTTGTTTGTAATGATGAGTACTAACTATGAGCCCTTTTCGGCTTAGCATACCCTTTATGAATAACCCTGTATAATTATTTATTTCATAAATTGTAGAGCATCGCGTGAGAGTTACGGCGACAAAGCCGTAACTCTTATATTATTTATTATATTATATATTATATTAGTTATAGGTTATGTTCAACTAAGTCGTAAAAATAATATTTGTATTGTAAAAGGACGGGTATGTCCAGAACACCGAGTTCGGAGACTTCGGAGTAAAGCTTATTCAGTTACTTTAACTCTTAATGAAATGTCAGAAAAAATTCAATTTAATATTAAATATTTAATAATGACAACAAAATTAAATAGATCAAAACACTGTATTTATTATTTTTCTATCAACTGCAATGAGTGAAAACTAACATTATGACGTCACACGCGCAACGCGTTTGTTCGGGAGTTGTCGGCGTGTCTTCAGTACTGGATTCAAAAATTAATTTTTATTTTGAAATAACTTTTGAATTATTGCAAAAAAAAAAATTTGTTATTAAACTAATATAGGTATGTATAATCTTTCCATTTATCACAAAAATTTTTTTTTTTCAAAAACCCAATTATAAATCAAACGAAACTTACCTTAAAGTTTGATTCCAATTATGCGAGGGCCACAACCGAAGACGATTTAATTATTATACATGCAGCAGTACATGGGATTGTGCTATCTTCTTCACACCTTTAGATATTCACTACTATAAAATACAAAACTTGACTTCCTGTCTCCCTTCCACGACCGGGGAGTGGCGCCTGAAACTTGTCATTATTTTTAGAGATATGCCTTTTTTTTTTTTTTTTTTTTTTTTTTGGGGGGTGGGAAATCATCAAATGACCCCTCCCACTCTTTGGGCAGAGCGGAAGGGAGTGTCAGACTTCTACTGACCAAAAACCACCCATGTTCCTTCTACGCCCTTGTGACGCCGAGGCCGCGGTAACTTCTACCCGCAGCCCCGACGGGCATGGGCCCTCTCGGGCCCCTTCCATGTTGCTGACATCTCTTTGAGGCGCGCGTGGAACACGAACGCGCCGTCGACACGACCTGTGTCGTCATAAGACGGACGGACAGCGAGCTAGTTAGAGATATGCCTACAAAGGATGCCAACTGTGTAAATATACATTTTTGCTTTTTAGTTTGTCTGCTCACTCAAGGGTCCTTCAACAAGGGTGGGTTGGGAGTGTAATCGTCTTCGGTTGTGGCCCTCGCATAATTGGAATCAAAATCAAGGTAAGTTTCGTTTTACGTAGTTGAAGACGATTTAATTATTACATACAGATGTTTCGAGATCCTTCGTCAGACAAAGAGCTTAAAAACAAACAATTGTATCACTTAAGCTCTTCTGGTATTGATTTATGTTACCTACATTATTCAAAATAATGTGTTCCATAGGTAATGCTCTATCTTTAATCCATAAACTGTTTTCAAGATTATAAACATACTCGTAAATATTCTCTATTTAAAAAATATATGAAGCAATCACTGCGACCTGTAGCCTTCTCAACCTATTTTTAAACGGTTTTATTTAGCTCACGTTTTCTTTTTTCTTTCTTGGGTCAAATTTAGTAATTCAAATTTCACCCTCTTTCTGTCAACCGATTAATCTGAAATTTTGTATACACTTTGGATTTTGGTGACAATACAATTATGTTTATTCATTATCATTATAAATTCAAGATGGCCGCCGCTACAAAATGGCGGATAACGTAGGTTTTATCAATCCCATCAATATGGATATCAAATGAAAGGGCTCAACAAGCAGAATACAATATACTATAAAAAATTGAAATTCAAGATGGCGGCCGCTACAAAATGGCGGATAACGTAGGTTTTATCGATCCCATCAATATGGGTATCTAATGAAAGGGCTCAACAGGCAGAACACAATATACTATAAAAAATTGAAATACAAGATGGCGGCCGCTACAAAATGGCGGATAACGTAGGTTTTATCGATCCCATCAATATGGGTATCAAATGAAAGTGCTCAACCAGTATAATACAATGTACTATATAAAATAAAAACTAAAAACTAGAAAATAAAAATAGGTAAAAAAAAAATTTAAGTTAACGGTTTTATAAAACAATAAAAAAATAAAAAAAAATGTACTAAAAACCAAAAAATAATAAAATAGACTAGACTAGACTAAAATAAAACCGTGGGGCACGTCCCACGGTTTTATTTTAGTCTAGTCTAGGCATATGTTTATAATTCCCACGACTGTATCTATTTTATTATTTTTTGGTTTTTAGTACATTTTTTTTTTATTTCATGTTTACACCTAAGAGTATGTGAGCTTTTCGCTTGTTATGCGGATCTAGCGTGCTGAGCTGATAGTGGTAATATGTGCATCTAGCTGTTTACGCTTTATTAATATAAACTCGTATACTTAACCGTTTAAAATTTGCAAGCCAGTTTATCAGCTATTTAAACTCACTAGGCATTACAGCCGCAAATAAAATTATATTTCTTACATAGATTCTACAAACCATAGTTAAGGTTCAGATTATGTATGTACAATTTATGATACCCAGTAATTTTCTTAAATAAAAGGTAAGGGTTGGAAGGCACCGGGGTTGCGATGTTTTTCTTAAATAGGGAACTTTTATGCTCATTCCCGGAGTAGGTACCTACTCCATTCTTTTGTTAAAAAAGAAAATAATCTCATACATTAATTCGCAAAATGCTCCACAAAATTATTATTAAAAATAATTCATTTTAAAATACTATTTTTAGGTTTCGTTTCACTCCACGGCTATCTTAGACCTTTCTCAAAGTACTCCGAGATCTATTTTCAAACTGCTTCATCGAAAACAATAGAAATTTAATTTTAACCAAAACAGGTTATTATAGTTTGAAAGATTTATTTAGACCTATTTATTTAGCTTCTCGTTTAATTTTGAACTTGACCTTGAATCGGCCCTTTTCGAAAATTTTGCCAATACGAGTAGGTAGGTACTCGTACTCGACCAGACTTGGCAAAAATAAAATGTCTCAACATGTTGTGTTGTACGAATACATACGAGTAACACTATGTTGTGTCTGCTAACTGCTAACATAATGTAATCTTCGCAATTTCTGTTTCCTGTAAGCAACTGGCGTCAATGAGTAGTTTTATTTTATTTCGTACTTATCATTATTTTGCTAAGTACTCTTTCAGTTTTTCTGGAAGTTGTCATGTATTTCCTGTTCCTCTATTTATTGCTTTTTAATGCACATTTTATTGATGCGTCGGCTTTCTTAAATGCCGCTTCCTCTTGGCAGACCTTATAGCTTGCATAATCGACGGATAGACATAGCGCCAGTACTATAACCTCAACGCGATTTACGCGGAGAAACTTTAACTTTTTACTACACACGATATACGCGGAGTAAATGCGCCTCAAACACGATTTACGTGGAGGGTTCATCACCTTTACACGGTTTACATGAAGGTAATGCAAAGGGTCAACAATAGTCAACATGATTTACATGGAGAATTAGCAGGTAGCCACAACACGTTTCATCTACGTGGAGATGTTGACTTGATTTATTAGAAAGTATTAAAAAGCCTCGACATGATGTACATGGATATTTAGTAGGTAGCCTCAACAAGGTTTTTGTGGAGTGGGTCATATTTACGCTTAAAAGAACTTAGTATTTTTCTACACACGATGTACGTGGCAAGTTCATTGTCTTAACACAAATTAAATCAAAGTAATATAAAACTCCAACATTATTTATATGGAGAATTAGTAGGTAGTCTTTATATCACGTTTTACGTGAAGACAGTTGTGTAAATTAGACAATACGAAGAAAATTATTTAGATACTCGACTATTATGATAAACTAAAAAGTAGGTGGTATGTATAAATAAAAGTGATATAGGTAATAAATCTTACAATTCGATCCTTCCAAATGTGCCAGTGCACAGAATACGTTCTCGTAGGTGCCACCCTACTTGTGATGAAATCATTCCTGTTGTTAACTATTAATTAGGTCATGTTCAAGCAATACAGCTCGAAAACAACAAAAATAAAAACGAAGGAGTAGGTAGTCAACAATAATTTATCTTACCCACATTCATATTTGAATTCCCAAAACTTTCTATCATGTTTAGTAATAACTTTAGAAAGAGAGTAGAAAAATATAGAAATAAATTCAATATTATAACGCTACAGTAATTGTCTTGCAATTATTTTAAATATTGTATGTACGTCTATTTTACATACCTGGTTTCCAATATCCAATATCCTATACTAATTACTATCCATTTCGAACTCGTAATTCCAGCAAATTATCACGTTGTTGACGGAAACTCGACGACGACGAGCTCTTTAGCCCGTTTCGTTGCACTTTTCTGCATTTTCCGTACTCACTTCCAATTAGATCTCGTACATTTTTCTTTATCCTAACACTTATTCACTAAATCAATCCATGTGATAACAATTATTCACCGGATCAATTAGGTACGGTGTGATTCCGACGACACAAAAACACGTAATGACAAGTTTCAGGCGCCACTCTCCGGTCGTGGAAGGGAGACAGGAAGTCAAGTTTTGTATTATAGTGAATATCTAAAGGCGTGAAGAAGATAGCACAATCCCATGTACTGCTGCATGTAATAATTAAATCGTCCTCGGTTGTGGCCCGAAGTATAATAGCAAACTAGTAATAACCGTTGCAATAATGTCGAGTGTTTTCACACCAACTTTGCGCGACACCTGGTTACATCATACATCGTATTGCAGGATATTTAAATATTGCTGTGCGGGTAGATCACAGTATTTGCTTGGGCAATAGCACAAGTAAGTAGAGTATAGGTGGTTTTGTGTATTATAAAATTTATTGATCCAAGTAATAGGATTAGAATCCTTTAATCCGGCACGCGCGGGGCGCGGGGCGCGGGGCCGTGGCAGCGGCCGCTGTGCAAATATTGTCGTTATCAGCGCCCCTATACCGGGCCACATTACATCACTCTCGGTACTCCGCCGCCGGGACCTCGGCCGAGATATCAGGCTTTTACAATGGCTAGATAATAGAACCGTTTAGTTGTGCAGATCGGGCGTGTTCAGTGGCTCGGTGGCGGGTCGCTCCGATTACGCACAATGCCTCCGTAATGCCAATAAATTGCGGAGATTTGGGCCAGTAGTGCACCGCGCCGCGCCACGCCACGCCGCACCGCACCGCACCGCACCGCACCGTCGTCGCCGGCGAGGTCACGCTCACGTACGCACTTTAGGGGTAGTTTATTGCGCGGTCAAGCAGATCTGCTGAGATTCACTTCGGCCCGCTCCGGACCGTGGGGACACAGACTTAGTTTAGATATATGTACGTCCACTAAATTTGTATAAATACACGCAACTGGATCGACCATAATGTTTTACCACGACACACTTAGACTCAGATCGGATCGGTATTTGAAACGGAAATGCCTTTTATGGTAAGAACATATATACTCGTAGCATTGATTGTGTATATATTATGTATAAACAGGATAAAGAGGAAGAGGAGGAGGATTATAATCGGTACGTTCATTCAGCATATGAGAGCGCTGCTTTTGTCGGTGGAGCAATTTCCAGGCTTGGCGATATTCGGATATCGGGTTTACTTCGTCTACGACATGGTCTTCCGAGTCCTATCTTTCCTTATACTACCTCTCCCCCTAAGATGGTTTTTCACTTGTTGGTCATGTTATACAAGGTGGCCAAACATTGCCAAACGTTGTATTCTCCGCACCTACGAGTAAACGGCCCGTACTCGTTAGATGTGTTGGAACCGGTGTGACGGTGACGACGGGTTCACTCGTAGGAACGTGGCGGCTGACACTCTGTTGCCGGTGATATGAGTAGATCGTGGCAGTGTGATCAGGTCAGGCCGCCGGCGCGGGTGTCGCGCGACTCATCAATCACCGCGCATCCATTACGCGGCCGCGGCCCTCGGCGGCGCGCCGCGTCGCACTACATCGCCGACATATTCTCGTATATTGTCCGCGTTCAGTTTTGGTAATTTTCCTGTTTGCGATCGAGAGCGAGCGGTGGCGGGCGTCGCCGACCCGCATCACTTAGATTACTCTCCCGCTCGCTACTTCCGAGTACACACTTTTACGAAATACTGTACATAAAGAGCCACATTATTATCGCTCTGCTTTACGGTAGAGCTTCCGAATCACGAAATTATGTAGATTCTGCAAATATTTCCACTACCTTCTAAACGATAATGCTAACGATTCGATTTATAGTGTCAGCCAGCCCTCCCCCCATGGCCGATACTTAATGCGAATAGGTTTAATACTAACGGGCCCGAGCCCGAGACTCCGAGGGTAGGATTAAATTAGAGTAAGAGGGTCCGCAGTCGACTTCTTTTATCGAGTCATGGGTCTTCAGTTGAACGCGGTTTGGCAAAAATATAGATACGAGACCGATCGGTTCAATACTCTAAAACATATAATAATACAAAATATGGGGCGGTCCGGCCGCTGTCCAGTACACGATGACAAGCAACTATTTGAACCGGTAGTAAACAAAATGTAGTCTAGATATTTCAGTTACAAAATCATTTCTAACAACATCTCGCAATTCAAAATCGATCAAGCCGTTTAGGCGGTAGGAGACAAACAACACAAACACACTCATAAACTACACCCGCAACCCAAAAATATTACATTTATACTCTCTTTAGGCAGTCAGCAGGTGAGAAATGGATCGCAGCATAGCGAGCGATCCGTCTCGGAGAGTGAGCGGCCTACTATCGGTGGACCGACCACTAAGAGGCTAGTTGAGAGTCAAGGTCGATCAATGATGATAATTTACGGTTTCTTAAAAACGTATGACAACATCGAACCGGGTCCTCCGCGCGCCGGGCGCCGGGCGCTCCTCGAGGAGCCGCTCGTCACCTCCGTGGAGTGGGTTGCGGTGGCGACAGTTTGACAGATCTGTAGCTCGTTGTAGAACAATGGCGGCGAGTCGCGCGATATGACAAATTGCCTCCGCGGAAAGCGAGCCCTGATCTGTTCTGCGGCTAATGGCGGTTTAAGGGACTTGCGGTAAATAACTCGAGGGTGCGAGTACTTTTCAACTCCCTGACTTACAACTTTCTAAATATCAGTCGAAGCGTATCGTAAATAACAAAACTGAGAAACAGCAATAAACCCGGGCCGGCCGCCGCGCCGGGTGCCGCCGGCCCGGTGCTCCGCTTCGCCAAAACTGATTCTTCCCACAGTTCTCGTGTTATCCAGGTGCCTACTTCCACTTGTTTGTTCCTTGAAACTTTCTTCATTTTGATGAATGGCCGGTTCGATACCGTTTGCGGATTTATCCATATTTCTTTTTTATCGGATGCTTTGGTGTTCGTAAAAATTCAGTTAATTGACTTTATAATTTTTAGCGCTGAACCGACAAAAATGTAGTCGGAAATGTGATTCAAAATTATTTTTACAGCTGAAGAGTGACATTAATCATCGATGCGCGCTGTTGGTTGACTCATCAATCTACGAGTACGTTGATTATTTATTTAAAACCGTACAAATGGTTCCGTTTAGTTAGATTTCTCTATTCTCACAATAATTTACTTAAATATGATTTAATTAAAAATCTTAATTTCCCTGAAGGTGAGGAGCGCAGGGCGGCGCCGTTGGACGGTTCTCAAACATTCTAGTTCAAATCGTAGGTGACGTACTCGTAGAACTGTTTTAAGGATATCATGGTGAACTACGGAACTCTAATAGTTTCGCCATGTCAATCTGTCTGTCTGTCCATTGTATGACAAGGTTTAGGTAAGTATTCGAAAATTATGAATGCTATAGCGCTGAAATTAGATTTACTATAGTTTTTTTTACACTACCGAAGGGGGGGTGGGTATCTTTGAAGTGTTAATTGAAAATCGTTCAGTTTTGTATACGACACCGTTTTAAAACATGTAAGTGTCAATTTAGTTTTTTCTACGTGTTCATTGACTTTAAAACCGAAACGGATTTTCAGATAAAAAAAATACCCAAAGCGGGTCTCCCAAAAGCTAATAGGTAATGGTCCCTCGTTACGGAAATAATAAAATTAGAGGTTGTTATGCACATGGGCCCATTTATTTTTCATATTTATGATAAGTTTGGTTTAGATAGATACTTAGGACTAAGGACTTAGAATTTTAAATTAAAACCCCTAAGTCAGCGGACCCACGGAGCAACGCCGCGTCGCGCCGCGCCGCACCGCGCGTCGCGCCGCGTCACTCATTTCAGCGCGACCAAACTACGAGTACCTAGTCTCAATCAAACAGAACAAAGTTAACTTAAAAGTTCTGTCTGTGGTTCTGTAGCCATCATGTTTTATTTTATTTTATTTGGATAACAAATTCTTCTTATACTTAATTAAACAATAAAGTTTGATAGGCACACCTAGGCCTTCAATAGTTATCACTCGTAGCATAGGAATGAAAATACGCAAGTAAAAATAAGAAAAAAGAAAGAAAATACAAACATAGTGTCAACGAAAATTCGAAAAGGTTTGGTTACTTCCGTGCATGTATAAAATAGTTTTAGTTGTCAAATGTAACTAAGTACTTATAAGTTTTATATTACGTTTGTAAATCTGTATTCATTTAAATATTTATTTTCGTTTCTAATGATCTGATAAGTTTGCGTGCGCGTTTGTTTTAATAACAGCGCTAATGATATTTTAAATTTGTAAACTGAACAATGATTAATTTTTTTCAATCATTAAAAATTATACTAAAATTTAAAAAGTGCAAATATCTAAATAAAATATAATAAGTACTTACCTCAATTTTAATTGACCAAAGGACCGGTTCGGACCTTCGAGTTGGTTCGGGCTGCTCTTCTCTTCTCCGTTCCTCCACCGAAGTTTCAATTCCGCGCACAACTTTTTCCAAGTTTGTAACTTTCCCAAATATCGGCCGGCACTGAATCTCTGAACACAACACTGTCGCAGGTACGTGACACTTGTTGCAACTTGATTTCTAGCGAGGAGTGGTAAGTTGTAGTGGAACAGTCGTCTCGCGGAGTCGTGGTGAGGCGCGGCGCTCTGCGGAGCGAGGCGAGCGCGTCGGCGCCGGGTGGCGGAGCGAGCGGCAGTGAGCGCGCCGAGCCGAGCGAGAGCCGAGCGCCGCGCCGCCGCCGCCGCCCCGCGCGCCGCGCTCCGCCACCACCGCCAAGCCAACCACTCCGACCGCTGCCACTAGAGGTAGGTAACAGACTCATCAACTACAACTACCAACCACTAGGTACTGATATAGTACATTATAATAATTTTATTGAAAATCTATTTCAAATAAATTCATACGAAGAGCTATATTATTTTCCTAAAAAAATATGATTAATAGAGGCTCAGCCTACAGCTCTTTTTGGACTTTGAAGTAAACACCTACTCGTACTTTGTTGATTACACTTTACTTACACTTTTGCACCGCGCTCTGTAATACCTACGAGTATATTTCAAAAAGCAGAGACATCAAACTGCAGATATTGCGTAGACTGCAGCAATGAGTGACATGAACCTGCCTCGACTCCAGTGCAGACTTCCACCGGTCACCACATTCCTCGCCGCCGCCCCGCCAAGCCGCCCCGAGCCCGGAAGCTCCGTCTCAGCGGCTCGCTGACTCGAGCCTCATTATTATATTTCATTACAATTAATAATTATAATTGATTAACACTGTGAGTAAACACGATTTATTCCGACCCAATACCTAATTCTAATAACTATGTGTTATTTTCTGATGAGATTTATTTAAAATTCCGATCCAGTAGGTAACACATTTTTTGAAATCTTTCTATTAATTTTTTTGTATCGCGTAGCCTACAGTAAGCCATATCATAATTATTAAACATTAAACATTATGACCGAATTTCGACTCCTGTTGTAATATAAGATGAGTTATTATCCAGTAAAGAAAGTACAAACAATGGAAACTTAAAAATAATAACAATAAACTAAAACTACGTTTATCAGGCTAAACAATAAATTTCCATAACTTTTGCGTCACTTGCACAAGGCCCGTATTGTGCAGATCAAGATTACGATAGGTAGGTACATAAGTTTTTGAAAAATGAAAGTCTGAAGGTGTCCTGAATCAAAATTTCAGTTTGAAATACTTAAAGATAATAAAACAAAATTATTTTTACAAAAAAAAAAACTAAAACCGACTTCAAGACTACAAACTCAAACTAAAAAGTAGAAAATAAAATTTTAATTAGTTTAAAGCAAAGAGCAAAAGATTTATAATATACAATCTTTATTATAATTATTACAACGTCATGTTGCAATGCAACAACGAACGTAATCTCATTGATATTTGATTACAGAAAGTTAGAATTTCTGCCACAGATCGCATCCTCACTGTAAGCCGTTAAGGAGTTCCACTGATCATCATATTCGGCTACGACAGTTCAAATTCAAATTCAAATTCAAAATAATTTATTCAAATATGGGTACATCAATGCACACTTATGAATGTCAAATACAATTTTTACGAATAAATTAATAAACAATAAATTAAATGTCAAAGAAAACAATATTATTAGAATGTCAAAAAAACTATTTAAATTATTGCAATGTCAAAATATCAAGATATAAAATAACTACAATAGTAGGTATAATCAGTCAAGACACTTATGAATGTCAAATACAATTTTTACGAATAAATTAATACACAATAAATTAAATGTCAAGGAAATAATATTATTAGAATGTCAAAACAAAATATATAAATAATTGCAATGTCAAAATATCAATGTATAAAATAACTACAATAGTAGGTTTAATCAATCAAGTATTATTATTACAGTCTAAATACAATTTACGTAAAGAGACTTTATCACAGACGAAGTCTTCAATTTTATAGTAAGCCCTTTCAATTAAAAAGTCTTTTAAAATTCTTTGAAAATCTGTTACTTGACCACTTGACCATAACGACGTTACGGTAGGTAAATATTCGGATAGCCTATAAGAATTGAAGAGTTCCGTTACTTTGTCATGGATCCCATAATCAGAACCTAGCCAAGTTTTCACCAAACTACCCTTAAAGTACATACATTCTTTCAAATAAAACAATAATCATCGAAATCGGTTGGCGTGATATTGAGTTATTCATCTATAGTATTTGTCGCGCACGTACTTAATGCAAATTTAAGACATGACATGACAAGATACTCGTATGGTTTTCTCATGGATACCATTATCAGAACTGGACTAAATTGAAATGGGACCACACGGGAAGCGTCAGCTTTCTAATAAAAAAGAAACGTCCAAATCAATTCACCCAGTCAAAAGTTATGAGGTAACAAACATAAAAAAAACATACAGTCGAATTGAGAACCTCCTCCTTTTTTGAAGTCGGTTAAAAACAGTTGGCTTCGGGGCAATACCTACCAATAAACGCGCTTGTATTGTATAGGGTGGTATAGTGTGTGTGTGTGTGTGTGTTTTGTATGTGTAATGTTTGTTTTCATTTGTTTCATTTGAAAACAATGATGTTTACCAAACTACCTACCAGACCACTACCACTACCACTACCCAAACCATTACTACCAAACCACTATTTGGAACCATCCAAACACTATTTTTCACAACTAATAGAAATAAGTTTAAACACAAAACAAACGTTCTCACCCATTTTACTTCCTTATAAGTTGAATTTCAAAAAATTTTAAGTACCGGTACTTTCGGCGACCTGACCTGTATTCTCCAAGAGGGTCCCCGAACACACCCGCTCGGTCTGTCGAACCCTGTAATATAATATATTTAAGATATGAATAACAGTCTATGGACTTATTCATATCTTAAAAAAACACTCGGAAAAAAACTCACTGTTTTAAATTCTTCGAGAAATATCTCTTATCGGTTTTCTTTGTAACGAATAAATCCATGTTTGACCAGCAGCTCGCCTGTTGGGGAAGTAAACGACGATGTGGGCGAATATGAAGCGCGCAGATTTAAAAGATACATATTCACCGTGACCTTGAACGTCCAAGATTATAATTACCTCTCAGGAAACAAGGAAGCCGGAAGCAGCCGGTTTATCTCGCGTTTAATTTTTAAAGCATACATTTAAAAGTCGTTTTATGTAAATTATATTCAATACCTACTGAGTGAGCAATGAGGTTTATTTTAATTTATATTTGGTAATAAGTATTTTACTTGCTAGTAGGTATTATTGTTTAACCCTCCTAGCTTCGCCGATTCACGCCTGTCCTGTTCGTCATTTTATGCGTACTTACAGACCTTCACCGGACGGATGTTCCGCATCTTGCAAGTGCGGTGTACCTCTAGAGACGAGCGACACCGCGCCGCGCGCCGCCGACCGCCGCCGCCGCGCCGCCGCCGACCGCCGCTGCCGCCGCTGCGCCCGGCTTGCTGCAGCGCTCAGCTGTATATAAACGCGCTCCTACAGTCAGACTCCCTATTTATTATGTATATCTGTACGTGTAATTCGTCGTCAATTGAGATCGACTCGATTTATTTAAAAGCAATCCGCTGTTCGCGCCTCGCTCCGCCGCCGCCCGGCCTACGCTCCTCGTAATAAGCCCTACTTTACTACCGAATCATTTTATGTATGTACTCGTATAAATGAATAGCGCAGTCTTTTGCTCTTTTTTGCCCTTATTCAGACGTGTTTTTTACTCACCGAAGTAATCTACAAGTTTCGCAAAGTTGCAAAACAAATAATAGACATAAAGACGTGGTAAACTAGTTTTATGTTCAAAAAAGTTTTTCAAAGGATTTTTTGTGCTCTATATGAGTGAGTGAGTACATACGAGGACGTTAGGTATACTCGTAGCTATGTGTTGTAAGAAGTGAGTGGCGACCGACGACGACGGTAAGTGTCGGAGCCGTGACGGCCGGCGCGCGGCGCGCGGCGGGTCCCCGTACTCGCATGTAACCGCGGGGTAATTGATTCCGCTGATTTCTAACCATGAGCTGTGTAGTGTGTACTGTGTATGTATAGTAGTGGCCATACGTTTATTTATATAGTTTACAGGTAAATTACAAGAGAGACGAGTTACATTCACCCCGTCGAGTGGCTCTCGCTCATTATGTTTGAGATGAGGCAGTATTGGCAGGCGCCGGATCTTATATTGTACAAAAGCCCTATTTTCGACTACCGAAAATTTACAACAATAGCCTCAGTATCGAGTAACACTTCACAATAGAAGCTGCTTCCCCCGGCGCCGCCCGCGCCGACCGCGCCTCTCGCCAATACATATATGGAGTTTTCGCGATTATTGGATATCGCGAGCTGACAGAGAACAACGGGGATCAGTAATACCCGACGATAAATTAGAGCGGTCCTGGACCCGATAGAACAACTGCTCTTTCAAAAAAGCGCGTGTTTAGATCGACCCCGGGACACCGAGCGACCTCTCGCGAACTCTACGGTGAACGTGTCCACAGAAGTTGACCTCCTGAAAGTTGTGGTTAGATAACAACAGCTAATAGGATGCAAATCCGATGCGTGCCGGGGAGCGGGGGCGGAGGCTGAGCGGCACTGGCACCGCGCCAGCAGCGCCGCCGGCGCGCCGGGCCCGTCCGGCCAGCACCCGGCGCGGGCGACCCGGCGCGCCGGTAATGTGCTCCGCTCCGTTGCTTGACCGCCGCGCTGCCCCGATCGCAGATAACCGATCTCAGATAACCGATACCGCTTCCCAGCTGATGAGCCGAGTTCGCTCTAATTTCCTTGATGGCTGATACTACGCACTCGTGTACACTTATACGAGTACGTACAAACACCATCATCGTCTCACTGCAAACAAAGCCGATAGTGACCGAAAAAGGCTCACAGTACTCATAAAATATGAACAACTTTTACTATGGGAAGAACCCGGAATTCGTAAAAAAAAATGAGTGTGTGTACCTACTTATGTACACGCGTTAGAAGTTATACTTTTTACATACCGACAATTAACCTCAAATCTATAAATGCACTCAAAACAGTTTATTCAAATCTGTTTTATCACTAATATTCAATATACAGGGTTATTCATACAGGGTATGCTAAGCCGAAACGGGCTCATAGTACTCATCATTATGAACGACTTTTACTATGGGACCAACCCAAAACTCGCGTAAAAAAATCAGATACATTTTGTCGAGTGTCATTGACAATTTTCTATGGAACAACTGATTTTTTTTTTTCGCGAATTTCGGGTTGGTCCCATAGTAAAAGTTGTTCATAATGATGAGTACTATGAGCCCTTTTCGGCTTAGCATACCCTTTATGAATAACCCTATATACAGATATACTAATAAATTATTAGTAAATACTATCACCGTCGTATATGAAATTGATTTAATAAAAACTTATATAAATATGGATAACATAAAAATAAAAAGTATACCAAACTGCAAAATAACCATCAAAATGTATTATAGTTGGTGGAGTAATCGCGTAACAAACAGACAGTTAAATGGAGAACCAGCTTCTGAAGTCGGATAATCAAAACAAAAGATGATTGTGCATTTTTTTTTATTCCAAAAGTCTCTGCTTTCAAATACGAGTTGATGTGTGTTATAGGTGAAGCATGGTTTTATATTTAAAGAGTCAGCGGCTATGTCGATTTTACGGTGACGAGTGTAATATCTCTTCTGACAAGCGCAAATGTTGCGTAGAGAGTCGCCACGAGGTGGACATAACGGCGCTGGCAGGCGGCGGCAGGCGGCGGCTGGCGGCATCTCCCGCTCTAATTGCTAAATATGTTCATGCTACAGTCTCACCCGCTTAATATTGAGTGACTCAATTAAAACTTCATTGGCCCCAAAATGACGAGTTCGCCAAATTCATCTGAAAGTAGCGAAAGTTATGTGAAGTGGTAATTACGCGAGGCCAATGTTCATTTGTATCGGCGAGGCGGCGCGTGGCTCCGGGCGGCGGCGGCGGTGGCGGCGCGCTGCGATAAGGACCCGCTGAAAAATTGCTACAAACACAAAACGTTTACAAAGGGCCCTTTGACTTCAGAGAGCAAAGGAAAATGTCCGCAAACTTTTTACGCAGCGTGACGACGTCCGCCTGCCGTTTGCTGAGGACAGCGACATTTAGGGTGCGCGTAAGTAAAAGCTAAAATCTTTTTATTTACGTCCGTTTTACTTCGGCTCCCATCGGGTCAGGCCGGAATTCGGAGAAAACTCGCGCACGGAAATTTTTATCAGCTTACTGAAGTGCCTTACTTTCCGAGAGAAGATTCCCTTTCAACGCACATTCCCTCGGAGCCTCGCACGAAAATATAGAGCAGTTTGTACGCCACCACTGCATGCGGCAAATCACGGCAAGTGTTCACTACATTATAGGTTTTAATCACATGTTAAATATAGGCATATTATGATCGATCGTTGCGGTGACGACGGGCTGTATATTACGTTCGTTGCTGCGATCATTTACCACCTACTATGGTTCGTATTGTCGTAATTATCTCTTCCGAATACTTCTTCCTTCTAAGAAATCGCCTTTATAATATTCTCCGTAATAAGATTCGTTTTGCCTCGTACATTCCACTCCGCCATAGATATTATTTTTAGAAAGGACGTTGCCCAATGCCATACAATAGGTATCGAAGTTATCCGCATGCAATATTGTTGATCCGCGTTATCTCGGTCGGGCGGCCGACCGCGCGCCGAGCACCGCGTCGAGCGCCGCGCCGGCCCGGGTGACGAGCGCTGCCGTCATTACACCGTCGTCGGTCCGTATATTATAATTACGTGAGAAGGCCGTGTCAAAGGGCTCGGCGGCTTTGTGCGCGACTAAATTAAGAATTTGCGGCAACACATAGCGCCGCAGTACGTTATGACCGCTGCTATATCCGAGCTTTTGTGTGCTTACGACTTTGATGAAAATGAAACGGTTGTGCTGATGATGTAATATAATGTCACTCCCCATACTACTCCTTTAGAGTTTATTTTGAGATCGTCGCAGCTGGCTCCGAGCTCGGTGCTGGACTCCTTTGTTTCGCAAGCAGACAGCGCAGTAGCTCACGTCGCGTCTCACTCCACATTTTAAAGAACAATGGCGACGTCCCATACATTGATTTACCCAGCCTTTTTAACATTTGCAAGCTACTCGTACGTTCATTAAAAATACTTTTAGCAATGATAACTTATGCTACAAGAATACGTATACAAATAGTATTTAATGTACAGAAGTTGGGAGAAAATAATTGACAAAGGTTAAATTGTGTAGGTACTTAACCTATAATGTTATTATGATTATTACCTAAATAACTACATACCTACTGTAAACCCAGCTGTATTGTGATTGCGTCAGGTATAAATACGAGTATAAGTCTAAAAAATGCGTTTCACTAATAGCTTTATTTACATGATTAATGTTTTTGAATACGAGTTATGCGTAACCGGCAATTTATACACCGCAGAGCCATTTTCAACAAAGATCAAATCACTTGCAAATCTTTAGTCCAGAAGGAATGCCGTGTGTCTCGTGAAAAGCAGAGTCGTCAGAGAGGAATACTATCAGGCCAAATCTTCGGTAAATCAACAAATAATGCAAACACTGCGACAACTTCGTTCGGTTAGAATAAAGGCTACTACACACAGTGCCGGCGGCAGTGCCGCCGGGTTTTTGCCGTATAGCACCATTTAGCACCATTACACCCCGGCGGCCATGCCGGCGGGTCGTGTGTGCTGAGTGTGCAGCAAGCCCGGCGGCTCGAATACACGCCGGTCTGCCGGCGGCAGTGCCGGCGTCCCGGCCGCCGGCATTGCCGCCGGCACTGTGTGTAGTAGCCTTTACACGACTGTCGGTTGACTACTGAAAATGACGTGACCTTAGTTGACATTACTGATAGATGACTGACGACAGAATGAAATAAAACGCAATACGCTGGTATTGCGTTTTATTTCACGAACCTGCAATAATTTGTTAAAAAATTGAACTTTTGAGTCCCTACTTCTAAAAATATACGAGACCTATAAAATAATTAGAGAAATATTATCATTTAAAACAATCGTAATAACATTAATGAACGGGGCCTGGTTTTTTTTTTATTCAACTGGGTCACGCGTCGCCATCCTTCCTTCCTTGTGCTTGTTCACATTGATGTTCAAAGATTCGATTCGATAACGAAGTTTTATAAAACTAGTTATTGGTTTAGGAACTTTTTTAGAGTTTTTCTTTAACTTTTACTAATCTACCAATGACGGCAAACCCGTCCTCGTCGTGAAAAAATTAGTTATGTTGTGCGGAGGTTGTGTTTGGCAGTGTATGTGTGTTTGTTGGTATTCACGAATGTTCTACATTACCGCCTTGACTACTCATACAATTTGGATAAATGAGATTTCAATCGATTCGTTACTATAGTCCGGGTGATATAAACTACATTATAAACAAACAAAATCAATGTGACAGATCCACTACACTCAAAAAGTAGGGGTCTTGTATTAATTTGCTATATTGTACTGCGAATGAAAGAGCAGAAACTTCTGAGTTCATGAATTCAAATAATAATATAGTCCCCCTACCTAGACCTAGACAATACATATTTAACATCTAAGTATGGTCAGATTACATATTTTAACATTGTTAGTAAGTGTTGTAGTGTAGTTGTAGTAAGTTGTAGTGGTAGGGCTCTTTTATGTCCCCACCGGAGTGTTCCCACGTTGCCGTCGTGGTGGGGCTTGTGTGTCTCAGTGATCCTTGGAGCTCTGCCGGTAGATATACTCATGCCGGAAAGGTCCAAGTGTGAGAGACCAGACAAAGAGGGACACGTGAGGGGTGCACCGCCCGATGACTTAAACAGTGTTCGGGTTTTCGGGCGGTGTGCCTGTCAGAGGAAGAAACCCTACTGGCTGCTCTCTGGTTCGTGTCTGCTCATCAGACGTGACTGTGAGGGCAGCGAGTAGACGGAGGGAGAAAGATGTAGGCGATGATAGGGACCGCACCCTCTAAAAGGAAAATATGGACAACCAAACAGTCGCAATAGAATTACCCCAGGGCGGTACCAGCTGCTTAGCAGCTGGAGAATCCGCCACACCTCCGAAAGCGATTTCGGAGGTGTCTGCCCCTTCGTATTCTGGGGGGGGCAACGAATGTTTGAAACCGTTTGCCAGTGGCAACAAGGGCCGAGGAGGCCCCCGGTCCGAATGTGTTGCGACCGGTATAGATGAAGATAATGTTGGCTTGCCTGACAAGGTGTCGGGCAAGTGCAGGGCGACGGCGTCCGGCAGGCTCTGGAAGGGGAGCTCGTTAAGGCGACGGGGTGACTCGGGGTCGGATTCTGGCTCCGTGTCTGGCGTCAGCTCGGTGGGTTCCGGACACGAGGGCGCGGGCGCTGCTGCAGGTAATGCGGAGCGCTTCCGTAAGCGGCCCAGAGCGGAGGCTGGCAAGGAGTCGTCGTCCGGCGCTGAGCGGCTGGCCTCGGCCCGAAAGGTCCCAAAAAAAAAAGGTGGGGGCCGAGGTAGAGGTAGAGCGGTGGGGCTCACGTCCCAGGAGGCTGCTAGGCGAGTCGCGGAAATCGCTGAGGAGGGTTACCACCTTGGTCGGAGGGTGCTCTCTTCCACGTCTTCCGGCGGTGAGCTGGAGACCGGTGGTAAGCCTGGTGCGCCGGAGACCGGTGGCGAGCCGGAGACCGGTGGCGAGCCGGAGACCGGTGGCGAGCCGGAGACTGGTGGCGAGCCGGAGACCGGCGGCGGCGGCGGCTCCGATTGTGAGCGGATGGCCGGGTTTGCGGAGGTCGTTAGGGCCGCAATACGCGAAGTGAGCCTCAAAAGGACTTTTGCGTCTAAAAACAAGGCCATTAGCGCGGCCTCGACCTTGATTTTGGCGGCAGCGGAGGAACTGTGCGGTAGGCCTCCGTCGGACGATATGTCCACACTGCGGGCGGAGGTCACCCGCTTGGCGGCCGCCATGGAGTCTCTCCAAAGAGAGAACGAGAGACTCCAAGCAGACCTGGCCAGGCTCCGAAGAGCCGGCCCCAACAAGGAGGTACCTCAGGAGGGGCGCAGACGCGGGCAAAGCCAGCCCCCAGCTGCCGATGACCAAGTTCTGAACCTGGTTCGGCAAGAGCTGGCTGCCCTCAACGCACGGTGTTCCTTTATGGAAGGTATCGTCCTGCGTCCCCCGCTGGGGGCAAAAAAAGCCTATGCGAGCGCTGCGGCCGGCGGTCCCAAGGCGGGGCCGTCCAGCCGACCTGATGGCGGGGCTGCACCAGCGCCAGCCAATAAGACGTTGGCCCCTCAGAAGGGCAAGGCGGGACCCTCTCCGAATGACAAGGTGCCTGCCCAGGAAAAGGGCAAGGCGCCAACCTCTCTGAAGGGCAAGGCGCCGGCCCAGAAAAAGGGCAAGGCGGCAGTGGCGAATGTGCCAGCGCCAGAGGCGGACCAGACACCCCCACCCTTTCCACCCCCAGAACCTCCTGTGGCCGAAGACGGTTGGCGGGTGGCCGGGGAAGAACGGAGGGGGCGAAAGGCGGCCAAAAAAGCAAGGCTGGCTGATCGCAAGCGCCGGCACAAGAAGCAGAGCGCCGCCGCGAGGCTCCGTGCACCAAAGAACGCGGCTGTAGTTATAACACTACAGCCCGACGCGGTAAAGAGGGGCATGTCTTACCGCGATGCGTTTGCTCAAGCGAAAGCGATGGTGGACCTTGGAGAGCTTGGAATCACCGGGGGCCTCCGGTGTCGAGTCACCGCGACAGGGGCTCGAATGCTGGAGATTTCCGGGGAATCGAACGCCTCGTCGGCGGACGCTCTGGCTGGAAAGCTCAGGGCGTCCTTAAATGCGGACGAGGTCCGAGTGTCCAGGCCCGTTAAGTGCGCAAGCCTGCGCATCGTGGGTCTGGACGACTCGGTCTCCGAAGAGGAGGTGTTGGCCGCCGTCACCGCGGCCGGGGGGTGCTCTGCCGAGCAGGTCAAGGCGGGCACCCTACGCCCGGACCGTGAGGGCATGCTGACCGTAACGGTTAGCTGCCCTGTGACGGTGGCGAAGAAAATTGCGGAGAGCCACACCCTGAAGGTGGGCTGGTCGAGGGCGCAGGTAAAGCTTCTGGAGCCAAGACCTCTGAGGTGCTACCGGTGCCATGTGGGGCAGCACGTAGGGTGCCGATGCACCTCGGTGGTGGACCGCAGTGAGCTTTGCTTCCGCTGCGGTCAGCCCGGTCACCAGGCCGCGGCTTGCTTGGCCACGCCGCACTGCGGCGCATGTGCGGCGGCTGGGAAGCCTGCCGAGCACCGGGCAGGGAGTAAGGCCTGCGCTGCACCCGCCAAGGCCAGGGGTAAGGGAAGGCCCTCCGCCACCACCCCCAGTGTCGCCAACGCCGCAGCCACCGCCGCCGCTGCTGCCGACATCGCCACCGCCGCAACTCCCGCAGCGGTTGCGCCACAGGAGGCCCTGAAGGGGGCTGAAATGGAGTGTCAGTAATGGCCCCACTAAGCTTCCTTCAGGCGAATATCAACCACTGCGCCTGCGCTCAGGATCTGTTGCTCCAGAGCATGGCGGAGTGGTCGATCAACATCGCTGTGGTAGCTGAGCCGTATTTTGTCCCACCCAGGGCAGACTGGGTGGAGGACCTGTGCGGCTCAGTGGCTATTATTGCGTCGGCCGCCGCCGGCACTCCGGCCCTTGAGATGGTCAGGAAGGGTCCAGGGTGTGTAGCAGCACGGTTCGGGGAGATCGTAGTAGCGGGAGTCTACTTCTCTCCGAACCGAACTCTCGCCGAGTTCCAAAACTCCCTCAGGGAGTTAAGTGTCGTCATCGGAGGCCATTCCCTTCCCGTACTTGTGCTCGGCGACTTCAATGCCAAGAGCCTGGCTTGGGGTTCCCGTCTCACGGATGTGCGGGGTGGGATGGTCGAGTGCTGGGCTCTGGAAACAGGCCTGGACATCCTGAACTCGGGTTCTGTGGCCACGTGTGTGCGGATGCAGGGCGAGTCGGTGGTCGACATTTCGTTTGCCAGCCCCGCTCTGTCACAGCGTGTCGTCGACTGGCGTGTCATGGAGAGGGTGGAGACCTATTCCGACCACCGGTATATCCGGTTTGAGGTTTCTGCCCAGTCCCCAAGCGCGCCGGTCCCACAGACCCCGAGTGGTCCGCGTTGGGCGCTGAAGCAGCTGGACCGGGAGCTCCTCCTGGAAGCCTCGATCGTACGGGCCTGGGTGCCATCACCGATTAGGCCCGCCGACGTCAACAATGAGGCGGGTTGGTTCCAGGAGGCCATGTCCGATATATGCGACATGGCAATGCCCCGAGTCCGGCCAGGAAGCGCCCGGCGTCAGGTGTACTGGTGGTCGCAAGAGCTATCGTACCTGCGCAAGCAGTGTGGGGTGGCGCGGCACCGGTACACCAGGCATCGCAGGCTCCGCATTCGCCCTCCGAATGCGGAAGCTATTGAGGCGGAGCTATATGAAGGGTACAGAGCGGCGAAGGCCGCCCTCCTTGAGGCTCGTCTGCGGGCCAAGGATGAGGCCCGCGAGGAGATGCTGGAGGCTCTCAACAGAGATCCGTGGGGGCGCCCGTATAAGATGGTGCGGAATCAACTCCGCACCCGGGCCCCCCCGCTGACGCAGAGTCTCCGGCCTGAGCTCGTGGAAGACGTGGTGAGCGCTCTGTTCCCTTTGCGAGGGGAGCACCCTCCCCCGCAGATGGTTCCGCCACCTGCGGTGCCGGAAGCGGACCATTCAGGATCTGATGACGACATTCCGGAGGTGACTGGGGTAGACCTGAGAGTGGCGGTACGGAGGCTTAAGGCCAAAAATACCGCCCCGGGGCCCGATGGCTTGCCTGGCAAAGCCTGGGCCCTGGCCTCAGAGGCTCTTGGGCCCCGACTGGAGGGGTTCTTTAGCGCGTGCATGGAAAGGGGCCAGTTCCCTCTTCGTTGGAAGACGGGGAAGCTGGTCCTTATTCAGAAGCCGGGGCGCCCGGCGGACTCGCCGTCCGCATACCGGCCCATTGTGCTGCTCGACGAGGTGGGCAAGCTCTTTGAAAGAGTAATTGCAAACCGCCTCGCCGGGCACCTTGAGGGAATGGGTCCGGATCTTGCGGAACATCAGTTCGGTTTCCGCAAGAGGCGCTCCACGGTGGATGCCATCATGCGCGTGAGAGCCCTCACGACGGGGGTTGCGGTCTCTCGGGGCGGTGTGGTCTTGGCGGTGTCTCTCGACATCGCCAACGCCTTCAACACCATGCCCTGGAGCTGCATTAGGGAGGCACTCCGGTATCACCGGGTGCCGGCCTACCTTCGTCGTGTAGTCGGGGACTACTTGTCTGACAGGGCTATCATCTACCCCGGTCAAGACGGCCAGTGGAACCGGCGAGAGATGTCGTGCGGTGTTCCACAGGGATCGGTTCTGGGGCCGCCCCTGTGGAACATCGGTTACGACTGGGTGCTGCGCGCCGTCCTCCCTGCCGGCGTCAGCGTGGTCTGCTACGCGGACGATACGCTGGTGCTGGCACAGGGGGGTCGCACGAGGCGGCGGCTGACGCTATGACACGCGGGGTTGCGGTAGTCGTGGAGAGGATCCGGCAGTTGGGTCTCGAGGTGGCACTTCACAAGTCCGAGGCCATGTGTTTTCATGGGCGTGGGAATGTGCCACCGTCGGGAACCCAGCTAACGGTGGGAGGGGTTCCCATCGGCGTCGAGTGTACTTTAAAGTACCTAGGACTCGTTCTCGATAGCCGATGGAACTTCGTGGAGCATTTCCGACGTTTGGCTCCCAGACTGGAGCGGGCCGGGGCTGCCTTCAGGTGGCTCTTGCCCAATCTGGGGGGGCCAAACGCCTCCAGCCGGAGGCTCTACGCCGGGATCGTGCGGTCTATGGCCCTTTACGGGGCTCCGGTGTGGGCGCCCGCTTTGAGGAAGCGAGCCGCCCACTACCTGAATAAGCCCCAAAAAGTCCTAGCCGTCAGGCTAGTTCGGGGATACCGCACGATTTCCGGCGAGGTGGCGAATCTCCTTGCCGGACTGCCGCCATGGGATCTGGAGGCGATAGTCCTCGCGCGCCTGCATGAATGGCGCGCGGAGGCGCTACTCCGGGGGGTCACTCCGTTTCCGCGGCACATTGCCGCGAAGCGGACAGACCTCCGGTGCGATCTCATGGCGACATGGAGACAGAGACTGTCGCAACCACGTGCAGGGCACGCCACAATAGTGGCGGTAAGTCCCCTCTTTGAGGAGTGGCTTGAGAGGCGCCACGGCGCCCTTACCTTCCGTCTGACGCAGGTTCTCACCGGACATGGTTGTTTCGGGAGGTACCTGCACCGAATCAGGCGGGAGGAAACGCCCGGATGCAACCACTGTGAGGATCGGCCGGAGGACACGGTGGAGCACACCGTGGAGGTCTGCCCCGCTTGGGTGGAGCCCCGCCGTGTTCTCGTAGCGGCGATCGGCGGCGGCGATCTCTCGCGTCCGGCCCTGGTGCAAGCCATGGTCCGGGGCGAGGAGGAATGGGACGCCGTCGCCTCCTTCTGCGAAGCAGTGATGCTAGCGAAGGAGGTGGCGGAACGTGAGAGGGAGAGAACCTCTCGTCCCAGCCGCCGCCGTGGGAGGCGCTCCGGGCGTCGGGGGTCACGTGACGACCTCCGGCCACCGTAGACGCGGGCCTGTGGACGGTGAGCTATTGGGCTAGCTCGCTGTCCGTCCGTCTTATGACGACACAGGCCGTGTCGACGGCGCGTTCGTGTTCCACGCGCGCCTCAAAGAGATGTCAGCAACATGGAAGGGGCCCGAAAGGGCCCATGCCCGTCGGGGCTGCGGGTTAGAAGTTACCGCGGCCTCGGCGTCACAAGGGCGTAGAAGGAACATGGGTGGTTTTTGGTCAGTAGAAGTCTGACACTCCCTTCCGCTCTGCCCAAAGAGTGGGAGGGGTCATTTGATGATTTCCCACCCCCAAAAAAAAAAAAAAAAAAAAAAAAAAAAAAAAAAAAAAAAAAAAAGGGCTCTTTTATGTAGTGGTAGGGCTCTTTTGCAGAGCCCGCCTGGGGAAGTACCACACCTTTGCCAGTTATTTCACCGCCAAGCAGTAATGTGCAAACATTACTGTGTTCCGGTTGGAAGGGCATTGTTTCCAGTGAAATTACAGGGCAAATGGGAGATTAATCAACTTATATCTCAGGGTGACGAGCGCAGTGCTGTGCCGCGCAGGGTCTTGAATTCTGCGAGTTCAAAATTCTGGGTGGCGCAGACCTGTTATGGGCAAACGCAACGTTTAACATCAGGCGAGCGATTTGCTCGTCTCGTCCCTCAATTACATTAAAAAAAAAAAAAAAAAAAGTGTGAAAGTGGGAAATTCTGGGTAGCGCAGACCTGTTATGGGCAAACGTGACGTTTAACATCAGACGAGCGATTTGCTCGTTTTGTCACTCATCATCATCATCATCTGCCTACCCTTATCCCACTTACGTGGGGTCGGTACAGTATGTACACTTCTTCCATTCATCTCTATCATTCGTCATATCTGAATACACTCCCTCGTCTTGTCACTCGATTACTTAAAAAAAAAGTACCTACTACCTATAAAAATGTGCACCTTAGTATTCTAGGACTATAACCCATTACGTAAAACTGTGTTACGGTGTTAGGCCTCTAAGTCTAAGGTCTTAGAAACCTCAGAAGGTAAACTGTGTTAAACTAGCTGAAATGGTCCATTAAAATGCCTAACCTTGTAATTTATCGTCTCAACTAGTGAAGCCCGGTGACATTTAGGTAGTAGCGTGTAGAAACACGGGGCGGCCGCTGAATCTATAAAACGCACTCATGAGTAGCTGGTGTGGCGGAGCGGTAGCGGTGCGGCGGTGGTGCGGTGGCGGCTGGCGGCAATGTGTGCTCCGTCCCGCGCGGCTGTTTCAATAAAATTAAACCAACAATGGAACACGAAGCTAAGTCACTACAACGCGCGTAAAATAACTTACCTGGCATATCGTTCTCGATAAGCGTTAAAAGTAGAGAAGTTGGACGTTGGTGTCCCTCTGGTGTCCCATACCGCCGGTCTCGCGTCTCGCCCGAGTGACATGGACAGAACCACATAAAATAAGCCCCTTTTCGAATGCTCTTTATCTATTCACATCCAGGCCCAACTTTGTCCGAGTTAAATATTAGGCCCGATGTGAAACGTGTCTTTTGTGTAACTACCGGGAAAATGCAACGAATTACAAAAAAATACTAGAAATTACTTGCCATGCCAAGTTTAAATCAGTTAAATTTTCCGGTAGTACCTACAATAGTCTCATGCTTTTATAATTGCTAAGAAAATTTTATTATTTGTAATGAGCATAATTTTTGTTTAAGTGCACATTTTCGTGGTAGTTGTAATAGCCCTCGCTTGATGTACTCGTAGGACACCGCAATTAAACGAGTCAATCGAGCGGCGCGACCTCTCGCACACACGCTACACGGGGGGAACCGGAAACACGACTTTTCCGATCAGAGCGACATTTTATGTCAAATGATGCGAATTAAAAACAAAAGCAACCGTTTGTTTGTCCTGGTGTTGTTATTATGACGGGTAAATGCGTTTGTTTATATGTAACGCCGTCCCCGGCCGGCTCCCCTGTGCCGCTATCGTACTCACGACCCCGAGAATATTTCCCCGCATTACACGGTCTCGGGTTCGACATAGCCTACGTTTTATCGCGGACACAAATATCATACGCGGAAACAGGAAAATTGTTACTTATTTGCTTTTATTTGGGTATCCTACTAATATTAAAAATGTCAAAGTTTTATTTTTGAATGATTTTTGCTCAATCACGCAAAATCGTATGAACGGACTCGGCGGCGCGGCGGCGTACAGCTTAGTATGGAGGTAGCTCATACCTCAGCTAGATTAACATGTACTCGTGGGCTGCTTTGTATCTCGGAAAAATTAACGGTTCCTGTTGTATACTCGTAGTGGAGGAACCGCGGGACGCAGCTTTTACATTAATCTATATAATACTAGCTGACTCGACAGACGTTGTCCTGTCAAAAGCCATTGCGTAACTATAGCAACCGTAGTATGTTGATGCTAACTTGTCAATTTATAGTAAAAATTATCAGTATAGTATATAATATATAATTTGCAATAAATTAAAATTGCGACTATAATTTGAGATTTAAACTATCCTATCTCTCAAGTTGGATCGAACTGCACCCGGTGTGCGAATTTGATTGAAATCGGTTAAGTGGTTTAGGAGTCCATTGAGGACAAACATTGTGACACGAGATTTATATAATATTATTATTAAGATTAAGATTAGAAATGCTTAACCCGTCACGCTAACACAACTAGACAAAATTTGATAAAATATAGAACCGAGGGGCGCGCAATAATAAACAGTGAAGAAACCCGTTTTTCAGAAATCAATACATAGTTAAATATATTAAACAACATTATTAAAACAAAATAAAACAGGTAATAAAACAATGGGTCCATCCATTATCAATAAACCTCAATAAATGTACATTTAGTTACGAGCACTTGTAGCTACTTAAAGAGGAGCCATTAGGTATTCTAATCAATTTCAAGGATCCTGAGGAATATAAAAACAGTTTCGCGAGCGCCCTCGGGCCGCCGCCGCCGCCGCGCCGCCGAGCTCCTGCCTTCGTTTGATTATTTCCGGCGATGAATCCGGTCGAGTGAGCTCCAGCACGTCGCCACACTCCGGGGAGCTGATCCGCGGCGAGTTACGAGCGAGCTCGCAATGATCGGACCTCTCGGCTTTGAGACGTCGTAAATTAAAAAAAGCAATCATCCCTCGACAATAATGAGCAGCAACCCTTACTGCGGCGCGGATAATAAACCTCCGTGGCGTATAAAATATTCGCATTTAGGCGGCTCCGGCCAAATTGGCGACCTAAGTTTAGCAATTGTAATCAATTCCGGACGAGTGTCGAACTGTCGACCGCTCTCTGCCAAATCTCATAATGGAACAACTCATTGACAAATTCTCACTAAGTATTATTCAGTTCAATTTATTTGAAGCTAGCTGCGGCCCGCGCTTTTTCTACCAAATTAATTAGTAGAGATTAAAAATATTCAATATTCATCCCACGAATAAGAACTTTGTACTTTTCCTGACTCTTTGACTGTATTAATAAAATATGTATAATAATAAATGTAACGTGTCACGGTTTGTGATGTGCTTTGTTGTTTGCGTGCTTACTCGTATGTACGTAACCTTAGTTAGTGTCTAAGAAGACAAATCGTTGTTGCAATGTATGTATTTGTACTCGTACCTACACACGTGATTTTATGTTTGTCGACGTTACCTTAAGTACCGTTGATCCGATCTTCGTGAAATTGTGCGTAAACAAGTACTTAAGTACCTAGTTTATTTTAACTTTCAATACAAATTTAAGGTTTGTCTAAGGTTCGAATATGAGAAAATCAAGGGTTGTGAAGAGCTTGCCAAGTCTTTAGTTTGGGACGGCAGATTAGTTGAATTAAAATAAAAAAAAATGCTAAAATATTTTTGGTGTACTAAGAAATATTGTACTACTAATCGTAAGTACAAACCATCGAACAAATGGTAAGGATTTTTGGTTTCCCGATACGACGTGCGTATATACGAGTATGTAACATGTAAAAGATGCGTAAGTATTGATCCCTCGTCTTCTTCTGTAGTTTTTGGCTTTGATCAGTACCTACATTACATTATGGGCATTCGTTACATTCTCCTCGGAGTTTCCGCTTATTAACTATGATTCGACTATTCGATATTGAGTTATTCCCTCCGTACACAACGATGCTTGGAAATTATTTACTGAGCTGCCAGCTCCGCTCAACACGGGGCGGCGCGGCGGTGAGGAGTCGACAGTTCTTGGTCACGTCACTCAAGTAGAGTCAATATTTATTAAATACATTTGTGTTATGACAATAGCTGAAACTCTAGGCTGGCCCTATTGTCGGCACGGGCCGCCACCGCCGCGGCGGACCGGCGGCGCGGGTTCGATTCCCGGCGGCCGGGCGCGGGCGCGGGCGCGGGCGCGGGCGCGGGCGCGGGCGCGGGCGCGGGCGCGGGCGCGGGCGCGGGCGCGGGCGCGGGCGCGGGCGCGGGCGCGGGCGCGGGCGCGGGCGCGGGCGCGGGCGCGGGCGCGGGCGGTGGATGTGTAATCTCTTCGTATCGGGCGCGGCGCGTATTGTCTCCGCTGATCCCTCCATAACGCCGAGCCGTAAACGCGTTAAATTGCCCTCATTAATCCTTTATGAATATTAACTAAAATGTATTCCGAGCTCGCCCGCAACTCTCACTAAACGCCAAATACGGGCAAATTTAATATCACGCAGTAATAGCGGCAATTCTCGAGGAATACGAGCCTCCATAACCAGCGTCAGCAGTAAGACGCCTCGCGCCCGCTCCGAGCGTGTCGACGGATCGGGTGTTTCTCCGCCGCGGAGTGCATCGTTAAATTCCTAAAAGAGGTATCGCGTGACAAGACAACGGAGCACAAAAGTTTCCGCCTGCTTCGTTTGTATTGTGCGACGTGAGAGTACGAAGGAGAAACGATAAACAATAACCTCCTTTCGGCTCAGCTCGCCTCGAGAAAGGGTGCGTTCAGATGGAAACTTTTTCGCAACACGATATTAAGCGCCGTTCGTCACGGGCACGGCGCGGCGCGTCTCGCCGGTCCGGGCCCGGGCCGGGACGGGCCATGTCGTCGGCTCGCGGCGGCCGCTCGGGCCTGCAACACAACAAACACATTTATTTATGTTTATTTCGACGTATATTTTCGTATCTAAGTACCGAATCCGAGACGCGACGGAAGCGCCGGCGGCGCCGAGTGATAGCGCCGCAAGCGAGGCCGGCCCGCCGATAGCGCCCGACGCGAAGTCCACAGAGGATGTCGCGACCCACACGTGTTCCAAAACTACCGGCCTACAATTTCGTAGTAAATATTTTCTTTTCTTACTGAAAGGTTGACGTTTACGAGCTACATCGGAACTATTGCCCGCGGCTAGAAACCTAATTGGCAATTTCGTGAGCGATCATTCCGTCGGGCGGCCGGTTAGTTTGCCCTACAAATTGAAGGAGCCCGGCGCGGCGCGCGGAGGCCGGCCCGGCCGCGGAGCGCCGCCGCCGCTATCGCGCCGCCACAGCCACAGCCCTATTTATTAGTTATCAATATTCGCGGCCGATAGCCCCGACCGACCGACCGACGTTCTCACGCCTCCGCTCCGCTGCCGCTGATATTATTGTAACAAGATTACAAATTGTTGCTATTAAGATTTCTAAACCTCCTGATAATATCATCGTTCAATTGTTGGAAAACCGTTTCGGATCGAGCCAGATTTTGAAATACATTTTGATACGTATAGTACGATCCGCACGACAAAATCAGTTGATATTCGATAAAGTTTAAACAAAGAATATAATTTCCCTAATAGGTACTCATTTTCATGGTTGAAATAGGACCGCACATTTTAATGTACTTATCAACGAGCATGATAGATAGAGGGCGATCGCCAAACATGTGTATATTAATTAGTACGCGGGCCTTCGAGTTATTTATCTGGGCAGAGTGGAGCCGCGTCCGCTCGATGGCTAGGCGAGCGAGGACCGGCCCCCGGCCGCCGCGCCGGCCTCCGGCGGGCGCGCACAGAAACAGCTCGTCACGCAATTACTGGTTGCCTGTTAAACAATAAATTACAAAAGAGCGAATATTGGTGCGATAAATTAGCGAATGATCCCACTCGATCAGCCGGCGAGCCGCCGCGCCGCGACGCCTCTTGCCCGCCGCAATACGTTACTGTTCTTTTCGTGTACTCGTACCGCGCTGTGGTCACACATTACTTTCCTTTTTTCTCTGCATCAGTTCAATATAAATATTCGGTTAAATATAAGCCCTTATAAGCCTCTATATGTGTACCCGGACGCAAAACCCACGAGTAAACAAACTTGGAATGAGAGGAGATCCCACTTACTAATATGTTTCGAACCAAACGGCGACTAAACGATTTAGTTTCGAAACTTAGAAAAGCCTCGCTCGCAGCCTCGCAGCCCGGAGCTCGTAAGTCTGGCCCCATTCATAGACCGCGGTGAGCGCCCCGCAGCGTCCTCTACGACTAGGTACACACGATATCAATAAAAACTTTGCCGCAAATATTCGAACAGACTTAATAACGCGTGTAAAAATGTGTGAATGTGACGTCAGAATATAATATGAGTAACTGTTACGACTCCGCACAAATATCATAAAAAGACGATCGCCGAGTGTTGAAATCTTTGTTTATTGGAGTTAGATACTAAAGTACATTAAACTAGCTGATTCCCGGCGGTTTCACTCGCTGTTTTTTTTTTACTTTTAAACCTTCCCTGTATTAGAGAAAACAAAACAAAAAAAAAACCAACAAAACAGACCAAAAAGATCGGACCAATTTCTGAACACACCTATAGAGGTAAATATTTGACAACCTAGTGACACTATTTTTTATTTCTCAAAAGACAAAAGAGATCGGACATCCCGAGTTAACCGTACCAAACATCAAATGTTTCAAAGGTAGGAACAGTTTGTATTGGAAAATTAAATTGTCGATTTTAGTATTTTTCTTTACTTATTATTCATGTTTCTCACCGTTTAAACCTTCTCTGAACTTATACAAATATTTCAAGATCAAAATTAGCGAAATCGGTCCAGCCGTTCTCGAGTTTTAGCGAGACTAACGAACAGCGATTCATTTTTATATATAAGAAATAAGAAGATTAGAATTCTTCAAACAATAAAATGTAGGTGGGCTTAGACTGTAGAGCTCGTTTTTGCAAACTCGTAAAGTGTAGTCGAATACATTAAAGTTTCGGTCGACCGCGGCTCTGCGCTGTAAATAAGAAATACATTCAGTTCCGATATCCTCGACGAATCAAATATATAGGTATAAACAGATCGGACCCCATCTGTTCGCTGAATTCGTTCAAGACGTACAGATGAAATTCCCCGAGGTTTTCCATTTATTAAACAGTAACATGTAAAGGAGGGCCGGGAATGTGGGAATTTATTGGTTTTAGTAATTCAATAACGCATTAGCGTACTGAAGCGCTCGGAGGGGCGCTCGCGGAGCCGCCGCGGGCGCGGCCGGCCCGGCGCGGGCGGCCCGGCGGCGCCGCCTGCTTCCGGGTCACACGAGTAGCTCGGGGCACCCCGTACCTGGGACACAGCCGCGCTCATACGCACCATCTCTACAAAGGCACCTCACTACGAGTGATTGTTATTAAACTGCCGTCACCGAGATACGTTTTCTCTTGAATTGTTTCTATTCCGAGTGTTCTACAGTTAAATAGCAATAGCGGTGTTGAGGTCGGGGGGGCTCACAATCAGGTCGCATGTATCGTCACGTGAGGACCGCCCCGCCCGCGCCCTCTTCGGAGGGATGTAGGACGATGCACCGGTTACATTTAATACGATGTCGTAATTAAAGCGCCGAGTCGATACCACTTCTCAGCGCGACCACACTCGGTTATAGGAATAGGAACAGTTATAGGAAGAAGAAATTGTAAATTGAGATGAAGAAATCAACATTAACGTGAGTTAGATTTACTTAAGTTTTTGTTTACTTGGAAACTGTCATCTAGCTTGCGCAGTATGCACAGTCAAGAGCACACCCGTTTATTATAATAAGTATAGATTTACTTGATCTTAAAATAAAATAATGTATACCTACTCGTACTGAAAATAAAGCCATTATTGCTGATGAATACGAATACCTTCGTTTGGAATAACTCAGGCGACTATTGCTAATCGCGTGTAGGTATACAGGGTTATTCATAAAGGGTATGCTAAGCCGAAAAGGGCTCATAGTACTCGTCATTATGAACGACTTTTACTATGGGACCAACCCAAAATTCGCGTAAAAATATCAGATACATTTTGTCGAGTGTCATTGACAATTTTCTATGGAACAGCTGATTTTTTTTCGCGAATTTCGGGTTGGGCCTATAGTAAAAGTTGTTCATAATGATGAGTACTATGAGCCCGTTTCGGCTTAGCATACCCTTTATGAATAACCCTGTATGTACGGGTGTACATTGTACAAATCTAATAAAATATTAATGTTTTCAAAAAAAACCAACTACTTATAGTATTTGTAGTGGCAACGTTGTGAGCGATACAACCCCCAGCAGCGTGTCACCGCACCGCTGACCGCTGACCGCTGACCGCTGACCGCTGACCGCGGATCGCTCTCTGCGCTCGTCTTCGACGGACAAAAAATAACAAAAGTAGCCCCGACTCTCCCTGAAAGTTATATGAGCTTACCGGCTTAACTGTAGCGATCCAAACACAATTAACTTAAATAATTAGGAGGAGCTTCATTCAATTAAGGAGTGAGCCGGCCCCGCCGCGCGCCTGCGACGACGACCCGGGAGGGCGGCACAGGACACAGGACACAGGACACAGGACACAGGACACAGGACACAGGACACAGGACACAGGACACAGGACACAGGACGGCTGAACCGTATTCTTAAAATCTACTTAAACTATTTCGATACATGGGTTGTTTTTTTGTGAACTCCGATTATAATTCCGTTTTAGTGGGTGAAATAAAACCCTGACTTTTTGAGATTTCATTATTATAGAAAAAATAATAGTTAAAAAAAAACTAAAAAAACACGCTTTTTATAAAAAACCGAACTAAAAAAATAGAAAATAAAATTTTATAAATTTAAATTAAGAATAGGGTTGAAAATTTCAATAAATATAAATTAATAATAGTGTAAATAAATAAATATATGTATTTTATTTTTAAAAAGCGTGGGGTGTATGGGTCAATAGATATTATATATTTTGTAGATACATTTTGTATTGACAGACATGAGTAGAGTGATTAGCATTTTGATAATATCTTAGAAAGCACCCCACGCTTTTTTAAAAATAAAATACATATATTTATTTATTTACACTATTATTAATTTATATTTATTGAAATTTTCAACCCTATTCTTAATATAAATTTATAAAATTTTATTTTCTATTTTTTTAGTTCGGTTTTTTATAAAAAGCGTGTTTTTTTAGTTTTTTTTAACTATTATTTATTTTTCGCTTTTTAGTTCGATTTGCTAACTATTAACCATTATTAATATGTACAAATGTCAAATTCAAATTCAAATTCAAAATAATTTATTCAAATATGGGTACATCAATGTACACTTATGAATGTCAAATACAATTTTTACGAATAAATTAGTTAATACACAATAAATTAAATGTCAAAGAAAATAATATTATTAGAATGTCAAAAATTATATAAAATAATTGCAATGTCAAAATATCAATGTATAAAATAACTACAATAGTAGGTATAATCAGTCAAGTATTATTATTACAGTCTAAATACAATTTACGTAAAGAGACTTTATCACAGATGAAGTCTTCAATTTTGTAGTAAGCCTTTTCAATTAAAAAGTCTTTTAAAATTCTTTGAAAATCTGTGTCTTTCTTATTTACTAGACTAACAGGCAACAAGTTATAAAATAGTACGCCGATCATTACAAAAGAGTTGCCAGTTTTGGCTAATCTAATTTTAGGTAGAACAAGTTTAAACTTGTTCCTTGTTATGCTAGTATATTGACTTCGTTTGTGATATTTATGAATATTTTTACGCACATACATAATGTTCAAGAAAATATACAAACATGGTAACGTTAAAATTTTCACCTGCGCAAAAACTTGTCTAAGAGATTCTCTATAACCTAGCCTATAAATAGCCCTAACAGCGCGTTTTTGTAAAATAAAGATGCTATTTACGTCTGCTGCATTACCCCAAAGCAATAATCCATACGACATAACAGAGTGGAAGTAACTGAAATAAACAATTCTTGCAGTTTTAATGTCTGATAGTTCTCTTATTTTCCGCACTGCAAATGCTGCGGAACTCAATTTGTTAGACAGTTCCTTGATATGTGCTCCCCATTGAAGTTTGCTGTCAACGATAAGGCCAAGAAACTTAGCATCCTTCGACAAAGTAAGTTGATCGCCGTCAATAACTATACTAGGCAAGGAAGGATTATTAGTCAATGTGAATTTAATAGCTTTCGTTTTCTTGGCATTTAGCATTAAGTTATTGACGCTAAACCACCTATTAATTAAACTAAGCGACAAATTGATTTTGGATATATCGTAGTTTTTCCTATTGATTCTAAATAACAGAGATGTATCGTCGGCAAACAAAATAATTTCACAATGCTTACGCGCTAAGAAAGGTAGGTCATTGATATAGACTAGAAAGAGGAATGGGCCAAGAATTGAACCCTGAGGGACCCCGATTGAAACGTTAGCCGACTCCGATCGAACCCCATTTATGTCAACATTTTGGGTTCTACCACACAGATATGATTTCATCAACATTAACGTGTAGTGGGTCAAAACTGGAGCGGAAGGCTATAAGAAAACTCTGATTCAAATTGTCATGTAAATTATATATTCTCTTAACCTAAAGTACATTCTACAGCTTACAACTAAGTACCTACTTCCAAGCGTAGGTAAATACGTCTACTCGTAACACGAACTGTGAGAGCGAGAAACGCGTGGCCGTCTTTTGTCCCTCTCAGTCCAGGTAAATATACGCGGCGGCCGTAAGACGAGTCAGTACCCAGCCGATGCTCCACGCGCGTCCACGTCGCTCGTCGCACTCGCATTCCGCTGGCCGTGCAGGCGCTTAATGCGCGCTGCGCTGCGCCAGTCTTCCGCCGCGCGCCGAGCGGCGCGGTGGTGCAGGAATGACCCTTGTGGTGTGCGCTACACCACATTACCCCCGTTCAAAAAAATCGTACGGTAGGACGTACGATCCTACCGCTTCTGGTAACGTAGGGCTGCTTTGCATGACCGTCATCAGGTGCTCTCGCTGTCGATGCAGGCACGCTGACGGTCGTCGCGCTCGTGCCCGCTGGACTCCTCGTAGTCGGCGTAGAATCCGTAGCGCTCATCGGTGACGTAGCGCTTGATAATGCTGTAGCTGTCGTAGCGCTCGGATTTTCGTCTGCTTCGTCGTCGTTTATATACGCCGGCTTCAATCGGTCGATAGATATAACTGCCGTGCGTAAAGGCAGCTGTATTTTGTAGCATTTCTCATGCCTCTGCAGTACTTGATACGGTCCCTCGTATGGCGCTGTGAGTGGCTTCTTCACGCAATCCACACGCACAAAGACGTGAGTGCACGTAGATAAGTCCTTGTGCACGAACGGGGTGCGCGTCGAGGTGCTCTTCTGTGTGCTCGGTGCTAGTGACGTCATTGTTTCGGCCATCTTCCTTATTAACTCAGCGGGTTCATCTGCGTCTGTTTTCGTTGGCACGAAAAAATCAGCTGGGAGACGCAACGTTGTTCCGTAGGTACACAAGGCCGGGCTGAGTTCTGTTGCCTTATGTAACGCTGCTCGCAATCCCAGTAGTACTGTAGGCAGTTCTTTTGTCCAACTGGTGCTAGCTCCTCTTGCACGCAGTGCGGTCTTGAGTGAGCGGTGCCATCGTTCTATTTGACCATTTGCTTGCGGATGGTACGCGCTGGTGCGTATCCTGGTCACGCCGAGCTTCTTCATCAGCGCGTTGAACAATGCCGATTCAAACTGGCGGCCCTGGTCTGTAGTCAGCCTAAGAGGACAGCCATATCTACAGATCCAGTGCTCGTAGACAACTCTGGCTACGGTCTCTGCCGTGATGTCGCGTACTGGAATAGCTTCTGGCCACTTGGTGCGTCTGTCTATCATAGTGACCAAGTAGGTGCATTCTTCAGACGGTGGTAGTGGTCCGACGATGTCGACATGAATATGCTCAAATCTTCCCGCTTCTTGGAATCGGCCCAGAGGTGCGATAGTGTGGCGTTGTATCTTATTTTTCTGACAACTAATGCATGCTCTGGTCCATCTTGAGACGTCGGTGTTCATGTTAGGCTAGAAATATCGCTTGGCCATCTGCTTCCTCGTGTTTCGTATTCCTGGATGACTGAGCTCGTGAAGTGCTTTGAAGGCGACTTCTCGAAACGAAATAGGCAGGAACGGTCTCGGGTCACTTGTAGACATATCGCAGTGAATCGGTTTACTAACGCCTGGCAGATTGACGATAGCAAACTTTTCTTTACTTTTTTCTCGTAATTTTCGTAATTGTTCGTCTTGTTCTTGGTCTTCCGCGAGGTGATGGTAGTCGAGCGTTGAAGTGCAGGTTATCGCTTCTACCCTGGAGAGAGCGTCAGCGACCGGGTTCATTGCTCCGCTGACAAACTGGATATCCGAACAGAACTGGCTGATAAATTGCAGTTGTCTCTCTCGTCGCGGCGTATCGTTGTTGCTAGGTTGTTTTGTCAAGGCGTATGTGAGTGGTCGGTGGTCCGTATGAATAACCACTTCGGCGCCTTCGATGTACCGTCGAAAATGCTTGACAGCCGTGTACATCGCTAAAAGCTCGCGGTCGTACACGCTGTATTTCTTCTGTGCTTCGCTGAGTGTCTTCGAGAAGAAAGCAATAGGACGCCATGCTGAGTCGTGGTACATTTGCACGACGCCGCCGAGACTAGTGTCCGACGCGTCGGTCATGATGTGCATCTTCGCTCCCGGGATTGGATGTGACAATGTCGCCGCTTGTTTGATGCTGTCACGACATTGTTCAAAGGCTTCTTCCGCTTCAGGGGTCCACTTGATAGGCGTCTTGTCCTTCTTCTTTGCGTTGTGTAACAACTTATTCAAATGAAGCTGTTTTTCGGCTTGATGTGGTAGCGCGTCTCTGTAGAAATTGATCATTCCCAAAAATCTTCGCAGCTCTTCAATAGTTTTTGGTTTCGGGAATGACGTAATAGCTTCTGTCTTCTCTTCTGGAGGCTTGATACCGTCGGCTGACACGTGAAAACCGAGAAAGTCTAGTTCTCGTTTTCCGAACTCGCACTTGTCGGTGTTTATTGTGAGCCCGTACTCCGTCAATCGCTGGAACATTTGATGCAGGTGGCGCTTATGACTTTCTTCGTCCAACGAGTATAGGATGACGTCATCGATATAACTGAAGGCGAAGTCATCTAATCCCCTCAGCACTTGATGCATGAAACGCTGGAAAGTTTGTGCGGCATTTCGTAATCCAAACGTCATAGATGTGAATTCGAACAATCCAAATGGAGTAGTCACGGCTGTCTTCTGCGAGTCTTCCTTACTGGCCATAGGTATCCAGTAGTATGCCTTCTTGATATCAATTTTTGAAAAAATCTTCTTGCCATGTAGTCTGAACGTGAAATCTTGAACTCGTGGAATTGAGTATCTATCTGGCAGTGTAATCGCATTGAGTAAACGATAGTCACCGCAGATACGTAGTGTGCCATCCTTCTTCTTCACAATGTGCATCGGATTGGCCCAGAAACTGTTTGATGGACGGCAGACGCCCATTTCCATCAGGCGCTCGAACTCTCTCTTTGCTTCAATATATTTCTCAGGCGCTAGCGGTCGGGGCCGGACGTAGACTGGCGGTCCGGTTGTCTCCAGGTGATGTGTGACGTCATGCTTAGGTGGCTTCTTGAGCGACATGGGCCTCTGAATGTCCAGATACTGCTTCAGAATGTCGCTGTACGGGTGACTGGAGTTGATGACGTGTACAGCCGAGTCATCGCTGCGGGTCGAGAGCGTCTTGACTGATAGCTTGGTAAGCCCATCAATCAACCTCTGTCCTTTCAGGTCCACCAGGATGTTGTGATGCCGTAAAAAATCTGCTCCGATGATCGATCTTCTCACGTCTGCGATGATGAACGTCCACATGAAGTTGCGTCGTAGGCCTAAATTCAACTGGAACGTTTTCTCGCCGAATGTTCTAATTGTACTGCCGTTCGCTGCGTACAACTTGTAGTCAGTTGGTGAGTGTCGCTGGTCTGACTTCACTGCCAACACGGAGATCTCAGCGCCGGTATCTATCAGGTAGCGTTCTCCACTCTGCCGATCAGTAATGCAGAGGCGGTTGCTATAAATGGCAGCGACACCGGTGCCCGCCGTACCCGATGTCTGTTCTAGTTTTCCGCCTTCTGCGCGTTGTTTTTCCAACTGCACGGCGATTCGCATCTTCTGGCTCGGTTCCGGAATCTGTAGTGGTAGCGGCATAACCAATCTGCATCACCTGGTTTTCTCGAACTACCTTCATTTGCTGATTTCGATCTTGAGCGGCTGCGTAACTGGAACTGACGACGATTTGTATCTCTCCCTCTCAATTCTGCAACTTCTAAAGAGAGTTTCTCAATTTGTTTCATCAGTAGGTCCAGCTTAGCGTCTTCAACCGGTGCTGTCAAGGCTGATATTGCTGCGACTTGTGGTTCCATGTGCTGCATCATCCTGTCTGCCATCGTAGCGAGCGTGTCAAGCGTAGACTCGTCGTTCACGGATATTACCGCTCGAACTGAAATGGGTAGTTGGTTGAGCCATAGGACCTTCAAGGCATCGTCTTTAATCATGGTGCCGCTGAGATCTCGCATCCGTCGCAGCAGCTGACTTGGCTTCTGATCTCCCAATTCTTGACCGCTTAAGAGTTTCTGCAGTTGTTTCGCTTCCGATTCTTGATACACGGAGAGTAAGCGTTCCTTCAAAGCGGCGTACTTTCCCGTCGACGGCGGAGATAGCAAAATATCGCTAATTTGTTGCACGTCGGTCTGTTGTAGCACGCCCAGCACATAGTGAAACTTCGTATCGTCGCCGACTTTCGAAGGTTCAATTAGGGCTTCGAACTGCGCAAACCACAATCTCGGATATTCCCTCCAGAAGGGCAATATTCGGGACTGGATAGAGACATGCGCTATGTCACAGGCTGCTCCGAGAAGCTCCATTTTCGCGTCTTGTATCGGGGTCACCATTATGTAGTGGGTCAAAACTGGAGCGGAAGGCTATAAGAAAACTCTGATTCAAATTGTCATGTAAATTATATATTCTCTTAACCTAAAGTACATTCTACAGCTTACAACTAAGTACCTACTTCCAAGCGTAGGTAAATACGTCTACTCGTAACACGAACTGTGAGAGCGAGAAACGCGTGGCCGTCTTTTGTCCCTCTCAGTCCAGGTAAATATACGCGGCGGCCGTAAGACGAGTCAGTACCCAGCCGATGCTCCACGCGCGTCCACGTCGCTCGTCGCACTCGCATTCCGCTGGCCGTGCAGGCGCGCAATGCGCGCTGCGCTGCGCCAGTCTTCCGCCGCGCGCCGAGCGGCGCGGTGGTGCAGGAATGACCCTTGTGGTGTGCGCTACACCACAAACGCATCACCTATCACACCATAGTGTGAAAGTTTACATAATAGAATTTCATGGTTCACACAATCATGTGTTGGTGTTATCCGATTTTGGCCGTCTGCTCAAGCAAATTAAAAATAAAATTGATGCGTAACAAAAAATATTGAGCAAAAAGATTTGTAGCCGCGTGGTTTCGATCCTCAGACCTCATAAAATAAAATTGATGCGTAACAAAAAAATATTGAGCAAAAAGATTTCAAGCGCGTGGTTTCGATCCAGGGACCTCTGGGTTATGAGCCCAGAACGCTTCCACTGCGCCACTCTGTTCTCTGACACGAATGACGAAATTACCATTTGTAAGTTAAACGGTATTAAAAGTTAAAGAAACTTTATAGAAAAAGCGTGTTAAACAAATTAATAGTTAAAAAAACTAAAAAACACGATTTGTTTAGTGTATTGTCATCGGTCCTCGATATATCTACAAAGTTTGAAAGAAATCTGACCGTTTAAAGTGGGTCAAAAACGCGCTCAAAGGAGTCGGTTACATACAAACAAACATACAAACATACAAACATACAAACATACAAACATACAAACATACAAACATACAAACATACAAACATACAGGTGAAGCTAATAAAAGCGTGTTAAAAAGCGTGTTAAAAAAATTAATAGTTAAAAAAACTAAAAAACACGATTTGTTTAGTGTATTGTCATCGGTCCTCGATATATCTACAAAGTTTGAAAGAAATCTGACCGTTTAAAGTGGGTCAAAAACGCGCTCAAAGGAGTCGGTTACATACAAACAAACATACAAACATACAAACATACAAACATACAGGTGAAGCTAATAAAAGCGTGTTAAAAACTATTTACCATAGTTACAATTTATCTAAACAATTTAAATTCAAGTATAAAAAATAAATAATTAAAGATGTCTTTTTGATGGAAAACGTAGAGTGGGCCATCGCTGCGGCGCGGCCCGCGGCGGCGCCGTATCTTCCCTATTCGTAAACGCAGCGTCAGCTCTCTACTCGGAGACATTAACGCATCTTTACAGTCCTTTGTCTGCCGAGATACCAACGAACACAACAACAATAAGTATAATTAGCATATTAATGTAATAACCGGCCTCTTTACGGCACAATGCCGCCTCGTTAAAATTTTACAACTCATAAAGTTATTATGTGTAATAATTAAAACAATTCAAGTCGTAATAAAATGCGTATTAACCGGTCGTCTCGTCGCGTGCGCCCAATTAATGTAGCTCGGAGGTCGGCCGGCGCGCCGCAGCCGCCGCCGGGCCGCGCCGCCCGCGCCGGGCCGCACTTTTTCATCGTGTACAAGTGTTGTTTGAGTAGGTACTGGCCGACCCCTGCAAGTGCGATGTGGAGTGTTAACACGGACTATAGAGTATAGACTGAGTGGCAATGCAGAGTTTATGGACTGCATTAAGAAACGGACACTTGTCTTTCAAAAAATTTCAATTTTCTATGAAAACTATTCGCAGTAACTAATGTTCAAGTGTAAAGGCTCTGCGCCCCGAGAATCTCCGGAGAGCCCTCGCGGCCCGGCGCGAGCGCGGCGGCGACGACCGCAGGCGCGGTGACGACCGCAGGAGCGGTGACGACCGCAGGCGCAGAGACTGAAACTAGTGGCAGTAGGTCGGTCAAAATAAATATCATTATCTCTCAACAAAGACAATGCCTTATTTACCAAAAAAAACCTTGTGAATATTTTACTTCCTATATCTAACCTACGAGTACTCAGTAGTAATCAAACAGCTACTCGGGATACACGCACGCACACTACGCTACACTACACGCACACTACGCTACACTACACGCACACTACGCTACACTACACGCACACTACGCTACACTACACGCACACTACGCTACACTACACGCACACTACGCTACACTACACGCACACTACGCTACACTGAAGTCAGTGCTACTATAACTGTACGTACGTAAACGTTCCTATACATATGGCGCTGTGTCCTCTCCCTACTTGATTGCGGCCCGGTAGCCGTGTAGACAGAGTCCGGGATCTCTGCAAGCTGCCGGGGCCCGCCCGGTGACAGACCCGGGGCCCCGCGCGACGAAGCGACACTTTTTCACTTTGGAAGGCATTGTTGACCCTTCTCTCGTACACTTGTTTTTAGATGAATAATTTTGCTTCTGTTTTTTTAATGAGCTCATTTCGCCAGCGATGAGGTCACGCAAGCTCACGGCGCGGCGTCTTTGAAAATATAAAATGTGTCGTGTCGCCGTCTGCCGGCCGCCGGTCGGCTTGCGCGGGTGCTAATTGGAGACTCGACAGGCGTCGTCGGTATGTTTGTAATTAGCGTCGTGGAAAAGGAGAGCTTCATTTAGCTCTCGAATGAAATAAATTTAACACAATATTCTGCGACACTCGGAGCGAAGAGGCGCTCCTTACGCCTGTGGCTGGTCGGTTAATCTCTCTGCAAACATGCGAGAACGACGCATCCGGCGAACGAGCACGGCTTACGCACTAAATAAATACAACTCGAACTACACTAATATTATAAATGCAAAACTTTACTAACTGATGAAACTTTATGAACTGACTGAACGGATTAAAATTAAATTTGGTACAGGTATCTTATACTCTGGGGCTGGATTAACACTATGGACTATATTTTTAACTAGATGACGATAACGATTCCTGTAGAATAGCGGGTGACACCGCGGGGCGCTGCTAGTATGATATAAAATAATATAGGTATGGACACTCAATTAGTATTCACAAAATATTGTTCAGCTACTTATAAATTCAAATCACGATCCTAGATAAATCGCAACATGACTTGCGTCGGAACCGGCCGGCCCGCCCCCGCCCCGCTCGCGCCCCGCCTCCGCCCCGCCGGGTGCCGGACGAGTGCGCGTCGGATGTACCTCATGTCTCGATCTGTGAGTAATGGCAAACGGCACGCAATTACGAAACCCTGATTCAATTACCGCGGCCGTGCGTGTGCGTCCCGCGTGTCGCATGGCGTGACGCCGCGTGTCGCGTGGCGTGGCGCCGCGTGTCGCATGGTGGTCGCTCGCTCCGCCGACAAACAGGCCTCCCTCCCGCCGCTTGCTAACTCGGCTTCCTTCACATCGCGCCGCGCCATAATGAACAATACACACATTCACGGGCCTCTGTCGCCGATCAAACTGCCTCAATCAATGTTATTGTGTCGCTTTAATTAGCACCAACACTACCCGCCCCACCCGCGCACTACCCGCGCACTACCCGCGCACTACCTGCGACCCGCGACCCGCGAGTCATGAGCGCGTGTCTCTCGGCAACAGTGGGAGCGGGGCGCGGGGCCTGCTTACAGACACCGGAGGAGGAAAGTATTTCGTTTCCATTATACTAATTTGTCACACTGGAAAAATCATTTCATGAAAGAAGTAACAATAATCTCAAAATGAAAAAAATACTAAAACAGTATTAGTATAGATACAATGTTCATATTGAGATTTATGTTTAGATTAATGTCAAACTGTATTGTTGAGTAATTAATAAGGAATGAGAAGAGGGGGTAAGCCGCACTCTCGGGGTGTAAGTCTGTTATTTACCAATGCCATTTATTCGCTTGAGAAAAACTGCGTTCGTTTTATCATCCCCCCCGCCCCCTCCCCGTGACTAACGGACGCGTCGTACGAAACGTCTGCTTGCGACTGAATCCCGGCTTACGAGCATTCTCTAAAAACGTTTCTGTGTACAATCGATGAGTTATGCTCGGTCTTAACGCATTTTTATTTCTGTCGTTATTTAGAAGTATCTTTTCTTTTCTGGTTATTTTAAGACTATAATGTCATTTCTAAGGTTTGATTATGATTGGTTGCCGGCGTGTTATCTGTTAATGAGGTCCTCTGGATTAAATTGATAATTTTTTTTAATCGACCTTGACCTATATAGGCTTATTAAAGTACCCATTCGTGAAGAGTTCGGGATCGCGCGGAACGAGTGAGTTTGTAACGACACTTTTACGAAGCCCTGTTTTAATTGACTAATAATTCTCGAATGTTTCGTAATTGCTTTGTTTGGAAACTAATAAATTTTGTAGCGACTCTCGTAGCCCTCTGTTGTAGCTACTACAATGCTACGCCGTAGCCTCGTGCTACAAGAGCGACGCTACGAAACTCGATATTTTTTGTGTCGCTAGTACCTACTCGCATTCCATATCGTTTTGAACGATTTTTTTTATTATTATAGCTACGAGTTGGTACGAGTACATGCAAAGTGCAAACCCCCACAGAAAAGGCTTGCGAAGAAATAGACGGAACAGACAAAATTCTTTTGATATTGGATGTGAATTAATAAAACAAATACAGAACTGATAGAAATAGGATACGCCGTAGCTAGTAATTAACTACGATTACTTTAACGAAACTCTACCTGTTCATAAAAGTGCTACTGCTATAAAAAGTACCTTCAGTAATACATTTGACGACAGAGCTGGGAGAAATGGAGTATGAAAATAAAATATAGCAGTCGAGCTCCGACGCGGAGCCAGCCGCTAACGGTTACCTCATCGAGGAACAAGCGCGGGAGGCGGCAGACCGCGAAACGAGCAAACGAGCAGGATTTGAATATACAGATTAGTCATAACGAGGCGAAGATGTTAAATCAGGCGCAGCGAGTGAGGGGGCGCCGACACATTACCAGCAGCGGGCGGCGCGGCGCGGCGGGGCGCGGCTCGCCTCATTCAACCATTCACGAATTCAATTGAATACAGAACTGTGTAAAATACAAACACGCAAGTCTTCCAGTATCTGGGGCTCGAAGGTCGCTTATGCATACATTTCTGTTATGACAATGGTGCCTTCTACAAAGCCGGAAAACTTTTTTTGGGTCGTTTCGGCCTCTTTTAATGAAAGCGTCTGAAACGGAGCAACTCTGCGATGAGCGCGACCTCGGCCCTGGCAGCGGCGCGCGGCGGGCTCTCGGTACAGAAAGAGCTTGCTTATTTTTAAAACGATTAAAAACAAACGTTTAGCTACTCTTATATCATTTTCCATTAAGTATACTGTCTTTTAATACTCGGTTTAAAAGCAGTTTAAGCATCAGATGAACAAACGAAAATAGGTCGGACGAAGGTTCGCGCGACCCACGTCAATCAAGGAATGTCCTGGATTGGTGTCCAATTTTAAAATTATACAAGTAGGTTTGTGGCCACTGGCCACACATTACACTTATTCCGGTTCCAGCATGTACCTACCTACCTTTAACTACCTAGCGACGAGTACAGCCGTCTCGCGCCCGCACCCCGCACTGCAGACGCCGGTCGGCGCCGAGTCTCAGCTTACCGTCCAAATGAACGCGCCGCTCCATTGTAAACAACAATTCCTATTGTTGACGACCCGGGACTTCCGATATTCATTATTTCGACTGGCAACTCCTTGAAATTTGATTCGTCCATTCGATTCGAAGACTAAACGACAAAATATTGAACATTATTCCGTCTGTTTATTTTCGGTTTACGATGCCGAGTTGGAAACTCGATAATTTCCCAAGTTGGGGAATGTGCGAAAGCGTTCCGAACTCGGCTTTATCTTAATTAGACTCGTATTACTTCGGAAGTGAGTTTTCATATCTCAATTATAATGTCTCTGTGGAATGCTCAGTTCCCGGGACTGGGTCGAGGTAGCGGTGCTCACAGGTACGAGTAGATCGAGCGTGTGTCACCGCAGCGCGGCGCGGCGCGACCTGCAGGCGGGGGCCAGCCCGGGGCCGGGCTCGCGGTGCACTCGGCCGGCGCGACCTGCAGGCGGGGGCCAGCCCGGGGCCGGGCTCGCGGTGCACTCGGCCGGCGCGACCTGCAGGCGGGGAGCCAGCCCGGGGCCGGGCTCGCGGTGCACTCGGCCGGCGCGACCTGCAGGCGGGGAGCCAGCCCGGGGCCGGGCTCGCGGTGCACTCGGCCGGCGCGACCTGCAGGCGGGGAGCCAGCCCTGGGCCGGGCTCGCGGTGCACTCGGCCGGCGCGACCTGCAGGCGGGGAGCCAGCCCGGGGCCGGGCTCGCGGTGCACTCGGCCGGCGCGACCTGCAGGCGGGGAGCCAGCCCGGGGCCGGGCTCGCGGTGCACTCGGCCGGCGCGACCTGCAGGCGGGGAGCCAGCCCGGGGCCGGGCTCGCGGTGCACTCGGCCGGCGCGACCTGCAGGCGGGGAGCCAGCCCGGGGCCGGGCTCGCGGTGCACTCGGCCGGCGCGACCTGCAGGCGGGGAGCCAGCCCTGGGCCGGGCTCGCGGTGCACTCGGCCGGCGCGACCTGCAGGCGGGGAGCCAGCCCGGGGCCGGGCTCGCGGTGCACTCGGCCGGCGCGACCTGCAGGCGGGGAGCCAGCCCGGGGCCGGGCTCGCGGTGCACTCGGCCGGCGCTCGCGGTGGAGCTGCATTACGAGTACCTCTACTCAACTCATGTATCCTGCCGAGTGCCGTTACCTGCGCCACTTTTAATTAGCGCTGCGGTCCGCAACGCCGCGCCGGCGGCTCGTTCCCCAACTACTCGTAAAGCTATGCAAATGGCGCGTTTGATCCGTCCGCTAGTGTTTTGCAATTCTATGAACTCACGTCCGTATTTGAAAGTTGATTATTTATGCCTGTAGCTGCGGCGACCTATCCGCATTTACATATTTTAATATTAATTTCACGCACTTTTCAGGACTCTTTGCCTTTGGACGCTTTACTGGACCTTCGGACTTGGTATTATTTATATACTACAAGTAGCTGATTTTATTAGGTGCCTTCGTAATTAGAGCAACATTCGCCATTTTTACACGAAATTTTCGTTGAATATAACACTCGGCAAGGAAGAACGTGATTCTAAGTATTATGTTCATTCAAATATGTATAAGTATTCTCGTTCCCTCTTGAATGTGCAGTATGCCCGACACCGACACCGACTCCGACACCGACACCTCGCACTCAACAATAGATCGAGCCATTTAGGCGCTAAGAGACACACTCGTAGAGACACACTTAATATGGGTCCGAAAATTATCACCGCCATACTAAGCAGTCGGATAAAAACATTTAAATGTTTTATTCAATTAAATCCGTGAACAACTATTTTTTGGAAAGGAGATTAAAATAGTCCTCGAGACTTTAATAAATGTCAAGAAAGACTGTGACGAGGCGAGTCAGCGCTCGCCTTAACTTGTTTAATAGTTTAAACGGATGACGCCGCTACTTGGGCTTGGGATTGGGACTCGGTGAGCTTTACAAAACTGGCTAACTTCTTAGTATTTTGCAAGGAGGTGCGTAGAACAGTCTTAAGGGATAAAAGGCTTAATATTCTCGTAACAAACTAATATGAGAGCGCGTCGGTTCGATACCAATGACTTGTTTATTGAGGGCACGTTCCTCCACTTAATATTAGACAGTGGTCCACGCGGCGCGGCGGGCTGGTCCCGCGCCGCTCGCCGGGCCCGCGCCTCTCCGGGTCGCCCCATTACTCCTCTAATGTAGTTCCGATTGGCGGCGGCGGCTCCCCCGCGGGGGTTTCAATGGTGACAAATGAAAACACTTAGGAAAAATTAGCGCCGCCGCCGTCGACCGTCACCGCGCCGCCGCCGCTCAAAACAATTGAACCGCGACACCTTTTTCACTTTACCTCGACGTGGAAAGACTTTTGATTTAATAGGTACTTTCACTTTCTGAAGGTTACTACTTGATCGAATATTACCTGCGTATATCTTTTGAAGCCGTGGTAGCTCAGTGGGAGAACAGCCGCTTCGCAATCTTGAGGTGGCGGGTTCAAACCCCGACTCGTACCAATAAGTTCTTGGGACTTATGTACGAATTTACATACCACTGGTTTTTCGGTGAAGGAAAACATCGTGAGGAAACCTGCATACGTCCGGAGAAGGAATTTACAGGCGTAGGTATGTGAATCTATCAACCCGCACTTGGCCAGCGTGGTGGAATACGGCCTAATCACCCTTCGAGGGTAGACCTGTATCCCAGCAGTGGGAGTTTAATGGTTGCATATGATATCTTTTACAGAAAATATTAATAAGATTTTACTATAATTGAATTTCTCTACGTCTTGTAGGTACTCGTATAGGTAACAGGTATAAAGTTGAAGTGATAACATTCTGCCGATGCCCGTACGAGTAAGTTTCTACTTCAGAAACATTTTCAATCGTGAGCAGCAACCGAAAGTTTTGCAATAATTTGTATCAGCCGACCCTTCGGGGATTACTTCCATACTGACAGGAATGTGTTCAAACATATTTTTTGTGGACAGTCCCGGGGGATTCGGGATTATGACAGTTAAGTAGGTAGTCGAAGCTTAGTGTCCGGTGGCCCTTGGAAGCTGAGAGCTTTCTCGCGGCGGGAGGGTCCACTGTTGGCGAGTAACTCGCCCGATAGTAAACTTGTTGTCGCTCGTTCCAGCCGCGATCCCCACACAATCCAGTTAAACTTAACAAAGCTAAAACAAAGTCATTCAGCGACCAGAACAAATAATCACAATACAGCTGGCGACTCGCGGACGGATAAAAAGCTCCAACACAGGCGCTTTCTTTCAAAGACAAGCCGAGGAACTCCACCGAGAGAATTCTAAACTTTTAAATTCAAAGGAGCCGAGGCTCGAGTTTTTATTCATTCTGTAATTAAGTTTCTTAATAATGCAATTTAATAAAGCTTTTGTTAAAACGCAAAAAGATGGTGATTTTAAGAATTGAGAACTGAAGCAATTAAGCAAATTGTATCATTCGTGTTTCGACTCTGTTTGAGTAAAAACCGCCGCCGGCTGTCGAGCACTCGTCAAGGAGCCCGGTGCGCGGCGGCGGCGGAGCGCTCGCCGTCACTTAGTATGGTCGCGAGTCGCGAGGCTCCCCGGCACGCGCCGGAGCTTCGATTACGCCCGGTTACAGTGTGGGGGCGGGTATCACTCTGTTTTGTTGTTACAAAGCCCGTTCCGCTCAAATGAAAAAAGTTTGCAACTCTCGGCTCACATCGATTTAAAGTTTGTTTTCTATAAAACGAGCCGTTATTAGAGTGTTTTCTTTGGAGACAAACAGATCACTTCCATAAATAAGTAAGTTCAACCCGTGGCGCGGGCCGCCGCCGCCGCCGCCGCCGCCGAACGTGTGAAGTTGGCCTCGCCACCCCGACGCATTGAAGCGCCATATGAACGTAGGAGCGTGTTTACTTTCGTCGCCGTCGTTTGAGATATAGCTAGTAATGCGTTTCCGCACGTTAAGTTCGCAAATCCCCCATCCCGCGATCCTGTCTCCGCGGATGTTATCTGGTTTCGGTTATCGGCTCCCCGCCGCCGCCGCCGCCGCGTGCTGCCGCAGGTAGATACGAGTAACATATAATATGTTATGTATTATCTTACATTTTACATTAGCACAATAACAATATACCTACATTTTAATGTCCGTTTATATAGTTACTGACACAATGTGGTTTACAGTAGGTCCTTAAGTTTGAATTAATATCTGTTTCAAATCTAATAGGTATCTGTTTTGAGTTGAAAATAGGTCGAATCGTGGGCTGCTCCCTTTTACAGAAATTAAATTACAATGGATATAGGTCTGGTAAAGGTTTATCTTTAAATAGCTTTTGTCTGCGGCTCGTTGCTGACTTATGCCTACCTACGCATAAAATGAATATTTTACAATAACGGAATCAAGAAGTGGGACGTAAAGGGTACGGGTAACGTAAACATAGGTATTTGTTAATAAGGAGTTTACCGACGAGCTGTTCTGCAAATCGAATAACCCGATCGCGGCGGGTCGGCACACGTCACTCGCGGGGCGGCGGCGGCGGGACCTAATACAATAATCAAACACTAGCGCCGCCGCCGCGCCACGCCGCGCCGTCCTATACCAATAGCCGGTTTCTTTTCACGGCAAACTAATCTGAAAACGTCAAAGAGTTTCATATTGCTCTTTCAATATTCATTTGGTTACCAGTGGTACGTGACGAACGGCAAACGTTGGCGTTACGTACGGGAGTTCGAGTTCTTGGAGTATTTATTGACAGTTACTGGGTGGACCCGAGCGGATACGCTGCATGGAGCTGATTTTCTTTTTCGATTTGGGAACAAAGAGGTTGATTATGCCGTGATTTGAGAGCACAAAGCATTTCGCGAGAGCTGCAGAAAACTAGATCAGTAAAACGTTTTATACGAGTTCTATCTCCAAAATAATAGATTCAGCAACAGTTATCCAACGAGAAGGTTACTGGCGTTGAGTTGAAGTTCTCAATTTTAGTTTTATTTGGTTCTTGGTATGATTCATAACTCTGGGGTCCACTTGCCTCAGCCCGGTGCCTGCCATCTCCAGACGACCCCCGAGCTGTCCGAGATAAGCGCTCCAATCGTAACCCCTCGGTCGTAACGAAGTCTCGTTGACCGCATCATGAATTCATGACTCAAGCTTTGAAGATTGCGTTGCAACTTAATGTTTCAAAGTAAAAGTAGTCATGAGCCCGGTAGCGGACTCGCTAGGGACTCGTCGCTCCGCGCACACGCCGCCGCCGCCGCCGCGCGCCGGTCCGAGCCGGGCCGGGTCCGACCGCCGGCGGCCCGCAGAGCTCCTCTCTCGGCCGATTAAGCCCGCCCGAGCCCCGTGAAGCCTCCGCCGGGTGCTGTTTACACGCGTGTTTATTTATTTTGCAAATGGGCGGCCGCGGAGGAAGAATTATACCGCTCAGATCCCTCTCTCATCTCGCTCGAAGAAACAACTGGCGTAATATTAAGTAAACTTTGCTGGCTTATTTTAATATTTTTAGAACGTTGCGTCTGCCAGTTTACTGGCGGCGTTATCGCCTACATTTGCATGTGCGGTCGAGATGAGTTATTCACCCACAACACAACACATCTCGTGTAATAGACGCGCACTCACGTCCGCACGCCCCAGAGAGTGGCGCGTGAGAGTGACACCGACAATAACCACTCTCGAGGTCGCCGCGCCTCGAGCTGCACGTTACACTGAATTAATTGCTCGAGAGGATCCACCATTCGCCGGCTCGGTGAATTTTAACGCGATGTCAACTCGATTTTAACAGCAGGACCAAATATATCTATTATCTAATTACATATATCTATTATAATATCACTCTTTTTATTGCAGTCTATTGAAAGAGTAACTAACGCTTGCAGTCAGGTTATCATATTTGTCACTAAGCATAAATAAAATGATGTCATTCTACTCGAAAATAACATTTAGTAAATCCGAGGAGAGGACCTAAGTAAATACGTAGTTGTATTAGCGGTGCGTATGAACCCCGCTGCACTCCACGCGACACCCGCCCTTGAACCGCACTCCTCCAAACTTTCCCTCAACCTCTGACTACGACCGACCGACTCGCTAACTTTACATCGCGCTCGCATACTTTACGAGTTCCACACAATACACTTTCGGCGAGAACTATTTCAGAACATAATTAAGAACAAAATGTCGAAGAAAGGAGTGTTCCAATTTATTAACTTAGTACAATGTATGGATAGAGTGCAGTTAAAACGTTCGTTGTGAAAGGTTTTTACTAATAGCTGTAGTTAGTTGCAGGCGGGTCGGAGGCCGTTTGCATGATGAGTCGCCATCTGCATGCGACGCGTCATCTGTCGGCGCCGCGCCGCGACGTGCGCCCGACGACGAATTACACGGAAAAATACAAACCGAGCGGCGCGACGCACACCGCACACCCGCCACGGGGAGATTATGTTCACATTTTAATGTTACATCGCCCGAGCCGAGCCCGAGACCGAGCCCCCCCCCCCCACACGAAAGCTTTCAGCATTAAAAGTAATGTATAATGTCGCGAGATTCGTTTCTATTGTACAACGTAAACTCAGAACTCTACCTTGTGTAATTTCTCGGAGCGGGCTTGAGAGATGTTTAGCATAAAAACTACAAAAATAAAACATTACGCAAGCATTCAATAATGTAACAGCTAAAAATTTTCAAATTATGTTTGTTTTTATAAAAATGGCAGGTGTGTTATGTTGTGCATCAATCAGTGTATTCGTGTTTACGTGTAGCGAACTAGCGAATTAGAAAATAGGCGTATTGCGCGAACATAGCGGCCGGAGGAGCCGCGCGCTCACCGCGCGGGAGTTATCACGTGCGGAGCCCACCTAGGCATATTATATTATGACAAATTAGATTACAATATCATCACTCAACGCGTCATTCGGGGGTTATTAATGTTCCAACATGTATAAAACGTCTTTGTTCGCTCGATCAACATCTCACTGAAAACTAACTGAATTCAATAATTGGATGAACATCACAAACGCTTCCAATTAACATTTTCCTTTTAATCGTGTTTATGAAGCTCAAACTATGAACATTATTAATGAAGTTCAATCAGTTGAAACCTCTCTGTCCAAACTCTTATAGGTACAGGTACGAGTAGGTAGGTGGGTAGTGGGTACAGACAGACGCGCAGACCGGCAGCGGGCCTTGTAGCCGGCGGCGGCGCGGCGGCGGCGGCGGCGGCGAGATAAAGCGCCACGCTTTGCCGAAATTAACAAGTTGACGTGATGAAACCATCCCGTAATTAATTACTGTGTAGGTTTTTAACCTGATGGATGATAATACATCATGAAGCCCTCGTGTTGTACGGGCCGGCAGAGCGGGGGCGGGGCGCGGGCGGCGCGGGGGCGGCTCATTAATTGGAACATCACTCAAACTTATTAGATAATTATTTTTGGTGAGAGTTCGGGGAGTAGAGCGCGTCTGCGAGGAACTAGTGCGGTGCTCGTGAGGAGACTACCAGTGTACATACGAGTAGCTCAGCTCTCATGGTTTAAAGCTTGAGCTTTTATCGAGTCAAACAGAAATTGTATATTATCTTCGGTCGTGTCCAGGCGCAATAGGCTATATTAGGCAGTTATTAAGATGTAGGCACAATATACCTACATCTTAATAACTTATTGTATTACGTGTGTCAAAAACCACCAGTGTCCATAAAATAACTCCCTCGTGGAATTTTTCGTACGAAACTTAAGACATGATATATCTAAATATGCTTCCATTGATGAATTCTTGATTAAACATAGATAAATATAGAATACCTTCAGCACTGCAACTTTCCATCCCCGGTCAAAGACCAGACCCAAGACAGGGTTGGAAAATGTAGCGCTGAGAAATGAGTGAGTGCAATGTGTTCGAAGACGATGTCGAGGATAGAGCAAAGTGGAGAAGAAAAGTAAGGAAGGCTGACCACCACCGTGTGGGATAGGTACATGGCCAGGGAGAGAGAGAGAGAGAGAGATAATATAAAATACCTTTATACATAGTAACATCGAAAGAAATCTGACCGTTTAAAGTGGGTCAAAAACGCGCTCAAAGGAGTCGGTTACAAACATACCTACATACAAACATACAGGTGAAGCTAATAAAAGCGTGTTAAAAATATTTTTACCAACAAGCTTTTATTGCATTGCCATCGGAGTTACACACGTAGGTAGGTAAGTACCTATATCACATTTCAGCTCAATCAGACATCGGAAAGTGGTTCAAAAATGAGTTGCAAGATTCTACCCGAACAAACATAATACTCGTAGTTACGTAGATACATACGAGTAGTTACATACATACATTGAAAGTTAGAAAAACGCTTTTAAAAATAAATCTATTTATAGCAATTACAGAGAAACCACAAGAGAGAAGCTGCAAACTCCGAGTTAAGTAGTTCTCGGTTGGTTCCACGCAAGTTTAAGTAAAGTTATAAGGGTCTAACTGGTTGCTAAGAAATTATAAGAAAGGGCCACTTCGGGCGACCGTCTGACCGTTGGACACGGTCTACCAGTTGTAATCATCATTTCGAAATAAATTCAGCATCTAGCATACTTTTTGTGAAAATTCATTATTGTTCGCTCGAGATATTAAATTAGGAGGCTGCGGCGGCTCGTATCGAGCACGAATCGAATCAATCAATAACTCGTCCAAATTGCCCATTGTGCTGTTCGTGTACCGATCGCAAATAAAGGGTTCATGCAACTCGGAATAAAAATAAATATTGTGATTTGTGCGCCTGACGCGACACGGGACGAGCGGCGCGGCGCAGCGCGGCGCGGCGTCGGTGTTTGTCGCTTGTCCACTCTAGGAACTTGATGACGATTCTCCTGCGGATTCAGCCGCCGCGCCAACCCCATTCCGGATTCTCGAGAGTTGTGCCGAGCAAGTGTATCGACAGCGACACAAATAGCGGTCCATCAAGGGTTGCCGATACAACCATAACGTACCTATACCTATAAAGGTAGGTCGATAGGGGCTTGATTATAGTCGTCACAAAATAAGAGGCCCGTTTTGACGTTTGTCATTGCGACGTAACTAGTGATGTAACCATACGACTCGGTACTCGATAAATCAATTCAAGTTTGTATGAGTACCTATTTGACCGATTTGATTTTGTATTGTAAAGTACATTGGATTAAGGTTACGATTCGAAATTTAACTTAAACTTAAATATTATACGTATATATATTGAAATGATACGAAATGGTGCGAGAGGTCAATTTGTCTTTAATTTAATCTTTTAATTATATTAACATTCATTCACAACAACAAGAACATTATTTTTACAAAATAAAAAACAAAAACCGACTTCAAAAGACCGACTATTGAGTTATTCATCTATTTGTCGCGCACGTACTTAGGTACTGCAAATTTAAGACTCATATGGTTTTCTCATATATACCATTATCAGAACTGGACCAAATGGGAAGCGTCAGCTTTCTAATAAAAAAAGAATCATCAAAATCGATTCACCCAGTCAAAAGTTATGAGGTAACAAACATAAAAAAAAAAATAAAAAAAAAACATACTGACGAATTGATAACCTCCTCCTTTTTTGAAGTCGGTTAAAAAAACAAGAAAAAACGAAAGTGTTGAAAATCTTCATTCAATAATTTTCTTCGGATAATGAGCCAAAACCGTCAGTTGAGCTATCGTCAATTCAATAATTAATTGGTTACAAGTTACAACACTAATATTTGAAAAAAGAAGACTGAGAACTTAACTGTTTTTGAGAGTTTCGTTATAATTTGACATTACATGCTACCATAAAGTACGCGCGAAAAGCGTTCCAAGTTACATTCTACGATCTTTCTCAAGTATCAAAAAGGGGCCTCTTATTTTGTGACTACTATATAAAATATAAAATACTAGCTGACTCGACAGACGTTGTCCTGTCAAAAGCCATTGCGTAACTATAGCAACCGTAGTATGTTGATGCTAACTTGTCAATTTATAGTAAAAATTATCAGTATATATATATATAATTTGCAATAAATTAAAATTGCGACTATAATTTGAGATTTAAACTATCCTATCTCTCAAGTTGGATCGAACTGCACATGGTGTGCGAATTTTATTATAATCGGTTAAGTGGTTTAGGAGTCCATTGAGGACAAACATTGTGACACGAGATTTATATATATTAAGATAAATGGGTATAAAAGTCTCATCGAAAAGTCTAACTAATATCATGAGAAATGATTCAAATGTTGCACGTCACAACGTCTCTAACTTAACTAACTTAACTCTCCCCACGGTTTTATTTTAGTCTAGTCTATGCATATGTTTATAATTCCCACGACTGTATCTATTTTATTATTTTTTGGTTTTTAGTACATTTATCTTAAACATTGCAATGTATGTTTTTTAACATAAAACCGTTTAACTTAAAAAGTTTTTTTACCTATTTTTATTTTCTAGTTTTTAGTTTTTATTTCGCATTCTGTTTAATTCATATTGATAAAACCTAAGTTATCCGCCATTTTGTAGAGGCCGCCATCTTGGATTTTAATTTTATATAGTACATTGTATTATACTGGTTGAGCACTTTCATTTGATACCCATATTGATGGGATCGATAAAACCTACGTTATCCGCCATTTTGTAGCGGCCGCCATCTTGCATTTCAATTTTTTATAGTATATTGTATTCTGCTTGTTGAGCCCTTTCATTTGATACCCATATTGATGGGATTGATAAAACCTACGTTATCCGCCATTTTGTAGCGGCGGCCATCTTGAATTTATAATGATAATGAATAAACATAATTGTATTGTCACCAAAATCCAAAGTGTATACAAAATTTCAGATTAATCGGTTGACAGGAAGAGGGTGAAATTTGAATTACTAAATTTGACAAAAGAAAACAAACGGGGTGAGCTAAATAAAACCGTTTAAAAATAATAACAACAACACCGAATTTCACGCATTGCTTCGATAGCCAAGTAAGCTCACGGGTGTCCCATTATGACTTTCGAAATTGGAGCACGTTATATAATATATCGCGGCTAGGTATCTATATCTAGTATCGTATTCCGCAGGCGGTAGACGTTGTTGTTTTCGAACTCGGCCAACTTCTGCGCCACGCGTATAATTTATAGCTGTACACAACGTCGCAATGAAAGAAACATAACTTTTACACTTCACCCTTTTTTGTACAAAAAACAAAACATGAAGTGTTCCCCGCCCCGCCCCCGTCCCGCCCGCCGCGCGACGCGGCGCGACGCGGGCGCCGCCTCGCCGACGTCGCATCAATCATAATTATGAAGTCAGAAACACTTAGCGCTGCCCCCGGGCCCCGGGCCCGAGCACGCTTTCTTCCCACATTTCCGTTTCATTCATAACTGTCACCGAATTTTGCAACTCATTTGCCGACTTTGCAAAAATTACCGACAGTTTTCACGATATCGTAACGAATCCAAAGATAGATAGATCATTTTCGTTACAGTTTGAGAGGCCAATAAGCTGGGACTCATCGATCAGTCTGCGATAGCGCGACTCGATCAAATCAGAATGTAACAAAACCTTTTCTTAAATGGAAGAGCGAGACCCTCGGCCGCCGCAGCCCGGCTATAAAGAATCAGGCGCGAGCAGCGAGGTGCGGCGCGCCATAACCCGAGGCCGCGAGGATCGCGCCTCGCCGACATGGGGCCTACTCGGAACCAACTTATAGCGCCGCAGCGGGCCCTTCCCAGGCTCCCAGGCTCCCAGGGAGCAGGGAGCAGGGAGCAGGGAGCAGGGAGCAGGGAGCAGGGGCGCGAAGTTACCCGATAAAGCCGCTGACTATCATCGGTGCGAATTATACATTTTGAAACATTATATTATAACAATCAGTCATAATTATACATAATATAATTATATAATATATAAAAGAAAGTCGTGTTAGTTACACTACTTATAACTCAAGAACGGCTTTACCAATATGGCTGAAAATTGGTGAGGAGGTAGCTTAGAGCCAGGAAACGCACATAGGATACTATTTATTCCTATTATACTATTTATTCCTATTATACTATTTATTTCTATTAAATAAATTCGATAGCATTCAAGTGTGAATTGACATAAAACATCAGTCACTATCAAACGAGGTATAACAAAAAAGAATCAGACTTGGAATAACAAAACGACTTATTATACTCTTTGCGCAAATGACAGCTATGTAATGGACGTATGGATGACAATTTGATTTAACAATTTAACAGCTAAACAGATTTTGACGAAATTTGGTATGAAGGTAGCTTAAGCTTAATTTGGTAATATGTAGATTACTTTTTACCCCAGAAAATTGAACGGCTTTCCGCTATTCTTGCAGGACAGCGGGTGAAACCGCGGGGCGCAGCTAGTAATTATATAAACAATAGTCAAAGCACGAGCTGTACGTAATGTCAGTTACGCAATATTTCTTCTGTGGTGACGCAGCTGGGCTACCAGCACAGCCACGTGACCGGGAGGCGGCTACAAGCGGGACCACATCCAACCCTACGGCTACTGTGCTACGATGTGCTAATGTGAGATGTGCTCATGCTGTGTTAATGTGCTACGATTAATTAAATAATAATAATTAAATTAGCTGCGCCCCACGGTTGTACTTGCTATTATCTGAGGAATCTGTGAGTGAATCCAATGAAAGCGACCAATCACCCGGCTCCAGTCCCTCGCGATGTAAAGGAGCCACCGGCGCCGGCGCCGGTAAGCTCTTCAAGCCGCCGCAAGCTGTCGCCGCTCCGCACGACTCGAACGACAGGCTCGCGTCGGGCTCCGGGGACCGGCCACGGTGCCGGCCACAAACTACCATTTTTTGTACATTATTTTGCAGACAACGGTCCATTCTGTACTCGTACTTTCGGTTTCTAATTTAGTGCTAGAGCCAACTTTAAAGGTAATTTTCTAGCCAAAGACGGAAATTCAAAGCTTTAATATTATGCCAATATAATTATGTATGCCTGCATGAAAGTGGTCCATAGTGAGAAGAGCCATTAGTAACCCAGAGAGAGCCAATTAATATCCCCGCCAGAGGACAGGCATCGACGGCGGGCGGCGGCCATTACCGCTGCGGAATGTGCCCTAATGGCGGCGCTCCGCTGCACCGCCGCCGCGCCGCCGGACCAACTCACGTAGCTCCACTCACTTAGCTTGCTTAGGCTGGTAATTACATTCAAAGTTGTAACTAGGATATTTAAAATACTTTCACTAAAATGGTCAAAAGTAACGAAACGAAAAAAAGGAAAGGAAGATAAAGGTACCGGACCGTTTCTAATTGAGTATACAAAACTCATTTCATCCATTCTAATAAATAAAACACGTTTAAATACCAACTGCAGCACCTTCTTTCATAGATGACAAATAAGAAAAGCAAAGTGTCCAAGAGATAAAAGATTTAAGAACCCGCAGTTAGGTGTTGAAAATAATTCAATGAGCGTGTTTGATTCCCGCGTCGGTGAACCCGCGGCGGCGGCGGGCTACTTCTCAACCTGCCTCTCGACTCGAGCGACGGCTGACAAATTGTCCCGCGTTGGGCGCCAATATTAATAAATCCTAGCGAACTGTGAAACCTGCCGACGCGACGCAATGGAGAAATTCCTTGAAGACGGATATTTCCACTTTTTTGCTCATTTTTCTGGTATAAAGAGGTTAAAAAATATGCGCTACGAGGAATAGGAGTAATTTTTAACCAAAATAATATATATCTATACTAAGGATACATAAATATAACAAAATAATATATATCTATACTAAGGATACATAAATATAACAAAATAATATATATCTATACTAAGGATACATAAATATAACAAATAGGTATATATGTGTCATGAGAATACGAGTAATACTGGGTGGCGCTAAATTAATGACCTATTTGGTTCGGCTAAAACTTATTTTCTAATTATGAAACTATTATTTTTTAGCTTTTTTATATTTTATTACATATTTAAGCTATAAAATTTCGTCTTATTATGATTTGAAAACAGATGATGTACTCGTATCTTGGATAGTTCCAGTCTTCAAAGTTGAACTCCATTAATGACATATTAGAGAACATTAATAAGTCAGGACAACTCAGTTCGGCCGATCTTGTAGGCCTAGGAAAATCACTAAAACGGCCTGGAAAGTGTCCCTCACTAACATTAACACGATTTTTCCACGCACGTGGAAAGTAAAATGATCCATGTTTATTTCATGTGTAATATTTGTTTACTACAATATTCTCAAAATAGGGATATAGGGATGAAAGGAGAAGCCATTTAAAAATTTAGGTATACAAGTGATTCCTATAGTGTCAGTAGGTACTTATTCACCGCCCAGTAGTTAATTGTCCATAAGTGTTCCAATCGACCTTTGAGAAAGAGATGTTCACCAAAATCTAGGCATCTAGTTGTTGACGAGTGTACGAGCACGCTAGCAAGGTGTAGTGTGCGCTGAGGCCGGCCGCCACAGCTCATAGATCGGCGATTCCGGCGATCTGCTGACAAAGGGCCGCGTTATTGCCGGCCCTTTGTCCGGGCGCCGCCGCCTCCGCCGCGCGCCGCCGGCCGCACGCGGAATGCCCGGAATTTACGCTGACGGCTTCATTACCTGCAACCTGCAACCTATAACTCGTACCTAAATTTGCTAAATCGACGAGCTAGCTAGAAAGCACTAACCAGTGGTTTGTGTTTCTCGTTTTTGTCTTTTTTGTCTGGAAAGTAATGTTTTTCCTAAACGGGTTTGTCCGATGTTGAGATATTAGGTGTCGCTGCTGTCGCTATATTTGTCTGAATATCCGTAGTATACAGAAGCTACTACGTGACGTCATTATACAATTCATTATAACTACTAGCTACGTAGATGAGTTAATAATATCAGCTTAAATTACGAGTACGAGTAGTAACGAGGGGTAGCATAACGCAGGCAACCCGCCTCAGTCCCGAGAGACGTCCCGTCCCGTCCCGTCCCGTGCCGCCCGGCCGGGCTCATGACTACTGCCCACTTACAGCTGTTCGCTCACTTGAGAGATAACTCGGAACCAAACTACGCAAATTGCCGTTTAGAACAAAACACATGTCCGTGAATTCCCGAGTTACTTAGGAATTAGGATCAAAGTTTTTATCTTACTGATATCGTAAAGGTAAAAGACGATATAATAAATGTTAGGATTGAATGTTTAGATGTCTGGACGGTTGTTACTCAGTCACGGTACATATGGTAATTATACCACGGAGGCACGGATTAACACTTTCAGCCCGGAAAAAAATGCGGCTCCTATAGAAAATATATGAAACCGCGAGGCGCAGCTACTTATAAATATTTTTGTCAAGGTGACACGACCAGAACTGCTATCAGGAAACAGCTGGAGCCGGCTAGTCACGAGTAGCGGGGGCCCGCGTAGTGTAGAGCATGGCTGGTTGCCGTCGGTCGCGTCGCGTCGCGTCGTTTCGTGTCGTGTCGTGGCTAGATCCTCATGACAGTGTGTCACGTGTCCCTCACTGGATGCTACCCGGCAACCTCACCGCTGCCGGGTACTCTCGTAACCCCCAGTGTACTTCTAGTACAATACTCTCGATGTAGATTTGCCTGCTCACCTATTTGTTTACTTTAACCTCCCAAAGGACAAAGGAACGACATACAAAGCAACGACGTAAAAGCCAACACAGCTAGTTCCTACGCGACAGAATTTGAATTTGTTCCGTTAAAACATGAATTGTCCCACATAACGGCACCGACAGACACCAACGCTGATGTATCACATTTCACAATATGCATAAATTATCGCTTATTGCGTTGAGAATAAATGGTTCGCTTTTATAAAAATAACCATTCAGCCATGAAACTTGAGAGAGATTATTTTTCCCAAATGTCAATAAACACACATTCCCTTTCCATACACAAGAGAGTCGCGGACGTGCTCACTCGGATACAAGGTGTTCATTTAAGCTGTGGAATATTTTTCGTATATTCCCTAAAATTATTAAGCTATTGCATAGTTTTTATCGCGGGCCTTGAGCGTGGAATGCAGAAATTCCGTTACGAAAAAAACCTAACACCCCCACCGAAGTCGTATTATATCGAACCGCCCCAACATCACATTTGTTTTCATATTTATATATATGTATATATGTATATATATACAAGGTGTCACGGAAAGGTGCAATAATACTTAAGGGTGTTCTTCTACACGTCAAAGTGAACAACTTTTGTGAAACAAGTTTGATAAAATTCGAGAAAAAAAATATCGAGTCACCATACAAAATATTTAGTCACGTGATCAATTTTCCATGGAGATTCATTATTTACTTTCTCGAATTTAGCAAACTTGTGTTCTAGAAGTTGTTCACTTTGACGTGTAGAAGAACACCCTTAAGTATTACTGCACCTTTCCGTGACACCTTGTATATATGATTTTCAAAATAGTTATATACCTACATATTTGCTGTCACAAATATGTAGGTATAAGGCTCCACCGACGGCGGCGGCGGTACAAAGAGCAGGCGGCGGCGGCGGCGGCGGCACGGGGTGTCACAGGGTGCCGCGGCGGCGCGTGACAATTAAGCGGTCTCTAACACGCCTACAATATATTCGCGATCGGAGCTGGATCAAAAGAAACACAAGGACACGTGTTGTAATGAAACAAGCGAATTGGGAGTTGGGCCGGGGGTGGGGTGGGGCGGGGTGGGGCGGGGGGGGGGGGGGTTAGAGCACACGTCGCTCGCACCGGATTGCCAATTTGGCCCATCTCGCCTTAAGGCCTGAACCACTGAAACGTACCTTAATGGTATTTTACCGCGTGAAATCTCCGACTGGGGCTGCTCGATACTGATTCATTCACTGTCTTTAATCGCTTATAAATTGCTTATAGTAGAATGGGAAAAAATGTGCTCACTAGAAAGCAAATACATATTTGCCAGTACCTTCTTAAACAAACAGACAAATATTAGCTCTTGGAATAATTGTAAATGGTAATATAGTGAGCAGCGGTCAATCCGGTTCGTTAAGTTGTTTGTCGGCGGGTCACGGCGGCAACTAGCGGCCGGACAACTTGAACAACTTGGCACTCAAACAACTTCTGCCGACGGCGGCGCGCGGCGGGGCACTTGACTAGCGGACGGAGGCTTTCTTAACTACGTTAAAGTTAAACTTAAGATTTTTTCCACTAATAATGTCAACGGAACCTTTTTTTGCTACACATAGATGTAGTTACGTGCGGCTTCAACTTTAATAGCATGACGGTAATCGACGTAGTGACGGAGGACGGCGCAAGTCGATCGAAGAGAGCTGTTTGTAATATTTTGAATAGTTCAAATGAAGTCGTCCGCGAATGATCAGACCGCGACGTCCTCGACGAGTCGGGTGGAGCGGCGCCGAACACTGCACGCTGCTACTGACACGTCAATATTTATTAGCCTAAAATTATAAAATGAATTGAAAATACTTCATTATGGCCATTATGACCGCCGCGCGCCGCGCCGCTGCGAAGCGGGTGAGGACCTGCGACTATGATTTACTCTTTGCCTGTTCTCGGTTCGAGCATTTTCCTGCAAATAACTGGAACTCGACGACTGGAAATAACTGGAACTCGACGACTGGAAATAAATAACTGGAACTCGACGACTGGAAATAAGGTATATCGAGCTGGATCTCATTTTCCCACTGACAAATCTGTTTAATGAATTGCCTTCAAAATTATGAGAAAAAATTTGGAAAGAAGGAGATGTGTTTGTGTTGTTCAGTCGGACTTCTATAAGTTGCTGTAAATACAAATATTATATTTAGACAAGATGTAGAGAGCGCCGCCGCCGCGCCGCCGCCGCGCCGCCGCCGCGCCGCGCGTCTCACGACTTGCTACGAGTATATCGACGCGTGTCACTCGCCGCTTGCCAGGTGTTTGTGATAATAGAAACGTTTCATATTTGCTGTAAGGTTTTTATGATAAAACGACTTCAATGATTTCGCAGGCATTTGAATAGCCTTATCCAAACAACGTTTAAATCGCAGTCATTAATCCAAAATTATGAATTTGAAGAGTCATTGTTAAAAAGTTACTTGTATGGAAAATAACAACTGACACTGGCGAAAATATAAAAAAAGTACGTAATCTTATTCTGAGAATATCACAATACTTATTTTTTTTCTAGTTTGAATCATTACAAATAATACAATAATAGTACATCAGTCACAGTCTCACCGTATTTTCGAACTAATCACCTCTACAACGTAGCGAACGTCTACGCTGTAGCCTCGGCCTACGTACCGTAGCTATAACTCCTACGACGTAGCTAACGCCTACGCCAGTGAATTCCATAACGAGATTACGACTAACCATGAAACCCAAGACAACAGTATCAATAAACCGATTGTAAGATAACGATATTGATGTGTGACTCGCGTCGCGTCTTATTGCGTTTACTAATAATTACACACTCTAATAATAAACATGTCGTGTGTATGAATACTTGAACAGTCATTGTGTACACTGAACGTGTACAGCAGCTGCGACTGCCTGCGACCTCGACACGATGACACGATGATCTTTTAATAAAAATAAAACTGACAAAATACTGATCATTAATTATTCTAATTCAATCAATCAATCAATCAATCAATCAATCAATTTATTTCAAAAATACAGATTATGTGACAATAATATAGGTAACATTAATAGATGTGTAAAGTAAGCCTGAGCTAAATATCGCTCAGAAGCCTGTGCTAGGTTAACAACCGGTGATACAGGACTCTGCTTGTAATTTCTTTCTTTTCTCTGTTCTATTTTTATGCGACAAACATAAGCATAGCTAGGTATTCCAGCCGAGCGCCAGTCAACAGCCACTAAGCTAGGCAAAGTAAGCAGCTTTCTTCTCTTACATTTTCTTTCTGATGAGATGTCTCGAATCATGTTGTTGAGTAAATAAAGACCCTTGATATACCATATTGATTTGTTTGATCGGTTTAGTTGTGTGTGTGTATTATAAGGAATGAAGGCTGGCAATAATAGTAACCTACTACATGTATTCGTGTATAGGTACTCGTGTGTAAGTCTACATGTTATGTCATAAAGCCACATCAAACACGCCAGCGTGGGGGAGGCGTGGGGGAGGCATGGGGTCACTGGTAGTCACACTCGTACATGTCATGTCCAGCTAAGTTCCATGAAGTAGTCGCGAATCAAGCGGAACTGAGATACGAGTAGGAGCCGAGTGCGGCGGGTGCGGGCCTGTGGGCTGCGGGCCTGCGGGCCTGTGGGCTGCGGGCCTGCGGGCCTGCGGGCCTGTGGACTGCGGGCCTGCGGGGCGCGTGCCGCGTCACGTCACTGGACGGCTCGTACTTGGCCTAATATAGCTTCTGTTTACTTAAAGCTCACTGTTTATTCGATTGAAGCAGACGTAATAAAATTGCCGAACAATTTGTTTCGTCAAACGTCTCGGAGGGAGGCCAACCGCTGCGCAAATTGGATTTCTCCTTGAAAGAACACACGCGCGGCCGCCGCAGCCGCCGCCGCCGCCCCGCGTGGCTCCGGACTCTGGAGCAAACACAGCGGCTCGCCGTCTTACCCTTTTGTTTCGAAAAGAAATCATCTAATTTATAACTCAACTAGTAGTTCTGCGAGCAGTAGACCTCACGAGCATAAACTTCTTTGTTACAATCACAACTTTTTATCTCGACAACCTCTAGACCGATTTAGCTTAAATTGTAATTCTCAGAGAATTGGGATCTGATATTTTTCGTCCAAGGTAATTCTTGTTTAGAATCGAGTACCAAATGTTTCTTAGTGTAAATGAAAGCTTGCCGTTTGTGTTGAGAGGTAGAGACGCTTTGCTCGCTCGGTCAATAAATGTTATGGACAAACTTACCAAATAAAAAACTCGTGCAAAAACTCCTAAATATATTTGATAACCCCATAATATCCTCCTTCGGATTCCAAACGAGGAAATGTGCCGAGCAGAGCACGGAGGACATCTCCGCTCCGCACTAAGCCCGCAGTTTGATTCGCCCTCGCTTCCTCAGTCGTCGCGTATAACATACCTCTACCTACATCCTACAAGTAGGTACGTCTCTCGAGTCGTATTCCATCGTATTAAACAGTAAGCTGAGGATTCACGAAATTATCGGGAGATCATTTCTGAAATGAAAAGATGTTTTGTAATACAAATCAGTTCTATTTGAGAAGATAATAACAGCTAAAGGACTCCCAAAAACGAGGAATTTATCAATATATATAAAAGTGAAGGTCGTGACTGACTGACAGATCAACGCACAGCCTAAACCGCTTAAGCTACAAACTTCAAATTTGGACAAAAGTTTAATATCAAAAAGCGGACGCACACTAAGAAAGGAATTTGCCCAATTCAACCCCTAAGAGGGTGAAAAGGGGTGTTTAAGTTTGTATGAAAAATTTTTTTTTCTTTATGCTACGATTATCAAACTTTGCGAATATACTAAAGTTAAAAAAATAATTGACACCTATTTCAACATTTCTTAAAAATCAACCCCTAAAGGGGTGAAACGGAGCAATAAAGTTTGTATGAAGATTTTTTTTTTAATGCTGTGGTTATGAAACTTTGCAAATATACTAAGCTTAAGAAAATAATTGACACTTATTTTTTTGTTTTTTGAAAATCAACCCCTAAAGGGGTGAAACGGAGTATTGAAGTTTGTATGGAGATTTTTTTTTTGATACTGTGGCTACGAAACTTTGCAGATATACTAAGCTAAAAAAAATAATTGACACTTATTTTTTTGTTTTCTGAAAATCAACCCCTAAAGGGGTTAAACGGAGTGTTGAAGTTTGTATAAAATTATTTTTTTCCTAATACTTCGATTATTTAACTTTGCTATTGTAATAAGCTAAAAAAAATATTAGATACCTGTTTCATTATTTTTTGAAAATCAACCCCTAAAAGGGTTAAACAGGTAAAAGTGAATGTCGAGACTGGCTGACAGATCAACGCACAGCCTAAACCTCTTAAGCTACAAACGTCAAATTTGGACAAAAGTTTTATAACAAAAAGCGAACGCACACTAAGAAAGGAATCTGCCCAATTCAACCCTTAAGAGGGTGAAAAATTGTGTTTAAGTTTGTATGAAAAATTTTTTTTTCTTAATGCTACGATTATCAAACTTTGCGAATATACTAAAGTTAAAAAAATAATCGACACCTATTTCATCATTTTTGAAAAATCAACCCAAGGGGTGAAACGGAGCAATAAAGTTTGTATGAAGATTTTTTTTAATGCTGTGGTTATGAAACTTTGCAAATATACTTACTAAGCTTAAGAAAATATTAGACACTTATTTTTTTGTTTTTTGAAAATCAACCCCTAAAGGGGTGAAATGGAGTATCGAAGTTTGTTTAAAAATATTTTTTTCCTAATAATACGATAATTTAACTTTGCAATTGTACTAAACTAAAAAAAATATTAGATACCTGTTTCATTATTTTTGGAAAATCAACCCCTAAAAGGGTTAAACAGAGTGTTGAATCAACGCATCAAAATCAACAGATCAACGCACAGCCTAAACCGCTTAAGCTACAAACGTCAAATTTGGACAAAAGTTTTATAACAAAAAGCGGACGCACACTAAGAAAGGAATCTGCCCAATTCAACCCTTAAGAGGGTGAAAAATTGTGTTTAAGTTTGTATGAAAAAATTTTTTTTCTTAATGCTACGATTATCAAACTTTGCGAATATACTAAATTTAAAAAAATAATCGACACCTATTTCATCATTTTTGAAAAATCAACCCCTAAAGGGGTGAAACGGAGCAATAAAGTTTGTATGAAGATTTTTTTTAATGCTGTGGTTATGAAACTTTGCAAATATACTTACTAAGCTTAAGAAAATATTAGACACTTATTTTTTTGTTTTTTGAAAATCAACCCCTAAAGGGGTGAAATGGAGTATCGAAGTTTGTTTAAAAATATTTTTTTCCTAATAATACGATAATTTAACTTTGCAATTGTACTAAACTATAAAAAAAATTTAGATACCTGTTTCATTATTTTTGGAAAATCAACCCCTAAAAGGGTTAAACAGAGTGTTGAATGGTTGAATCAACGCATCAAAATCAACAGATCAACGCACAGCCTAAACCGCTTAAGCTACAAACGTCAAATTTGGACAAAAGTTTTATATCAAAAAGCGGACGCACACTGTACAGAACCCTCAAAAATGTCGAAGGAGATAATGCAAACAAGTTTCATCATCAAGTAAAAAGTTCGTTTTATTGAAACACACAGGTCGATGTTAGGCGATATCCGTGCGCGAAACACTTGCGCGTTTTAAGACTGGTCAGAGTCATCTAGCGGAATATGATGGAACTAAATGCTAACTAACCAACTAAGATATGAACCTTAACATATCGCCCGCCATGAACGCATTGACGGAATCGTTCATACAATAGTGATACAAGGTACAAATAACAGACTATATTGGCTTTGAACAATAAGAACTAGGTGTGACATAAATAACGTTTTTGTACAGGGCTCAAAACTACAATATTTGATAATAAAATGACCTGTGATAATTCAAATTAAAGTAGAGTTAAGTACTTAATACTCTGAGTAAATACGAAAATTTAAAAACAAAGGAGAGAGCTAATACTCTGAGTAGATACAATGTTAAAAACAATAAATAGCTCTTTACATAAATGTGGACTGTATAATGGTTATTGAGTAACAGGCAATACAATAATTTTTGATAGAGGTCGCTTTATGACATTAGATTTCGACCTTACGCTCACCACACGCGTAAGCTTGTCCGAACCAGTATGCTTTGCTGTGATAATTCCGAGCAGCCATTTAGCTGGTGGAAGATCATCTTCCCTGATTAGTACAACATCACCAACCTTTGGTTCAGATGCGATGTCTTTCCACTTATAACGAAGTTGTAGTTGATTTAAATACTCCTGCGACCACCTACGCCAGAAATCTTGCAACATTTTCTGAGTTAGGTGCCATCTATTCAGCGAAGAAACATTGGAGTCTACATAATTTTTATCAGGGACTACAACCAAGGGTTCACCCACAAGGAAGTGACCTGGCGTGAGAGCATATGGCTCGTCTGGATAAGTTGGGAGCTGTGACATGGGCCTTGAATTAAGGCAAGCTTCAATTTGTGACAACAAAGTTGTCATTTCTTCGAAAGTTAGGGTGCTTGTCCCGATGATCTTTTTCAAGTGGGTCTTCGTGGCCTTCACGCCCGCTTCCCAGAGTCCACCAAAATTGGGAGAATGGGGGGGAATGAAGTGGAAGGAAGTGCCATTAGACGCAAACCAATCTGCAATTTCAGGGTCTAGACTCGACCTTTCAGCATTGAACAAGGCCTTCAACTCTTTAGCTCCACCCACGAACGTGGTTCCGTTGTCACTCCACACTTCTGCTACATGGCCTCGTCTGGCTACGAAGCGCTTGAAAGCAGCTATGAAGCTTAAAGCTGTCATATCGCTTACAACTTCGAGATGCACTGCCTTGACGCACATGCAAACAAAAACGCAGATATAGCCTTTGGTGGAGTGGTGGCCACGTCCTTTTGATGGGCGGACGTTAATAGGACCTGCGTAGTCTACTCCGCTTCTAAAGAAAGGTCGGCTAGCTGTTACTCGAGCTTTTGGTAACTGCCCCATCATTTGTTGAGTAGTTTTAGCTGCGAATCGAACACAAACTACACATCTCATGATGTATTGCCGAACGAGACTCTTGACGTTAACAATCCAATATTGGGACCTCAAAAATGTAATCACTAGTTGAGGTCCGCCGTGGCAAGTTTTGGTGTGAGCGTCGGCAATGAATAACTTTGCTAAGTTCGAGTGTCGTGATATCAGAATGGGATGTTTTGTTTTTTCATCGAGATTGGAGTTCTGCAAACGTCCACCGACCCTCAGGAAACCATCAGCGTCGATGAACGGATTCAGCGAGATAAGTTTACTTCTCCTATTAACCCTTTTACTCTTTTTCAAATCAGTAATTTCTTCTTGAAACCAATTTCTTTGGCTCAATTTGATGCATGTATCTAACGCCATTTTTAATTCGTCTGCAGTTAGTACACCTTTGGGCCTTGGAGAGAGTAATCTTCTGCAGTACGCAATGACTCTGGTAAGTCGTATCAAGGTTGAGAATTTCGTCAGGATGCTGTCTTCTGTTTCTTCACAGGTAACTGTATGACTTTTTATTTTCTTTTCTTCCAACTTTGTATGTTTTTCATGTGTTTTATAATCTATATTTTTCTGTTTCAGCCACTCCGGACCTTCTCGCCATAACAGCAGCTTGGCACATTCTGACGGTTTGACTCCTCTGGATGCACAATCTGCTGGGTTTTGCTGTGTGGACACGTGTGCAACTTGGTTTCCATCAAGAACGGTATGTATATCGGCTACTCGATTGGCAACAAAAGTCTTCCATCTACTAGGATGGCTTTTCAACCATGCTAGCACGACTGACGAATCCGTCCAGGCGTGGATGTGTTGCTTTGGAATATCCAAGACAGTAGCAACCTCTCGCAGCAGTTTCGACAGCAAAACCATCCCGCACAGTTCCAGTCTTGGGATTGAGATTTGTTTGATAGGAGCTACCTTGGTTCTCGACGTTACCAGTCTGATGTGTATGCGATCATTCCGGTCAATAACGCGAGCATAAACTACGGCGGCAAATGCCACGTTCGAAGCGTCGGCGAACCCATGTAGCTCGACGAGTTGGTCATCACTGGATACGTGAATCCAGCGTGGGATACGAAAATTGGTAAGTTGGTTTAAGTCATCTCTAAAGAAAAGCCAATCATTCAACAGCGATGGTGGTAGTTCTTGATCCCATTCGATCCCTGTGAGCCATATTCTTTGGATGAAGCACTTTGCCGTTATTATGGCTGGCGCTATCCATCCGAGGGGATCGAACAGCCTTGCTATGTCGGAAATTACTCTTCGTTTCGTTACAGGTGTCTCCAACGGTGGAAGCTGGACTGTGTATTCGAACTCGTCAGACTTCTTGTTCCAGGTGAGTCCTAATATTTTTGTTACAGGATTATCACTTTTGAGTTCCAGATTCTCTTCCGATGTTCGCTCATGTTCGTTCATATGGTCTAGCAATTCTTCGCTGTTCGTGGACCATTTTTGGAGCTGAAATCCTGCACGACTGAGTAATTCCTTTGACTGCTGATAAACTTCAATACCTTCAGTCACCGTCTGGCATCCTGTCATGTAGTCGTCGATGTAAAAATCATTCAAAACTCGACTCGATGCTAGTGGAAAGTTCGTTCCTTCATCGAGCGCAATTTGTTGCAATGACTTCACAGCTAAATATGGAGCTGCTGATGTCCCAAAAGTGACTCGTGAGAGTCGAAGATGCTGGAGTTCATCTTCTGGATTTTCTCGCCACAATAGGCGTTGAAAGTCGACATCAGCGCTTGAAACTTTGACTTGTCTGTACATTTTGACTACGTCCGCAACAACACAAATAGGGTAGCAACGCCAACGCAACAAAATGTGACGCAGTTCGGCCTGTAAAGTGGGACCAACTAAGAGATCTTGGTTCAACGATACTCCATTACTACCTGGGCAAGACGCATCAAATACGACGCGGACCTTTGTCGTGAGTTTGTCGTTTCTCACGACCGCATGATGTGGTAGATATACCGCATCTGGTTTGTCTTTATCTTGAACTATCTGCATGTGTCCAAGATGTAAATACTCGTTTATTACCTTGACATACTCAGCCTTGAGGTCCGGATCCTTCTGGAGGCGTTTTTCTAGCAGTAGAAATCTTTTGCGAGCAATATGTTGAGAGTTGCCATATTTGGACTGAGGATCTGGAGTGCGAAAGGGCAATCTGACAACGTAACGACCAGATTCATCTCGTTGAGTTGTTTTGGCGTAGAACTTTTCGCATTCTTGTTCTTCCTCAGTGAGATGCTTCTTCTCGGTAGAATACTGGTCAGATTCGAGTTCCCAAAAGCGCTTCAGAAGATCGTTCTCTTCCGAGTGGACCGAGTGCATGCTGACAACAACGTTGTGACAAGTCTCTACTGACTTACTTACTTCGCTTACAGTGCCAGATAAGATCCAACCGAGCGTGGTTTTTTGAGCAATAGGAGAGCCCGGTGGACCTTTGATGAATCCCTGTAACATAATCTGGCTGTAAACTTCCGCACCTAGCAGCAAATCTATTTTGTTCGGCGTGTCAAACGACGGATCAGCTAACTTGACTGATGTTGTGACAGGCAAATCACGAACGAACACCTTTCGTTCGGGAAGGAGAGTAGTCAATTTAGGTAAAACGTAAGCTTTAACTGGAATGATAAAGCTGGGATCGAGGCGAGATTGAATCTTGATGGAAACCATCGACTTACAAACAAGAGATACTTGTTGATCACCGCCTAGACCTGAGACAAATGTTTTGATTGGATTTTTCTTCAATTTCAATAACTGGACTGAGGACTCCGTAATAAACGAAGCCTGAGAGCCTTGATCAAGCAATGCTCTTAAACAAACTGAAGACCCAGTTTTTGATGCGACATTCACCAAAGCTGTGGCTAACAGTACCTGGCTGCTAGCTGTTGCAAGACACGTCATGGCTTTGGTGGACTCGTTGTGTGATGATGATGATGATGCTGCACCTGAAGTGACAACATCCTTAGTGACAGACTGATCTGCATGTACTTCAGTAACCTCTTTCGGAGCGTTCTGGGGGTGCAAAAGAGAGTGGTGCTTTCGCTTACATAAACGGCACCTTGTAGATTGGCGGCAGGTGTATGCGGAGTGGTTTGGACTTAAACAATTAAAACACAGATTACTGGTTTCGGCAAACTTACGACGCGCGGCGATATCCTCTTTAGCATACTTTTTACAGTGGTATAATTTGTGGTCCTGTGAGCAGAAAATACAGTTACTTACATCTTTGTTAGCGACATGGAGCGACAAAGCATTCCTATTTCGACTGTTGCCTTGTTTGTTTCCGCTTTGAGGCTCGATACATTCCAAAGTTCGGAAACGGTTTTCGAGAAATTCTCTAAAATTACAAAGTTTCGGCAACTCATTCAATAAAGTATTATTAGTAGTTTCCCACAGTTCCCTAGATTTAGTATCTAATTTTTGACTGATAATATATATCACCATGATATCCCAAGTAGAAACATCGACTCCCAAATTTTCAAGCGCGTGCAAACATTCGTTTGTTACATCCAGCAATTCTCTAACGACGCTTGAAGATTCGGTTGTCGCCGCCTTTAAACTCATAAAACGCTTGAGTATACAGTTGGCTAAGAACCTTTTATTGTCATAGCGTTTCTCTAGTTGGGACCAACAATTGATATAATTATCAGCTGTGACTGGGATATGCTTAAGAAGCTGCTCTGCTTCGCCCTGAACGTGAGTCTTTAAATAGTGAAGTTTTTGAACGTTATCTAAACCCTTATTATTATGCACAAGTGACGTGAATAAATCCTTAAAACTAGTCCAATCATTGTATTTGCCAGTAAAAGTGGGGATTGTAATTTTTGGCAACTGCACTCTTAATGATTTTTCGGAACTAGAAGAATCTGTGGTCGACGCCGCAACAATAGGAGCCGATGATTTGAACTTATACAGGCATTCTTTTAGTTTCGATTTGTATTCGACATAAATTTCCTCCACTTGCATGAAAAAATCATTGTTATAATAATCCGACGCTTCGAGTTCTTTGTCACTAATTTGATCCATAATTGTTTCGTGTGTTTTATTGAACGCCTGCCAATATTGATCGACATTTTCTAAACGCGTTTCTACATACGACAAAGTTATTTTATCTTTAGCCTGTTTTCCAAAATTTATTTTAGCCTTTAAAATTCTATCTTTATAATGTTCTTGATTTCTATATAACTTGTCCATCTTTACAATATTTTATTTTAATAATCTACAACACAAAACCAAACTTAATATTTTCTTTGTTCAAAACACTTACAATAATTTTAAGAATTCGAAGCGTGATTTTTCTAAGTTTTTGAAAACAAATACAATTTTCTATAAAATCGGGCATAGGTTCCCCGTCTTAACCATTTTAACGAAATTATTCTAAGTCCATGCAAACACTTGTAAAAAATTTTAAAAACTAATCTTAAACCGAAATTTTTCTAAGTCGATGAGATTCTTCTTCAAAATTGCACTATGTTCCAAATTATTCGAAAAAATTTAAAGTTATTCACTGCGAAGTAATAAGGTTGAAAATGTACTCACGGTTTTAATCCATTGAACTCACACTCACTATGACACTACACTGTGGTATCCAAGGGTGCTCCTCCTCCTTGGTACTGCTGTCGGTTAAACTGCTTCCCGAACAGGATGACTCGGCGATGGTTAGCGCGGCCTGTCCGCACTAACTCTTACACCTTCTGTGGCACTCGCTGGCACTGAAGGTTGGTGGCTTGCCAACTGGTCTCGGCGCTGCTGGTGCTATGCTATCCAAAGCTAGCCAGCAATCGGCCGCCAATCGCAAGCTGGGCGCCTATACTGTCAGGTGGCGGGACCGTACACGTAAACTGCCCCTCTACGTTAGCGCCTTAATATCCGGCTTCGTAGGAACATGTACAGAACCCTCAAAAATGTCGAAGGAGATAATGCAAACAAGTTTCATCATCAAGTAAAAAGTTCGTTTTATTGAAACACACAGGTCGATGTTAGGCGATATCCGTGCGCGAAACACTTGCGCGTTTTAAGACTGGTCAGAGTCATCTAGCGGAATATGATGGAACTAAATGCTAACTAACCAACTAAGATATGAACCTTAACACACACTAAGAAAGGAATTTACCCAATTCAATCCCTAAGGGGGTAAAAGGGGTGTTTTAGTTTGTATGAAAAAAATATTTTTCTTAATGCTACGATTATTAAACTTTGCGAATATACTAAATTTAAAAAAATAATCGACACCTATTTCATCATTTTTGAAAAACCAACCCCTAAAGGGGTGAAACGGAGTATTGAAGTTAGTATGAAGAATTTTTTTTTGGTGCTGTGGTTACGAAACTTTGCCAATATACTAAGCAAGAAAAAATAATAAACACTTACTTTTTTGGTTTTTGAAAATCAACCCCCGAAGGGGTTAAAATATGGAGTGTTAAAGTTTGTATGAAAATATTTTTTCCTAATGCTATGATCATTTAATTTTGCAGATGTACTAAGCTAAAAAAATAATAGATACATGTTTCATTATTTTTGGACAGTCAACCCTAAAAGGGGTGAAACGAGGTATTAAAGTTTGTATGGAAATATATTTTTTTAATGCTACGATTATTTAACTTTGCAAAACTAAGCTAAAAAAATAATAGATACCGGTTTCATTATTTTTGGAAAATCAACCCCTAAAGGGGTGAAATGGCGTGGTAAATATAGTACGGAGAGAGAATTGTAATGACTCACTGACAGACAACGCACAGCCTAGACCGCTGGTCGTAGAAATTAGAAATATGGAGTGTATAGTCTTGATGAGTAAACGTGTACCAAGAAAGGATTTTTTGTAATTCAACCTCTAAAGGGGTGAAATAGAGTGTTAAAGTTAGTATGGAGGAGCATTGTTTTTGACGCCACGGTATTGAAACTTTACAAATGTACGAAGCTTAAAAAAATAACGAACACCTATTTCACCATTTTTGGAAAATCAACCCCAGTGGGGGTGAGATAGCGTGGTAAAGATAGTACGGAGAAAGAATTTGTTTTGATGCTAACTCAATGAAACTTTACAGATGTACTAAACTTAAGGCGGGTAAACAACATCCGGAAAAAATCCAAAACCTTCGAAAAGTCACATCCTCGAGGTGGAACTGCTAATTAACTCGAAAACTAAAAACATTTTTACCAAAGCGACTAAAAAGTCACCAAAACCTCGGACCTTTTTGGAGCCATTGAAAAAGAAGCAGGGATGCTTCCATTGTATGACGCTTTTTACATGCTCTCAAAAAAGAGGGATAAATTAATTTCATCCCGGAAAAATTATCGGTTCCCGAGGTATAGTCCACGCGGGCGAAGCCGTGGGCGGAAGCTAGTCTCGTAATAAGCTTTCCGTTCTGTCTTCAAATTTTGCGGAATCTTAAAATACGCGAGCGTTTTCCTACAATAAAATTATTGAGAAATGATGTTCCGGGCGCGGGAGCTCCTTTGTTCTACGAGCTCTTTACGAGAGAAGCGATGAGTGTCGGTCACACGCCACGCCACGCCACGCAACTCGCGCAATTTACGAGGAAAAAGTTAATCGTCAACCACATGTCGCAACACACGGCCGGGTTCCGTAGTAGGTAGTGGTTGTAGGCGTCACAATCATAAGGTTTCGTAGTTTTTCGCAAACATTTGATTACAAAACTTAATAACGTTAAATACTGTATGTCGTAATCTACTTAGTACCTAGATATGTAGTTGGAATATTTAAAAGCAATTTCAGCCTCCGAGCTACCGTTCTCAATAACAGTGTGAGTCCCTACTATTAATTATACCTAGACATACTCGTAGTCCTTTAAACAAATCACCTCCACAAACAGACTGACGGGATGATTTGGAGCAACTTAAATGCTGCACGTCTGGCTAAGATTCCCTAAAAAGGACAATCCGTTGACGTGGCGTCGCGTCGTGGCGGCTAATGACGGCGGCGGCGAGACGGTACGCCGCGCAGGACGCGCGCCGCCCGGCGACAAATCACCCACATTAGCCCCTGACTTGCGTTGTTTACTGTACACGACAAAGCCCCGTGTCTAGTTTACGGGCGCGACGCTCGATGGAGACCGTAAAGCGTAATCCTTCAGCGTCGTCCGCCTTCCGACCATAAATCTACATGTCCGGCGGTCGGCTCGCTCGCCCCTCGCAGGATATGTGCCCCGATTATCGATACATCTCTGTCTCCCTAAACTATATTGTGTCCACAAAGCATGCACATTACGAACCTTTTCTCTCAGCTCATTCGTAGAGTATAAATAAGTATAGGCATCTATCCAGAAATCCATCGTTTCCAAACAACGGTTTCTGTAATCAGTGCAATTTAGGCGCAATTAGACGTGACGTAAGTCAGGGGGTCTACTCTAACTCGTCCGAAAAACGAAGTTCGATCGAAGGTTCGCACGTTTCCTACCAAGACCACATTCATTCACGAAACTTCGTCCGCACGAAATTAATTTGACATTTGTTTTTTCGGAACCCTACTATAACTAACTTTAGTTGCGAACGAAAATTTGAATTTGACAGACGAAAGTTCGTAAAATTAACCTCAAATCGACGAAGCCAAAAGTGTTAACTTTTAATTTTCATTTGATCGAGTTTTTTGAAGAATTCAATTAAAATGGCTGGAAGAATAATTTTATGGGAGGCTGCTTAGCGCGAAGAACGTTTAGAACGCAGAAGGAACCGGCGCCGCTTGCGCAGTGTTTTAAATTTATATAATTCCTGATGACGAGTTTATAGGAAACTATAGGCTCCAGTCGGGAATTATTCGGAGAGTTGTGCCAAGACATAGTGCCCCTATTGCCTCCAAGAGTTCAAGGTCACGGAATTGACCCCACAGTTAAAGTAAGTAAAGATAGTGTACTCTTAAAGTAGTTGTTAGGAATGATTGAATAGTTTTATTGAATGTGCTATAGTGTGGTGATGGTTAAAAATTATAGCTTTTATGCAATGTGGTTGTGGGTGATGTGTTGTGTGGTGTTGGTTTAATATAAATAAAATTTAATTTAACAAAACATCATACTTTTTTATTTAAAAATATAAAAACATCCTTAATTCCTATAACTATAAGTACAAAAATTAATATAAACACAATGAAATTAAAAATTAAAATTTGTTTATTTCAAGTAACATAGACCTCATAGACAAATTATTTAAACACACTTACATTTAATTACCATAGTCACATTATTCATTCAAATTCAAATCAAATTACATTAAAGAAGTATTAAAAGAAATTTCAAAATTAATTATTAGGTAATAAAATACAATAAATTTAGTGTCACATCAAATCAATTCAAAATAATAATAAAAATTCAAAAAGATATACCAATTAAAATACTACTTAAAGTTTATCTAAATATTCTCTAACAAGCCCACACAGCTGTATTAGGGCATCCTTGATCCCTGCGAGCTCGGTGTTCCTCACTGCCTCTCTCTCTGCACGCTCCATTTCTATTTGAAACAATCTGCTCCTGACATCAGTAGAGCCTGCAGCAGATTGTCTCCTTCTCCGCTGTGAAGAGTTTGAGGCTGTAAAACAAAATTTTAATAAATTATAATTATAACTTTTCAAAGACTTAGGTATGAAATTTAGCAAAGACCATCTGTGATCTCATCTGCATCATGTAGGTAAATCATTGGGTTCAGTTTGAAGCAAATTATTCATCAATTATTCACAAATTATTCATTCATCCGAGAATCAGCAGCGGCCTCCTTGGCTAAATGTTTTCGGTCAAACCATACCTAAATAAAATATAAAGTGACATTTTATACTATCATTAGTAAAATGTTATATTATTAATGATTATTAAAATGGTACCTTTTGCCACTGCTGAATAGTTTTGATGCAAGCACCCATTGAATTGAGTGTATTGCCCAGAGCCTCTTTGCCTGCACCTTTCCCGTGATACTCCTCAGTCTCCCGCGAGCTAGATCTCTATGCTCATCTAAGAAACTGAGGAGTGCATCTATTTGTTCAGGCGTAGCGCTGGTGGGAGCCATTTGCAGTTCCAGTTTTTCAAAACAAAGTTGTCGAGACACAAAACAAACGGCGACTGAGCCATTACTTGAAGCTCTTGAAAGTTCCCTAAGGAAATTGTAACGCGACCGCAATAAATCATTGCTCAATTCACTTCAAAAAGCATCGCTTTTATGAACTCACAAATCACAATACTTGAAAAACACTTTTACTAATTTCAAATTCCAAACTTTAGTCCTTTATCACTTGACACTGACACATAAATCAATTAATAATTGCGTGAGTATACGGATATGTTTAGTTGTCACAGGTGACATACTCATTGTTTTTAAGTTAGCATACTTCTCAAATCGGACGGATAACTTTTTCATTCATTTCCTCAATTTCATTCGTTCACGAAAATTGTCTATGGATCCGAACTTTCGTACGCTCGACCGAAAATTACTTAGAGTAGGGTCACAAACGTAATTTCGTTTAAATTTCGGTCGTCGCCGAAGTTCGTTTCGAACAAGTTAGAGTAGACCTCCAGGTCCGGCCGCCCGACGCGGCCCGGAGCCGGCGCGGCGACCGACTACTTTCATTTATACAGGAAAAATTGCGGCAAAACAATTATACAGAATCTGGCGGACTTTCTACGACTTCTGAATATTCTTTATTTTTAGAAATAATTTAGCTCTTACATAAGTTATATTAATTTCCCATTCACGGGACAAAAAGCTAATAAAAATGTTGAAGTGCTTTGTTTGTTTTCCATCTCGGTCGTAACCACGAAGTAGCCGATGAAGTATAACCTGAAGACGGAGAATTAGTATTCCAGGTGAGCGGCCCGTCCTCGAAATATCAAAAAAATAGAATGAATTATTCGACGGCGTAATCTTGGAAATTAGCAGTGAGTTATTGTGTACCGCCGTGTCCATATTTTACATCTTCTACCTTCCGCCGCTAAGTGAGTGGCTTTTATTCGTAATTTTATTTCAGACTAGCTCGCGCGCCGAGCGTGGGCCGTAATGGCTTGGCGATTGTTCTGTGACCTTTGAGCTTGAGGAATCAAATTCTCGGAATTGATGGTCTGAGCAGCCCACCAGCTACCGGTGCGGCCGTGGGCGGTCGCGGCCGGACATCAAACCTACAGTACAACCGAGAGGCCGATTTACCATATACATACGAGTAACATGTCAGTTAGAGCTTCTTTTTACCAATGTTACTTGAACTCTTTCCTCGCTCTGTGTATGTAGTATGTGTAAATAGATCGAGAGAAAGTTTAATTTGTATTTATTGAAATAAAATAATAACAATGAGAGTTCGATAAAATACTGATTCTTGATTACACTTCCGAGCTTAACCTGCTACGAGTATTATCCTATGGAACCGTAGGTACATTTTATCCCGATAAAAAGCATGTCAATAGCCCGCGGCTGTTGGACATAACATGCTACTTAGGTTGCTATTTTTATTGTATGTCCCTGCTCGTATCTTCTTAAGCAACGTCACACATATTTACCGAAAAGGTTCGCAACGGAAGCAAACCAGGCAAGCGCACCTCGTCTGTGTAAGTGTTGTTCTCCCGAGCGCGTGTCGCCGGCAGCCGGCAGGTCACGTCCTCTCCGTGTTTGCTGAAACGTCACTCCTCAGCGACGGGTGCCTCCGGCCTCCTGCCTCCTTCATAATAACACGATATCAATAATAAAATCTATATACCCACAGACGAGCGTGAGACACGAACCGAACCAGCTGGAAAATAAAATAATATATGTACAATGATTACTGCGAGCACTAATCGAAACAATTATCTCGAGAGATGAAGGCGTCTTATGTTTGAATGCGACGACCGCTCGGTCTCGGCCTAACTAAATAAACTAGATTCGAATACGAGTAGGTATGCAATCTCTCGTCTCATCACCAGCATGAAATACGGAGGGACCGCTGCTAGGAACAATGTAGGCCTTTTGTCAAATTAATATATGAGATCGAGTCCGGACCGGGCGGCGCCCCGCCGCCGGCTCGGGCTCGCGCAGGTTTAGTAAACTTATGTAAAATAGTGACAAGCCACATGAATTATGTCAGTTCTCCCTCGACTGGACTGACTTCTTTGTCTTTTGTATAACTTCGTCTTACCTATGCTAGGTAAGTTATGCTCCGCAGGCAGGCTCGTAGGTGATTAGAGGTAGGTATATTCTTCAGTGCGCTATATTGTTCTCTAGAGGTACATAATCCTACAAAACAAGATTTGCTGTTTTTTTTTTTTTTGAGTTCAAAACAGATATTTATTCACAGAAACTTAAATTATGAAAATACATATGAAAATTAGATTAATTAGATTTGCTTAGATGTGCCGGTGATCTATGTTATGTCGTCGTACCGCAGCGCAAGCCAAATATCTTGTGAGTTGTGAGTGTTGTGACGCATAAAACTTTATTTTACAATTTTTTTTCTTAGCTTCTATTTAACATAATATTTCACTGTAAAGAAAAATATTTTATGTTTATTATTTTCATTTATTTTTATTTGTTTTATTTTATTTGGACAACAAACAGCCTTCCTACAATTAAAAATAAAGTTTGATAAGCACACCAAGGCCTACAAGAATTAACTTAATAAATTAATTACCATTAACCCAGCTAAAGTTTTTCTAGTGACGTGAATACAATTATTGAATAATTGTAGATGTTTAACGACGACATAAAATACACTTATGAGTATGATTAAATTTTTGTTGAAATTTCATATTAATAGGAATGGCAGCCCCCGACGGATATTCCTCGGTTATGTATTATGGTAAAATTGTTATCGCTACATCTAAGTATATCTTCGAGAAACAGACACGTTAGGAAAACACTGTAAACATCGATATTCATTGTTTAGGTACTTAAGTATATCTATTACCGATTTCTCGAGATATCAATTCTTTTTTAGAAAGTATTTTTAAGTCTATTAAAATATTTCGTTACATAATAATTGGGTTAAGTCGGGGGTTTTGAGTTATTTTATTCTTTTTCGATAAGATTTTTACCGTCGTGGGTTTTTTTCAAAATTTTTAATTTTGCTTAATTTTATTTCAGACTTTTTAGAGAGCATAATTATACGAATTATCTTATCTTCTTAATATATATAAATTACGTGTCACGTTGTTTGTCCGCTATAGACTCCTAAACTACTTAACCGATTTCAATCAAATTTGCACACCGGGTGCAGTTCGATCTAACTTTGGAGGTAGGATAGCTCACATCTCAATTTATAGTAAACTAGCTGTTCCCTGCCACGCTTTGTTGTGGATAAAAAAAATAAAAATAAAAAAATAGCCTATGTTACTTTGGGATAATGTAGCATTCGAATGGTGAAAGAATTTTTGAAATCGGTCCAGTAGTTTTTGAGTTTATTCCACACAAACATCCAAAAATACAAATCTTTCCTCTTTATAATCTTCTTAATATATATAAATCTCGTGTCACAATGTTTGTCCTCAATGGACTCCTAAACCACTTAACCGATTATAATAAAATTCGCACACCATGTGCAGTTCGATCCAACTTGAGAGATAGGATAGTTTAAATCTCAAATTATAGTCGCAATTTTAATTTATTGCAAATTATAAATATACTGATAATTTTTACTATAAATTGACAAGTTAGCATCAACATACTACGGTTGCTATAGTTACGCAATGGCTTTTGACAGGACAACGTCTGTCGAGTCAGCTAGTCTTAATATATATAAATCTCGTGTCACAATGTTTGTCCTCAATGGACTCCTAAACCACTTAACCGATTATAATAAAATTCGCACACCATGTGCAGTTCGATCCAACTTGAGAGATAGGATAGTTTAAATCTCAAATTATAGTCGCAATTTTAATTTATTGCAAATTATATATATACTGATAATTTTTACTATAAATTGACAAGTTAGCATCAACATACTACGGTTGCTATAGTTACGCAATGGCTTTTGACAGGACAACGTCTGTCGAGTTAGCTAGTAGGTAATCTATATAATGTGTAGGTAAGATCTCGCAAAAGATCTCAGCGCCCCCTAGTGAGTTAATATCATAAGACTTATCTTAGACCATGCACCAATCAACTACGAACCCATTGCTGAAAACCGCATTGAAATCGGACAATTTGTTTTAATATTATTGGAATATTATTTTGCACTAATATTGTAGCGCCCTCTAGTGAGTTACAGACGTAATTTTTATTATTTGGGAACATGCATTAAGCTGTAAGTAAGTACACATTGCTGAAAACAGAATTGTAATCGGACATATCGTTTTGATTATATTGCAACATTGTTTTGCACTAATATTGTGGCTCCCCCTAGCGAGTTACAGCCATGACACCTGTCTAAGAACATGAACTCATCAAACACAAACCCGTTATTGAAAACCGCACAAAATCGGATCATTAGTTTAGAAGATAGGTGGGAACATTACTTTGCACAAACGCACAAACATCTCTCACCCTAAACGCATATACCTGCTCCGTTCCGTCGCGTCGTGGTCGTGGTCGTGGTCGTGGGTAGCGAATGAAGCGCCCCGACGCCCCGTCACCAACTTAAATATTCACATTTAGTATCACTGGATCTGATCGCAAACATCCGAAGATGAGAAATGTAAAGAAGACGTTCAATTTGACTAAAAGCCTTTCATTGAGTAATGAATTTATTCTCTTCTCTAAAACCTACGGAATTCTTTATTATACGTTACGCCTTTATACTTTCTGCTTTATTAGATTACCTAAACCGTAGTCGGCTGCGACATTTAGCAACGAGGATGTCATATCGCGTCGCACGCCCCGGGCCGGTAGGGCGGCGTCGTCGCCGCTCCGCCGCCGCCCCGCCGCGCCGCCGCCACGCTCGCGGCTCGGCGGCGGAGGGTGACAGCGCGGCGGCGTGGCGACAGCAATCCATCACTTCGCTGTGAAGGATGGCTTCACTGGATCCTCGAGGGCAGGCAAACAATCTCCTTCATAAAAGTAATGCTATCCCCCTCGGTGCAAGTACCTGGTAGACAGGCCCGCGGAAACATTACGAGTCTTCTTCGAGTGTTGGGCAATTGGGTAATACTAATTATTAAATTATAAGCTAGTTGAACGGCGCCGTTAAGTAAAAAGTCTAGGCTGTTAATTGAACGGATTTGAACGGCTAATTATGTTAAGCTAGTTGGCTGCAACATAACATACTTACATATAATTATTTTATTTAAACATCGAATGTCTTATCTTAATATATATAAATCTCGTGTCACAATGTTTGTCCTCAATGGACTCCTAAACCACTTAACCGATTATAATAAAATTCGCACACCATGTGCAGTTCGATCCAACTTGAGAGATAGGATAGTTTAAATCTCAAATTATAGTCGCAATTTTAATTTATTGCAAATTATATATATACTGATAATTTTTACTATAAATTGACAAGTTAGCATCAACATACTACGGTTGCTATAGTTACGCAATGGCTTTTGACAGGACAACGTCTGTCGAGTCAGCTAGTCAATTTATAGAGTTGACCAAGAACAAAGTGAACAACACTCCGCGTGACACCCACATAAATAACAGTTATTTCCCCGCGGAGGACGAGGTCCAACTTGGAGACCGCGTCGCCGCCAACTTGGAAGGTCGACGTAATTATCTGGCGGAACTCGGTCGCGGCGGCGGCGGCGGCCCGCGCCCTCGCGAATAGTTTACTTAGATTACGAAGTGAGTAGGTATTATTTAATCTGCGGTGTGGACCGGCCGCGGCCCCCGAGCCCCGGCCGCTGCTGGCGCCCGGCGGAAGGAATGCGGCGCGCTCGGCGGCGCGCGGCAACGGTTCACTTGATAACTATTCACAAGTTATTTGGGTGCGCCCCACATTTCATTACTCTAGTCGAGATCGTGTGCCTTATCTCAGCCAAATATTAGGCTTTAAGTGGCTTGGCCATAAATATACATACTTCAGCACTAGCCACGCCGCGTGATTCCACCCGCTACACTATAGAAACATTTTCTTTTCTCAGGATAAAAAGTAACTCAGGGTTGTTGGGAGGTATTCATCCAGAGTGATTACTCCTCGATAGATGTAATCTGCGCGTCTTGAAGTCGAGAGTGAATCAGTATCCTGTAACCGTTTAACTTAAAATTTTTTTTTACCTATTTTTATTTTCTAGTTTTTAGTTTTTATTTTATATAGTACATTGTATTATACTGGTTGAGCACTATCATTTGATACCCATATTGATGGGATCGATAAAACCTACGTTATCCGCCATTTCGTAGCGGCCGCCATCTTGTATTTCAATTTTATATAGTACATTGTATTCTGCTTGTTGAGCCCTTTCATTTGATACCCATATTGATGGGATCGATAAAACCTACGTTATCCGCCATTTTGTAGCGGCCGCCATCTTGTATTTCAATTTTTTATAGTATATTGTATTCTGCTTGTTGAGCCCTTTCATTTGATACCCATATTGATGGGATTGATAAAACCTACGTTATCCGCCATTTTGTAGCGGCGGCCATCTTGAATTTATAATGATAATGAATAAACATAATTGTATTGTCACCAAAATCCAAAGTGTATACAAAATTTCAGATTAATCGGTTGACAGGAAGAGGGTGAAATTTGAATTACTAAATTTGACCCAAGAATAATAAATAAAACAAACGGGGTGAGCTAAATAAAACCGTTTAAAAACATCCAAATATACAATGTAAGTTGCTGAGCATAATATTGCAAAACTTCAACAAAAAAAATGAACAAGTTTCAAAACCTAAAAATGAGAAAACATAAAGTTTTGCCCATTTTTATGTAATGTATATTTCATATAGACGAGTATGTCATAATTTTATAACTTCAAATAATATTCAATATACACAATTTACTTGTAGCGACGATTACAACATTCCAGGTGTTAATTATATCACGAATTTACATACACTGCCACGTTGATAAGATTGTTGTGGTAGCAAAGTGAATAGGTTCAGTGTTTTTTCCGGATTATCCAAATTAGTAGTCTGGTCGCGTCCGCCGACGGACGGCCGCCGCGCGCCGGCCGGCGTGCGAAGCCCGGCGCGGCGGCCGCCGGCGACCGGTAGCTGGTCCAACCGTAGGTACCTTTTTTTTTTTTTTTTTTTGTTTACCCAGTGGAAATCCTTTATGGATACCACGCCCGCCCCGGGGGAGGCAGGGTGGTTATGTGGGAGTCTCCGCCCTGCGGTGGCATACCCACTAAAACCACTGGGGTGTTCGGCATCCGCCTGAGATGGGGCAAGGTGGGGTCGCGTTAGCAATCGCCACCTCGCCCCGGCGATGGGCCTGATTAGGGCCCCCCGCGTATATGGAGGGGTGACCCTGTTCCCCAGGATCACCCCCCAGACAGTCAGTGTGGGGTCGTGCAGGCCGGGAGAGTCCCCCGACTCTCCCGGCAACCCCACTGCAGAGGAGCGAGGATACGGGCGAACCGCCTCCTCGCTCCCTCGTCTGCGCCGGAGCGGGTCAGATCGGGCGTCGTCCTCTCTGACCCGCTCCGCGGCCTCCTTCTGCGTCATCACCTCTTCGCAGAAGGAGACCCCGGCCTGCCACGATCTCTCGCCGCCGAGCACGGCTTTCACCACGCTCGGCAACGAGAGATCCCGGCTTATGTAGGCCGAAAGCGTATGCCGCTGGTTGGCCCCATGCGGCACACGCTTCCAGCGTCCACCCTCCTCCTTTCCTTGCACTCCCGACCGCAACCCATATGCGGCGAGGAGCACAAGGAAAACCCCCCTTTTTTTTTGTTTACCCAGTGGAAATCCTTTATGGATACCACGCCCGCCCCGGGGGAGGCAGGGTGGTTATGTGGGAGTCTCCGCCCTAGTGGCGGCATACCCACTAAAACCACTGGGGCGTTCGTCATCCGCCTGAGATGGGGCGAGGTGGGGTCGCGTTAGCATTCACCACCTCGCCCCGACGATGGGCCCGATTAGGGCCCCCTGCGCCTATGGAGGGGTGACCCTGTTCCCCAGGATCACCCCCCAGACGGTGTGGGGTCGTGCAGGCCGGGAGAGTCCCCCGACTCTCCTGGCAACCCCACTGCATAGGGGCGAGGAGACGGGCGAACCGCCTCCTCGCTCCCCCTGTCCGTCTGCGCCGGAGCGGGTCAGAGCGGGGGTCGTCCTCCCTGATCCGCTCCGCGGCCTCCTTCTGCGTCATTACCTCTTCGCAGAAGGAGACCACGGCCTGCCACGATCGCTCGCTGCCGAGCATGGCTTTCACCACGCTCGGCAACGAGAGATCCCCGCCTATATATGCCGAAAGCGTATGCCGCTGGGGGCCCCATGCGGCACACGCTTCCAGCGTGTGGAGCGCCGTATCCTCCGGCGCTCCACACTCGTGACAGGCCGGGGTCGCCTCCCGTCTCGCGATCTTGTGCAGGTACTTTCCGAAGCACCCATGCCCAGAAAGCACCTGCACAAGTCGGAAGGTCAGCGACCCGAACCGCCGCCGCGTCCAATCCCGGAGGACCGGTCGAATGGCCTCCACCGTCTGCTTACCAGGGACAGGTGGGGCCAGGTCCTCCGTCCACCGCCTTAACATGACGGCCCGCGCATGCCGTCGCATGCGCCTGACCTCCTCTCCCCCGAGAAACTCCCCGCGGGATCTCCCCGCCGCCACGAGGTGGTAAACCTCGGCGAGGACCTCCGCTTGGAGCTCCCAGGGGGGATCACTGGCCAGCACGCAGGCCGCTGTCCAGGACACCGTCCGGTAACCGCGTATCGCCCTCGTCGCGATGACCCGCTGCGGACGTCGCAGCAGGGCCTTATTTGCGCGACCGAGGGCGTCCGCCCAGACCGGTGCCCCGTACAGGGCCATACTCCGGATTACTCCGGAGTACAGACGACGGCATGTGGCGCTCGGGCCGCCCGTGTTGGGCAGCAGCCTCCCCAGAGCGGCAGCGGCTCCCAGGACTTTTGGGGCAAGCTGGACGAAATGTGCCCCAAAAGTCCACCTCCCGTCCAGGATGAGACCCAGATATTTCATCCGGGTCCCAACCCGGACCGAGACCCCGTCCAGCACTACCTTCGTGCCTGGAGGGGGCCCCCCCCGAGGCCCATGGAACAATAGGGCCTCGGTCTTGGAGAGGGCAACCTCCAGCCCCAGGGAGCGGATGCGGTCGACCACAAGTGTCGTGGTCACTGAGGCCAACCGCACCGTCTCCCTGAGGTCCCTCCCCCTGGCTACGACCAAGGTGTCGTCCGCGTAGCACGCCAACCGCACACTGTCGGGAAGCGTGCCACGCAGCACCCAGTCGTAGCCGATGTTCCACAGGAGCGGTCCCAATACCGACCCCTGTGGAACCCCGCAGGAGACGCAACGGCGCCTCAAACCGTCACGTCCTTCCACCAGGACCTCGCGGTCCTGGAGGTAGTCGGCCAACAGCCTCCGCAGATACAGGGGCACTCCGTGGTACCGGAGCGCCTCCTGTATTGTTCCGTGCGGGAGGCTGTTGAAGGCGTTGGCGATGTCCAGCGAGACAGCCAACGCCTTGTCCCCCTCGCCGACCGCATCCTGCGTCCACCCCTTGAGCCAGAGCAGGGCGTCCACAGTGGACCGCCCCGCTCTGAACCCGAACTGGGCCTGCGACAAACCAGGCCCAGTTCCTTCCAGGTGCTGGATGACACGGGAAGCCACCACCCTCTCTAGCAGCTTCCCCGTGTCATCCAGCAGCACGATTGGCCTGTATCCGGAAGGCGAGTCGCTAGGTCGACCCTCCTTCCGGAGCAGGCACAATCGGCCGTCCTTCCACGGCTTCGGGAACCTCCCCGACGAGAGGCATGCGTCGAAGAGGTCCCGAAGCTGATCGCCCATCTCCCTTAGGGCGATCCGAAGGACCCGACCTGGGATCCCGTCGGGACCCGGCGCAGTCGCTTTTCCCGCCAGGCGGTCGACCGCCACCGACATCTCCGCCGGCGACACAGGCGGGACGGAGGACGGGTCCGACTCCTCCTCCTGGAGAGGGGGGGGGTACGGTGCCATCGCGGGGGGCGCGTAGAGGGGGTTCGCAGAGGGGAACAGCCCCTCCAGCACCGCACCCAGGAGCTCCGGTTCCAGGGACTCCGCGACAGGGGGCGTCTGGCCCCGGAAGCGCTTCCGGGCAGCCCTATACGGACGCCCCCACGGATCCCTGTCCAGCCGCTCCAGCTCCTCCTCCCAGGCCCGCGACTTGGCCCTGCCGATGGCCACCTGCAGGTCCTTCCTGGCGCCACGGTACGCCTCGTACGCCCAACGCTCGGCTGTCAGCTCTTCAGCTGGCAGCAGATCGTCGGACCGACCGTGACGCCTCCTCCTGCAGTGGCCATAGAGCCGCCGCAACTCCGAGCAGGTGGCTCGGAGTTCCGCAATCTCCGAGCACCACCAGTACACCTGGCGGCGCTCGGGGCGACGCCGGGCTCTCAGCATGGCCGCGTCGCAGACCGCCGTCACTGCATCCCGGAAGTGACTCGCCGCGACATCAACTTCCGGGTGCGTTGGCGCGGCACACCACGTCTGGACGATGGCTGCCTCTTTCGCCAGCTCGGCGTCGAGGCGACCAATCGTCCAGCGCGGGAGCCCCCCCCCGCGCGACGCGCTGGGGCCCTCGTCGACCTTCGGAGGTGGAGACCTCGAACCTAATATATTTATGGTCCGAGAGAGTCTCCACCTCCGACATCACCCTCCAGGCCTGCACACGTGCTGCGACAGCGGGTGTGGCGAACGTTACGTCCACCACGGAACCCCCCGAATGTCGCACGCACGTGTGGGCCGACCCCCTGCTTAGCAGGGTCAGCCCCGTCGCGGCAGCCCACTCCACCACAATCTCCCCTCGGGAGTTAGTGGAGGGGCTGCCCCAGGCCCTGGCCTTGGCGTTCAGGTCCCCCATGAGGAGGACCTGACGCGGTGCCTGTCGCCTCACCGCCGCGGTCAGGAGGTGCACGAAAACCTCCAGTTCCGCAGCGGTTTTGTTAGGGGAGAAGTATGCGCCGACGACCGCATACTCTCCCCATTTGGCCACCGCGTACCCTTGACCCCTCTCCTCAACTGAGAGAGGGGGGCCACTGGCCTTCCCGCCGATGGCAACGAAGCCGCCAAGGTCCCCGACCCAGCAGGGATGGGAGGGGACGTAATACGGCTCCGCTGCCACCACGATGTCGACCTGCCACTGCTCCAGGGATTGCATAAGCAGATCTTGGGCCCTGGCGCAGTGGTTCAGGTTCGTCTGGAGGAAGCTGTGATATTTGGACCGATCCATGTCATTCATCCATCACAGCTTCCTCCGTCGCCATTGGGCGCTCCTCCTCCCGGTTGGCGGTGGCCTGGCTGGCTACTGCCGCGGGGGTGGGCTGGGCCTGGGCGGCCTTCCCCTTCGACTTGGGGGGAACGCAGCTTCGTCCCCCCATCACGTGCCCAGAGGGCTGCCCCGCCTCTGCGCATATCGCGCAGCGCGGTTCGGCCCTGCCGCAGCTGGCCGCCTTGTGGCCTGTGCCTCCACACCTGAAGCACAGGTCACTCCTGTCCACCGAGGCCGGACACTGGGGGCGCGTGTGCCCCAGCCCCATGCACTTAAAACAGCGCATGGGGCGCGCCTCCAGTGCGATCACGCGCACTGTGCTCCACCCCACCATGAACCTGCCCCCTTCCAGCAGCTTTTTGGCTACTGGGATCGGGCAGGCGACAAGGGCGGAGCCAGTACCGCGAGAGCCACGGCGGACCTCTCCCACCCTGACCTGCTGGGCGTCGCAGCCCCCCACCCTTGCGACCGCCGCCGCCACGCTTTGCGGCGTGGCCGTATCGTCCAGCCCCGTCAACCGCATATCAGCGGACTTGACGGGCCTGGTGATGGTGGCCACCTCCGACAGGACTGTGCGGAGCTTCTCCGCCAGCCTGTCGGCCTTCTCCCCATTTTGGGAGCCAGGTATCTCTAGCATCCTGGCTCCCGTGGCCGTCTCCTTACTGTGGATCAGGTCGATCCCCAGCTCTTGGAGATCGACCTTCTCCTGGGCCACCCTCAAGATGTCGCTGTAGGTTACCCCATTTGCTGCGGCCTCGGGCTGCAAACACAGCACCACGGCCGCAGTTTTTGGGGGCCTAAGCGCCCTCTTGGGAGCGGCGGCAGCCCTCTGCTTTTCCCTTGGTAGGCGCAGCAGCAGCAGGCGTCGGCGCCGCCGTAGGGGAGGAGGCCTTCTGTCCGCCCTTCCTCTTTTTCCTCCCCGTCACTGCTGCCCAGGACTCTTCCTGGGGGGCAGTAGCGGGGGGGCGAGCACCCTGGCTGACGCCTGGGGTCTCCCTCCGGGAATCCGCTGCCGAATCCCTTGTCCCCTTTCCCTTGCCGGTCGCTTGGGACGGGCAGGGAGGGGCAGTGACGGGGGCGGCAGAGGCGGCGGCAGAGGTGGCGGCTGTTCGCCTCGTCCTTTCTTTGGCCTTGCCCTTGCCCTTGCTTACCACCTCCGTCCACAGCGGGTTGGACGGAGTGGTGAAGGGCCTCTGGGAGGACGGCCCCGGCTCATTCGGCCTCTCATCCGCCGCGAGTGGCGGTCGGAGGGGCATCTCCGGCAAGAGCCTGTCTTCGATCCCGGCGAAGCAGGCCCTCGTGAAAGCCCTTTCCTCCATGACCACCTTGCGGATTATATCCTCAAGGTTGGAGGTTGAAGGGCTCTCAGCCGCCGGTCTCGGGTCGGCCTGAGTTGGCCGGGCCGTGAGTTCGGCCAGCTTTCTATGCAGCTGGCTGACCTCCGACTGCAGGCGGTCGACCTTCGCCTGCAGTTGCCTCGTTTCGTCGGTCGCGGTGCGCTGCGCCAGCTCCCGAACGATGCCCCGCATGCTCGCGGCCCTGCACTTAAGGGACTTTTGAAACGTCCCTTTAAGGTTGGAGGACTTAGAGGCGACCTTCACGATCTCCTCTTCATCCTCCTGGGCCATGCGATCCAGCTCTGCCAGGGAGTGGTCCGCGTACAGGACGCTTGACGCACCGTACCCGGACTTGGCCCGGGCGGTGCGCGCCTGCCGTTCGTTGGCGTCCACGCTCTCCTCTAGGTCCTGCTGGACCTGCGCACGCTTCGGGACCTTCTTTTTGGGATTGCTCCTCGTCGTCGTAGAGTCCGAGGAGCCAGACTGGTCCTTTAAGAAGGTCCGCTTTTGCGCCGTCCGCGCTTGCGCCATCGTCGTCGAGCCGGTGTCCGAGTCGAAGACAACGGATTCGTTGTCGGAGTTCGACTCGTTCACCCTGCTCGACATACTAGCCGCGGATGGTGCGCGGCTGGGCTCCGAGGCCGACGCGACGTCGTCACGAGAGGCCCGAGACCGAGAGGGGCGTTTTTTAAGGAAACGCCCCGAAGCGTCACGCGCCGGTTCCTTCATCTGCGTCCCCGACACCTCCGCTATCTCACCGCCGGAGCGGCCACCTGCGTCATTTTTGTTAGGTTTTGTATTTTGATTTTCCATATTGAATCCCACGAGTGTGAGGGAAGTATGAAGTCACCCCGGCCAGAGCCCTCTGTAGCCGAGGAAGGGTACATACTGCGGAGGTCCCCTGGTATCCGCAGGTTTTTACGTCTTTGCTGACGGGTTTTTGTACTAAGGTTTTCCTTCCTCAAGGCGCGGCCAATTAAGGCAACACCTCTTCGGCACACATTACCCCAACGTACCCCCTTACGCCAATACGGGGGTCTTTGAAGAGAGTAATGTGTGACCGGCTGAAGAGCTGGCGAGCACTCTCCGACGTGGTGGGCAATGTGGTTAGCACCACCCACCCCGCCTTAAGCAGGCATGAAAATGCCCACGTTCCTTTCACACCCGACCGCAACCCACATGCGGCGAGGTGCGAAAGGAACCCTCCTCCTTTTCCTTGCACTCCCGACCGCAACCCACATGCGGCGAGGAGCACAAGGAAAAACCCCCCCTGGTGGCAGCAATGCCACCTGGCCCATCACGCTGTGCCCTCTGCACTAGTCAGAGGGACACGCGGAAGGGCCCACCGTGTCGGGTTATTAGCCAGCGTGCGGTAATACTGCATAAAAGCCGCAGCATTACCGCACGCTGTTGCCCAGGGTGCACCACGTGGAGGTTACCCGACCTTAGCACCCCAAGGAAAACCCCCCTGGTGGCAGCAATGCCACCGTCCAAACCATCACGCTGTGCCCTCTGCTAGTCAGAGGGACACGCGGACGGGCCCACCGTGTCGGGTTATTTGCCACCGTGCGGTAATACTGCATAAAAGCTGCAGTATTACCGCACGCTGTTGCCCAGGGTGCACCACGAGGAGGTTACCCGACCTAGCGACCAACCTAGCACAGTGTACGAATTGCCGCACACGTTTTATCTCTCAAAATTGTACCAGTCTGGGGCAAACATGTCACATCGCATTACCATACTTACATCTAGGCAAAAAGTAGTCCATGTTTCTCACAAAGTTACGCAAGTATTCTACTTATCTGAAAAGGGTTAGGCGGCCCCGGATCTTCAATTTTTTTAAGGCGGGGCAAAAACTGAAAGTTACCGCCCCGCTCACTTATATTAATTTTTACCTTTATCATCTATATCAGGGGTCGGCAACCTTTTGGCAAACGCGGGCCGCATAGTGACAATTTGAAATAGTGGCGGGCCGCATTTGTTCTTAATAATCAAATAAAACCGTGTTTTTTTTTTCAATAAACCAAATAATTCGATTTTGGAGAGCTTTGTGAATCAAGTACCCACATCACAGTGCTTGATTAAGTAAGTTCAAATCTCATAGTAGTTTTTATCAATCGGCATTTGGATGATAAACGCAGCAAGTAAAAGTAAAAGCACAAATAAATAACAAAAATGCGCGAGCGCAGCGAGCGCGAAATTTTTCGAGATTGTTCATTAATTCAAAACATAGAATTTTTACGAATTAAACGTATAACACAAATTAAACACCATGAATTTTGTTCTTTTGCTGGTAACTTTTGGCGTGAACAATGAGTTTATCCATCTATCTGACAATATGCAGTACAATAAGGAATATATAATTATTTTTCTAAATGCGTACGGAATGGCGTATGGCGTTGATTGAAATTTAATGTTTTTATGGGTTTAGTACATAATTATTATAGTTTTTAGAAAAAGTAGTATGTAACCAGTTAAAAAACAGTCTGGAACAAAGGACTCATAATAGTGTAACACAATTTATCTATACCTATACTAATTTTAAAGTTTTAAAATTTTTATCTAATGAAAGCCTAACATTTGTTGTTTACAGACTTATAAAGGCGTCTTTAGGCTGTCAAGTCAAACTAAATTTAAGCTAACTGACTGTGTCTAGTTTTATAAGTTAAATATGTTATGTTCAATAAAGACCTTTTAAAAATCAAAATTAAACACCATGAATACGCGAGCGCAGCGAGCGCGAAAATTTGAGATATCTTTGATTAATTTACGATAGATTTTTACGCGTCAGGCTATTTATGACGAAAATTACACAACACTCGCGTCGGGTAAAAAACTTGAGATATTTTCAATCAATTCAGAAATTGTTGTGGCCTTTATAAAATAATAGTAATACACGAACGAAGCGAGCGCAGAGATTATAAGATCTTTTGTTTTTAGGACGGGCTATTACATAACGGAGTGTATTAATTCAATAGATATCAGAATTGAAAGAATACGCGAGCGCAGCGAGCGCGAAATTTTGAGTTATATTCTATCATATTGAAAATAAAATTCACTCGCTAGGTCACACAAAACACTAAATAATAACAATGTGGAAATTTTTGAGACGTATTTCAAGCAATTCAGAATATAATTATTTATTATACTGTTTACAAACGAAATTACACTTAGTAATGTGTAAACATAGCTGAAATAATGCATTATTCTTTCTGTATTAAGCTTATTTATTCAAATAAAACCGTTTTTATTTGACAAATTAATTAACTTCGTTTTGGGTAGCTTTGTGTGGTATACTTATAAGTTTTGATTTAAAAATTGATAAATAAAAATGTTTTGGCATAAATTTTGCTCTGCCCACAAACAGTGCTCGATTAATAAGTGGAAACTACAAAAAGCCTTTTTTTATTGTACGCAGCAAGTCTAAAAGCACAAATAATGATAATAATAAGAATTTTTTAGGCATTTTTGATCAATTCAGAACAGATCGCACATACTCGTATTTGATAAACTATGGACAACGGGAATTAAATAACAAGAAATCGCGAGCGCAGCGAGCGCAAAAAATTGGGACGTTTTTTAGAAATTTAGGACAGGCTGTTTACAAAGGAAACTACTTAGGAAACTACTACTACGCTCTGGGTATCGGTCGAGTTGATATGGACATGACTATACTTGTACTATTATTTATTCCGTGGTCAAAGTTTAGCAATTGGGCGGGGGGCGCCAAATTCAGTGTGAATTTGGCGCCCCCTGAACTTGACGCCCGGGGCATGGGCCCCGGCTCGCACCCCCCATAGATCCGGGGCTGGGGTTAGGAATTACTTGTAATAAATGATCACAACCTATGTTGGTTAAGAGTAGGTAATGACAGGCCCATTCCACGTGGGCACACGTAGGTGACAAAAATGACTCGCCAAAAATGTAGACTTAGGTAACAGTTATGTCGCATTCTATTTTTAACCCCCGACGCAAACCCCCGGGATGTTATAAGTTTTACGTGTCTGTGTGTGTGTGTATCTGTCTGTGGCATCGTAACTCAGAGTGTTCTTAGCTATGTTTGATGGAATTCGGTTCAGCCGTTTCAACGTTGCGGTTTTTTTAATTTACTGATTATTAAGTTCTAACAGTAGTAAAATAGCAGCAAAGGCATTTCGGAGAAAGGATCGCGAGGTTTTAAGTATTATAAATTAAAAGTAAACTATTTTCGATTTTTTCGCGCTTCTTTCTGTTTGATTTTTACTTGCGCCAACATTAATTTGGATTCTAACTTGAGAGTAGTCTGTGGTTGTATGTAAGGCTTGGTGGGTTTCTAGCCTTAAAAAAAAAAATTATTACCTGTGGTACTGTTTTTTTTTTGTTCAATCGAGCTGTCAACGTCAGCTGAAAGTTGTCAGTGTCAAGTGTCAATATTAATGTCATTCACTAGGCGCGTCGCCGTCATTCATTTCGTTTGTAACATTTTAATTTTTAGTCAATCGTTCTAATCGCTATCGTCGGTCGTGCATTTTGTAAATGTTAAAAAGAAAGTCTAATTAAAAATCAGTACATAATATTTGTTTTTGAAAATACTGAAGGTCCTAAGATAGCGAAGTGAGGTGAAATTGGTATGCTGTGATGAACAATGTGTTTATGAAAAATCATTTGGATTGTCCAAGCGACCGCGGCCGCCGTGGGTGATCCGGGGTGATTTTGAAGACCCAGCGAGTGCGTGTATTGTTTTGTGCTTTGACCAGAGTCTGTTATTTCAAGTGTCGAGTACTACCGATTGCCGTGTCGATGGCGACGCGGTGAGGATTACGCGTCGTCAGCGCACACATCGCGGAATACGTGCAACGTCAATGGATTTTTAACAAGTAAGAAAAATACTTAATTTGAAGTATAAGATCAAGTGAGATGGAATGCGGGTTCGCTGTGGCTAGCGGTGGCGGCACTATTGTGTGGAGCGCGCATTCCAGGGCGACCGTCCGGCAAGGCGGGCCCGCCGGAGGTCATCGACGCTCGCCGCCGCGCGCTTCTGGCGCTATCAACTGATTAGGTATCGGGATCGATACTGCACACTGGCCTCATTAAATAGATTGCACCCCATCAACTGTTGCTTCCATTATTTAATTCGCTCTAAATATAAAATATTTATCATGCCATGTTTCATTATTTATTTATTTATATTATTATCTAATAATTTGGCTTAGCAAATCATTTTGCTCATTAAAAGCATTGAACTTTGCTAAGGCTTGATACTTTTAAAGTATATACAAAAGTAATTATGTTCGTAGACGCTACACTACTAACCAAGGGTGGTCCTTCACTAATGTTTACACCAATGTCTCTGCAAAGACGCGTGCAGGATGATCTAGTCTCTTGTGACCAGCAAAAGCTGCTTCACTTCATCTTCTTTTTCTAGTGTTTGTCTGTTTTCTGTCTTGTTGTTCTTCTTCTGGTCTTTATATTATTTATATAGCCAGAGTGAGCATTTCACAGCTGAATCTATGCTAAAAAAACCACTCAAACTTATATATGATAGATATCTAGTTACAAAATTGATATTTAATTATTATGTACTTCTGTGTGAAACATTTTATAATTTTCTTATAATCACTAGTATTAAAACCAAGGTGCCTCCAACCTTCTACATTTGTATAAAACACCTATTCAACATTCCATTCCTAAAATTGTTGATTTCCATGGTCAACAAGATACTTCACTCATAATCAGATATCACCGAGTATAATTATTGAATTATATCATTAATTTTTCAGGGTGTTTCCTCATGTCACTTTTTCAAAAATATGAATGTGTTTGGTATTTGTGTTGATTCTGTTGTACCACTTTCTCAAGCAACCTACTCTGACTGGACTAGAATTATCTCTTTTTATTACAATCTGTGATAGAAGGATCACAACAATTTTGTTCTGTGGGATGCATTCTGTGTCACCCTGTGTTCCCCATCAAGTACAAGCTAAGTTTTGAAAATAAAGGTCCCCAATTAAGCAATAACTATCAATGGTATATTTAAATATTTGCATGGCATTTATAAAGTTAGAGTGAAGCTTAATATGTTGTTTTGCATTTGTCACGCCAGAGCTTAAGCTTGGAGCGGCGTCCAAGGATGATGGTGGAGACTATCTTCGAGTCCTCACAGGACTTCGGTAAGACCACCTAACTTTATTCACCAACTCGACGCTGACTATCTGATACTGCTAATCATATGAATGTTTAATACTTGCACCATACTCATATTTCCTCATGTAACTACCTAGTCTTACCATAAATATTGTAACTAAGAATTTTTTTTTTCTATTGCAAATAACATTTATTACTTTTACTCGTACAGTGTGTTAGTTTACATAAACATAAAATAATTTCAAATATAAAAAGCTTATTCGAAGTGGTCTCCATTGGCTGCAATACAGTCCTTTAAACGTTGAGGCCAGTTATCAATACAAGTACGCACTCTTTTCATGGGAAAATCCTTCACTGCCAATAGGCTTGTTTCCACTAAGAATGAATCGGATGGATTGGAGTTTCTAATTATTGATTAAGATATACAGATTTCAAACAATAAAACAATTTATCAAAATAATTAAAGATTATTAATATTTTTAGAAAAGAAAAAACCGAACTAAAAAAATAGAAAATAAAATTTTATAAATTTAAATTAAGAATAGGGTTGAAAATTTCAATAAATATAAATTAATAATAGTGTAAATAAATAAATATATGTATTTTATTTTTAAAAAGCGTGGGGTGCATGGGTCAATAAGTAGATATTATATATTTTGTAGATACATTTTGTATTGACAGACATGAGTAGAGTGATTAGCATTTTGATAATATCTTAGAAAGCACCCCACGCTTTTTTAAAAATAAAATACATATATTTATTTATTTACACTATTATTAATTTATATTTATTGAAATTTTCAACCCTATTCTTAATTTAAATTTATAAAATTTTATTTTCTATTTTTTTAGTTCGGTTTTTTATAAAAAGCGTGTTTTTTTTAACTATTATTTATTTTTCGCTTTTTAGTTCGATTTGCTAACTATTAACCATCCTTAATATGTACAAATGTGTTGGTGTTATCCGATTTTGGCCGTCTGCTCAAGCAAATTAAAAATAAAATTGATGCATAACAAAAAATATTGAGCAAAAAGATTTGTAGCCGCGTGGTTTCGATCCTCAGACCTCATAAAATAAAATTGATGCGTAACAAAAAATATTGAGCAAAAAGATTTCTAGCGCGTGGTTTCGATCCAGGGACCTCTGGGTTATGAGCCCAGCACGCTTCCACTGCGCCACTCTGTTCTCTGACTCGAATGACGAAACTACCATTTGTAAGTTAAACGGTATTAAAAGTTAAAGAAACTTTATAGAAAAAGCGTGTTAAAAAAATTAATAGTTAAAAAAACTAAAAAACACGATTTGTTTAGTGTATTGTCATCGGTCCTCGATATATCTACAAAGTTTGAAAGAAATCTGACCGTTTAAAGTGGGTCAAAAACGCGCTCAAAGGAGTCGGTTACATACAAACATACAAACATACAAACATACAAACATACAGGTGAAGCTAATAAAAGCGTGTTAATATTAAAAAATAGGCATTGAGTCACGTGACAGTAAACGCCAATCAGAAAATGTGACGTCACGCCGTGCTAAACATCACGGTATTGCGTCATGATAACGCCTGATCTTTTGTTTTTATAGTGGTCTAGGCTGCTTTACTTCTGAATTTATGTGTAACTAGCGGCCCATCCCGGCTTCGCTCGGGTGGACATTCATTTTTTAAACATTTTGGGATAAACGTAGATTAAATGCGTCTTTATGCGGGTGATAAGTAGTTTTTTTTTAAATTACTATTTATATAGAACATTTTTCAGGTCTATCATCAATAGTTTCTGCAGCGTATGCGATGAAAGACATTTTATGGATAATTTTTTTACACCTTGGGTTACACTAGTGAAGTTTTAGTAAGGATCCCTAATTTTTTCAGGTAATAAATATAGCCTATGACACTCAGCAATAATGTGGCTTTCTATTCATGAAAGAATTTTTAAAATCGGTTCAGTAGATCCCGAGATTACCCCTTACAATTTAACAAATATACAAACACACAAACTTTACTTCTTTATAATATTAGTATAGATTAATGTTTGAACTGATTTATCTACTTTATTTCAATATGTATGATCGTTCTGTGCTGTTGCATGTCAGCTTTTTCCTATCTTCTTGACATCCAAATTTACTTGGAGTACATCCTGGTTTCAAGCGCACTTGTGATACTTTTCCCATCATATGATACTCGGTATAATTAAGCATATCATTTAGCAACTATAACAATAAAACGTGTGTGTTAGGACTATAAATTTAACAAAATATTGTCCAAATCATAACAAAATACCTAACCTCAACTAGTTTGTTATTGTTTTACTTACCACTATTCTTGAGAAAAATTATCAGTTTTTTTTTACATTTAGATTACTAAGATTATAGGTACTGTGTGAAATACTTGCATCAAAATGATCTTCACAAAAATACATTCTTGTTTTAGTTGACAAACAGTGAGCGTCATTCCTCCTCGCATCTGTTAGTTTTTTCGTATTTGTGGATCGTTTGGAACATAGATAAATAGTTTGTTTGGCGTATTTATACTTGTGCTTTTACACTGGGGCACCATACAGTACTTGTTATACGACGGATTCATTTTTTATCACGAAATATCAACAACCGCCATACACGAACAGCTGTGTTTCGCACGTGTTTTGAGCATTTTCGGGGGAAATTAAATGTCATTCCTTTAAATGCGAAATACAAATTGAAAATCGATATATTTTCAAAAAATAATTTTTTTTCCATGTATAATGGATAGTAAGGTATATTAATTAGCAATCAATCAAATTTAGGCAAATAGCCTATTGTATGGATTGTTTTAGGCACTTCAAATTATCATGGCGTTTAGAGCAAGCCATACTCTCTAAAACTGACCATAAATCATAATCCTGCGGATTAAGGTCGGGACTAGACGAAGGCCAGTCTTTAGCTCTGATGAAGTCTGAAACGTTTGCTTCCAACCAAGACTGCGTGGACCAAGCTTTATGACCCGGCGCCGAGTCTTGCTGGAAGGACTTGGTTATTGAACATGGTCTTAACTACCTTCTCAAGAATGGTATCTTGATACACTTGTGCCGATGTTTTGATACCTTTTTCACAAAAATATGGCTCAGTCACTCCTTCATAACCAAATCATCACTGAAGTCGGATAATGCCCACATTGTACTCTGTCGACTAATTGGCAAGTTTCCTTAGAGCTTTGAGCATTAATACGGTCATTTTGTTTGTTAAAATGTTGCTCAATTGTAAAAATTTTCTCATCCGTAAACAACAATTTTCTGTACCCTTTGCGTACCGCTTCAGTAGTTGTTTCGATTTTACCACCCTATTCTTTTTTAAATTATCAGTTACTTATTAAGAAATGACCAGTGCGTTTCTTATAGGCCGCAAGTCCTAAGTCATCTTTTAAAATACGCGACATGGTTCTAGGTGGTTTCTATCACAACAATGCTGTCTAATAGAGCAGCAAATATAGAATCTTCTAAGGAGTCACGCTGCGTCGTCACGAAAGGTTGCCCCCAAGGAGAAGTGATATCCCCTATTCTTTGGGTAATAGTGGTAAATGAACTAGTTGAACTCTTAAACAAAAATGGTATAACTACCATTGCTTATGCAGATGATCTGGCAATAATGATATCTGGACTTTTCGAATCAACACTATGTGAAAAAATGCAGAAAGCTCTCCGAATAGTAGAAGATTGGTGCGAAAAGCACAATCTCTCTGTTAATCCGCAAAAAACAGAAATGGTGTTATTCACGCGTAAAACAAAAATACCAAAATTAAAACTACCGACCCTTTTTGGAACAGGACTAACTTTAAACAAGGAAATAAAATACCTCAGAATTTGGCTAGACAATAGACTTTTTTGGGGAAAACAACTAGATCACGTTACTACTAAAGCCACAAACATACTATGGCAGTGCACCAGGGCAGTTGGCAAAGACTGGGGACTGAAACCAAAACTATGTCGATGGCTATACACGGTAATAGTTAGGCCGGTACTCATACTCACATACGGTAGCATAGTGTGGTGGCCCAGAACAACCCTGGCAACAACCATCACCAAGCTACAGAAACTACAAAGGCTGGCATGCTCACTAATAAGTGGCTGTTCAAAATCGACACCATCGGCCGCCCTTAACGTAATTCTAGGTCTGACGCCATTACATTTGCACATACAGCAGGAAGCAATGGCGTCGGCAATAAGAATCAAATCCTTAAACCAGTGGAAAGGCGTCGGATACACCACAACCCACTGTAGAATCTTAGACAGAGCAACAAAAATCGTCCCAGACGCAAGCCGAGGGACTGACAAAGTTGCTAATATACATTTGGACAACTATGAGCTGACAACTATGAAAACTATGAGCTAGTGACAGAAGAACGAGTCCAAGCAGGCATCGTAGATGCAGGTCCAAAGAAATATAACATCTACACGGACGGTGCAAAAAATAATACGGGTGCTGGATGTGGTTTCTACTCACGAGAGCTGGGTATCAAAGAGTCCATAGCCCTAAATAAGACTACAACCGTATTGCAAGCAGAGGCGATGGGCCTTCTGCTCGCGGCAAGATCGGTACTCACAAAAGACTCGGAAAGCAGTATAGAGAGAAAAGACGATCAACTCACGTTCACCACTGATAGCGCAGCCATCATCTACGCACTCAGAAAGCCAACAACTAGGTCCAGAGTGGTATCGGAATGCCATTTTACTCTACAAAATTTAGCAACCAGATATAAAGTTATTGTGGAATGGACAAAAAGTCACAGCGGATGTGAAGGAAATAACAAAGCCGACCTACTCGCAGAGGAAGGTAAAGAAAGAAATTAAGGCAGATGTTGCAGAACTGTGTAAACCAACGGCATTGGAAACGCGAAACCTGTTAATTGCCTACACGGAAAAAGAGCAGCAAAATCTATGGAACAAAACTACAGATTGTAAACACTCAAAAGCTTTTTACCCATCGATAAATAGAAAAGCGACCAATAAACTACTCAAGTTAACCAGGACAGATCTCCGTTTAATGATAGGCATTATCACTGGCCACTGTGAGCTAAATTATCAGTTACACAAAATAGGAGCTACGGACAGTCCGCTGTGCCGAGGATGTTTACAAGAGGACGAAACCGTGGAGCACGTGCTGTTGCACTGTGAGGCCACGGCAGACATAAGATCAAGGTTCAAAGATCAAGGCTCCTTGAAGAAACCACACAACAAGTCTCAAGTACCACAACACCTAGCGCAATGCAAGTGGAGGAGGTATGCCAGCGACCCCAGGCCGTGCTCCGTTATTTTAGGGAGCTCGGATGGTTGGGGTAAGCTGGCAGTCGGGGGGCAATGCACAACACACCCCAAGCGGGACGTCGGTGCAGGTCGTATCACCCCCATTTAGAATAGCCTCTCCCGCTATATAAGGCTATACGCATTCCAGCGAGGTGCACAGATATTGTGACCGGGTTGTAAAAATGTCAGATTCCAAATTCAAATGTAATATATTTTGTTTATTTTTGATTGTGACAGTATGTATGACCAGACTAGGTATATAATCAGTTTACTGACACGCCACTCTCACACACCACTCTCTGAGAAGAGGGCTCTGCAAAAATTACCTTGACCTAGACTTATTGTTCGTAAACTATCATACTATGTACATGGCGGCGCAGTGTTATCGGCATACAAACAGTCAAGTAAAATGCGTTTAGCTGATAGTAAGTATATTTCAGACATTTATCCACCAGTAGTGATGCAAGTTTCTTCAATCACATGTTCTAGTTTCTATCTCTGTCCCTGTCATCAGTTTTGGCACATTCTTGCACGTCAGCGTCAGTGTCGAGTAATTTTTTAGTTCTTGCATATTTACGTCGACGATCCTTTCAGTACGTAACGGGACGACGGTGTGTGCAGGCATGTCCAACGGAACCCTGCCGCAATGGAAGCGCGAGCTGCTGCAGCGGCGCGCGGCGCGGTCCCGACCGGCCCCCGCCGCGCCCGCGCCGCCGCCCCCGCCACCGCCGCCGCAGCCGCCGACGACGACCAACGACGACGACAATAATGACGAGGAGCTGCGCTATGGGCCCGGCATCGTGAAGCGGCTCAAGTCGCGCTACCTGAGCCTCGCGCTGCGCGACGCGCCGCGGCGCCGGCCCTCCGTGCTGCGGCGCGCCGCCTCGCTCGAGCACCTGCTGGACGAGCGGCCGCCGCGCGCGCCTCGCCCCGCGCGCCCCGCCTCCCTGGCGGCGCCCGCGCCCCTCGCGCCCTCCCCGCGCCGCGAGTTCGTGAAGCGGGCGCGCTCCGTGGACGCGCTCAGCCGGCTCGACTCGTGCGAGGCGCCGGCGCCGCCGTCCCCGTCCCCGCCGCCTCCGCCGCCGCCCCCGACGCGGCCGCTCGCGCCGCGCTCCGCCCGCCCGCCGCGCCGGCCCGCGCCTCTGCTGCGCGACGCGGAGCGGCCGCCGCCCGACTTGGTGCGCTCGACGCTCCGCAAGTTCGAGAGCGCTCCGGCGAAGCGGCCGGCGCCGGCCGCGCGCGTGTCGGCCGTGCTGCGCGGCCTCGAGGGCCCGCGCCGCAGCCTCACGCCGGAGCGCCAGGAGGAGATCGAGGCGCGCTCCCCGAGTCCAACGGACGCGCCTCCGGGGGCCTCCCCCACGCCTCCGGCCTCCTCCCCCGCACCTCCGCCGACCTCCCCCGCGCCCCCGTTATCTCCCGCACCTCCGGTCTCCTCTCCCGCGCCCCCGACCGTTTCTCCCCCGCCTCCGGTCTCCTCTCCTCCCTCGTCCCCGGCCTTCTCCCCCGCGCTCCCGGACTTCTCCCCCGCGCCCCCGACCTCCCCCGCGCCGCCGCCGCCCCCCGAGTCTCCCCCGCCCTCGCCCCCTCCGCCCTCGAGTCCACCGTCGAGCCCGCCGCCGGCGCCGGCTCCGAGCCTGCCGGCGGGATCGCCCCCTCCGCCGACGACCGGAGCACCGGCGCTCATAAAGGTTCCGGGAATCCGAGGTCCGCCAGCGAGCCCTCCGGAATCCCAGCCCCCGGCCGCCCCGGAGCAGCCGGCGGGCCCGCGCGTGGTGGCGCGCGCGGCGCTGGACAGCATCGCTCGCGCCGGCAGCTCGGTGCGGTACACGTTCGAGGCGGCGCGCGGCGGCTCGCACCTGCCGCCGCTGGCCGCCACCAACCCGGTGCTGGTGGCGCGGCGCGTGGGCGTCATCCGCCCCATGCCGGCCAGCCCGCGCTCGCCGGACCCGGCGCCGGCGCCGGCGCTCGTCAACGGCCACTCGACGCCGGAGCCGCGCGTGCTGTCCCGCATCGGCGCGGCCGGCATCGAGCGCGCCTGGAGCGGCTCGGCGGCCCGGGTCGCGCCCGCGCCGGAGCCCGAGCCGCGCGCGCCGTGGCCCCGCGCCGCGGCCCGGGGGCGCGCGCCGCCGCCCGCCGCCACCTCGATCGTCTTCAACTTCTCCGACCGCAAGGAGGTGCCGGACTACATCGAGAACGACGGCATCATCCTGCGCGCCTCTCGCCGGAACCGGATCAAGGTGAGTCTCCGCCTTTTCTGCGACGAGCTCTCCGATCGGATAAATCGCCGGTCGGAGATCGGACCGTCCGTCGGCGAGGCCGAGTGTCCCGGCGCTCCCGGCCGCGCCGCGTGTCGCGAGAAGTCCCGGCCCGCCGCCGCCGTGTAAGTACTCGTACGCGATCGATCGGTCGCAGCGGTGAAAGTGCGCGGGCCCACTCTCGGTTTCGGGCCGCGCCGTCCTCGCGCGGAATGCCGATGCGCGCGTCCGTCTCCGCTCTCCGCCGCTTCCGATAGTTACGCAACACCTGAATTATTTGAAGTGTTACTCTCTCCGTTTCCGATAGCTCGCAGATTCCGACGTGTTGATACGACGCGAGTATCATCGACGTTGCCTCCTCGTAGCTTGACATTGTCCCGTTATAACTTTCACGATTGCGCACATCTCTCGTTCGAGCATCATTAGGTATTATATTATACTCGTACATAAATGTACTAATAAGTCGAATGTTTCGCGGCTGGTCAGTAGCTACGGCCGGCGCGGCGTCTCGTATCGTAGTCGGCGTTAGTTGTCGCTAACAATGCATTGTTGTGGTGGTCGTGCGCCCGCACTCGATCCTAAACAGTGCGTGTTATTGTTCGGGAACAAAGCCGCCAGCAGGGCCCATCACCTCACTCGCTACTGTTTAATCTGTTGCCGTCGGACTCGGACCCGTCCAGCGAGTCCAGTAAATGGGCTCTTGTTTTTGTCGTATTTCCTTCTCGGAACCCGCTCAATTCGAAGTACCCACATTCGTGCAATCGCGCACACGCACAGACGCACATTTTCCCTCTTGACCAACGTGTTGACTCATACCTATTATATATATGTACTTATATTCTGTTCCAATCGCAAATCGCTTTAATCTGAATCGAGTCGAATATCTTCTTATAATATAAAATTCTCGTGTCACAATGTTCGTTCCCGTACTCCTCCGAAACGGCTTGACCGATTTTTATGAAATTTTATATGCATATTCAGTAGGTCTGAGAATCGGCTACTACCGTAAAACGGGGTGAATAAAATCGCAGGGATGAATAGATACAAAACTAAAAATGTTTTCTACAGACTAAAGCCAAATATTTCGAAAGAAAAAAGCACCGAAAGTTTCGAAACCTTCACCCTCTTTCACCTTTCTTTGTTCTTTTTCAAAAATTTTGGCTATTGTCTGTAGAAAATCATTTTTAGTTTTGTATCTATTCACCCCTGAGATTTTATTCACCCCGTTTTACCGATATCTATTTTTTATACCCCTAAGTGATAAGGGTTGTCCACCCTTAACATTTATTTTTTATTTTTTGGACAAAATTTTTATTTTTTTATTTTTTATAATGTGGCATTAAATAAATAATAGTTAAAAAAAAACTAAAAAAACACGCTTTTTATAAAAAACCGAACTAAAAAAATAGAAAATAAAATTTTATAAATTTAAATTAAGAATAGGGTTGAAAATTTCAATAAATATAAATTAATAATAGTGTAAATAAATAAATATATGTATTTTATTTTTAAAAAGCGTGGGGTGCATGGGTCAATAGATATTATATATTTTGTAGATACATTTTGTATTGACAGACATGAGTAGAGTGATTAGCATTTTGATAATATCTTAGAAAGCACCCCACGCTTTTTTAAAAATAAAATACATATATTTATTTATTTACACTATTATTAATTTATATATATTGAAATTTTCAACCCTATTCTTAATTTAAATTTATAAAATTTTATTTTCTATTTTTTTAGTTCGGTTTTTTATAAAAAGCGTGTTTTTTTAGTTTTTTTTTAACTATTATTTATTTTTCGCTTTTTAGTTCGATTTGCTAACTATTAACCATTATTAATATGTACAAATGTGTTGGTGTTATCCGATTTTGGCCGTCTGCTCAAGCAAATTAAAAATAAAATTGATGCGTAACAAAAAATATTGAGCAAAAAGATTTGTAGCCGCGTGGTTTCGATCCTCAGACCTCATAAAATAAAATTGATGCGTAACAAAAAAATATTGAGCAAAGAGATTTCTAGCGCGTGGTTTCGATCCAGGGACCTCTGGGTTATGAGCCCTGCACGCTTCCAATGCGCCACTCTGTTCTCTGACACGAATGTCGAAATTACCATTTGTAAGTTAAACGGTATTAAAAGTTAAAGAAACTTTATAGAAAAAGCGTGTTAAACAAATTAATAGTTAAAAAAACTAAAAAACACGATTTGTTTAGTGTATTGTCATCGGTCCTCGATATATCTACAAAGTTTGAAAGAAATCTGACCGTTTAAAGTGGGTCAAAAACGCGCTCAAAGGAGTCGGTTACATACAAACATACAAACATACAAACATACAGGTGAAGCTAATAAAAGCGTGTTAAAAATACATACAACCCTAAATTTTCACCCTTCTATCACCAACCCCTATTAATTTATATGTCAAAACAACGTTTCCCGGGTCAGCTATAATTATATAAAAATGAATCCCTTATTAAAAAAAATAAAAATTTAAAATTTTAGAATAGGTAGGTACTTAGCGCTTTGGACAATGTAAACTTTTTTAATGTATTGAATTGCGTGCTCAAATATCATCAAGACACATTTACTCTACGTTTATCCCAAAATGTTTAAAAAATGAATGTCTCCGTGCGAAGCCGGGACGGGCCGCTAGTAAACAATAATTTTCTGATAAAAAAAGAGGTTATTAGACTTTACTAAATTCAGTCGTCTAAATGATTCAGTTACTAAATTCAGACAAATGCAATCGCATTTAGGAAGGTAGGTTTCTAAATTTAGGAAAAAGTACGGCTACTGACTCACTAAATCATTTAGGAACCTAATTAGAATCGAATTTAGGAAGGTGCGATCGCGTTTAGTCGCTTCAGTCGGTGCGCAACACTTCGTGCGTGTGGATGTAATAAATATTTCTTGACCCACGTCTTTTTAACATGCTTTTAGTAGCTTCACCTGTATGTTTGTATGTATGTATGTTTGTAACCGACTCCTTTGGGCGCGTTTTTGACCCACTTTAAACGGTCAGATTTCTTTCAAACTTTGTAGATATATCGAGGACAGATGACAATACACTAAACAAAGCGTGCTTTTTAGTTTTTTTAACTATTAATTTTTTTTTTTCTTTATTTTGATTGAGCCAACAGCCACGGCGAGGCCAATTTTTTGATTTTTGGACAGCACTGGAGCCATTGTGTTTATAGTAGTAAAACGTCTGCCTTTGTTGCGTTTCAGCAGGCAACTGATTTAGTAACTATATTTAGAACAGTGTGATTAGAAGCTTCTAATTTCGTTCCTTTTCTGAATTCTGATTTAGGCTACTAAATTTAGTAAAGTCTAATAACCACTAAAGATAAAGTTTTTTAGCGACTCAGTAATATCACCGTTCACCGTGAATCAACATTTCCAAACTTGTTACCGGCGACATTGACCGTGACCGCCCGCGCCCGTGCCTTGCACCGTGCACCTTCACTTCTTGAGTTATCACAGATTCACAGACAGCTGTTATGGACTCGGGCATCTAGAACACATAATCGATCGCCATTCGCAACCACATTTACAATATACAACTATATATAGCTGACTCCTGCGTCATTGACCGCAATATATAATATTTTCCTCGTAATTATTGTTCAGCGAACAATAAGTTCGTTTTGTGTCCGGCGCCGCCGCCTCCGTACCGAGTACCGAATCGACCCCGGAGCTCCCCTGCCTCGCTCGCTTCGCCGCCGCCGGTACTCCGTACTCCACCTAGTGGCGCCGGTACTCCGTACTCCACCTAGTGGCGCCGGTACTCCGTACTCCACCTAGTGGCACCGCTCACCGCACGCCACGTCTCCACCGAGCGGCGCGGCTCTCCTGCGCGCGACCACGGCCTCTCCGTTTACTCACTATCGACAATGACGGATCCACTAGAAATCATTCTCGTCTTAGTCATATACGAGTACTGTTACCGAGTCACTTCCTCCAACTGTTATTCAACACTTCGCAAGAACATCTATTTTCGCCATCACGGCGCACACGTCGCGGAAATGTGTCTAATACTTAATTAGCAATTATACTAATATTAGCGCTTTCTAATGGTAAAAAAACGCACGTGCGCTCGGAGGCGCTGCCGGCGTCGTCAACAACAATGGTCGGCGCTCGCAAAAACACGCGCTCCCAGCCTCCGCGAGAACTTTCGCGCTTCGTGCATAATCAGCGCGCCATCTCTGCAGCCTCCGCCCTCGAGCGCCGAGCGCCGGATGCGCCGCGGAACCTGTTTCACGGACCTTGTTTTGCTTATTTTTATCGATAACGCGTGTCCTTCGATTGTGAATGTCGCCTTTCTTAGGGGGCGTCCATTAATTACATGAGGCTTTTTTGAGAATTTTTGACCCCTTCCCCCTATGTGAGATATCGTAAGATTTTTCTCAACTCTCTCCCCCCCTCCCCTAATCTCACGCGAGATTCTTCAAAATTTATATTTTGGCTGTAAACTTGTTGGATTATTGAGAAAAAAAAAAAAAAACACTAGTTCGCTGCTCTGCGAAGTTCGGACGAATACTACAAATATTGTCTCAGATTTGGCTATATTTTATTCTAGAAATAATTTTTCACGCTTGAAATAATCCCCCCTCACCCCTAAGTGAGATTTGGAAAGATTTAGCTTGATGTTACGTCTTACGTCCAAATGTGTCTCTAGCCGCGCGCGCGCGTCTCTAGCGGCTAGAGACAGCCGCCGGCCGCCGCCTCCTCGCGACTCGCGGTCGCATTCTTGCCCACTCCATGTGGTACCGTTTATCTGATCGCGCTGATGTAACCCTCATTTGCATTATGTAGCTTGTTAATTTTTTCTGTCTGCCTCCAAGTCACGTACAGCGCCGCAGCCGCACCTCATCAGTAGTAGAAATACGTCTGCGAGCACGCTTCCCGTTGATAATGTCTCAACTCGTTATTCATTCGATTAGTTATACTGAAACCTCTATAAAACTAGAATAAGCTACTCAGTAAGGCTGTAGGTTCGGTGAAGTCTTTCTAGCTCTGCGTTGGATTAAATCGAGTCGCCGATGTAGTTCCGTGTATTGGGACTTTAACCAGTCGAGCTATTAAGGAAACCCGACGCGAGCCATTCGCGTGACTCAATGTTCGCCGGACGAATTACAACTCTAAATCTATCAAAGTTATCCGTCAATAAAGATCGCGATCTGAAATAGTGGCACAGAAGAAATAATAGTACCTAGTGGCCTGAAAACCCGGTGCACTTGAATTACGTAATGACGTCACTCGAGGCCTACTCTTATATCACTACGACGATAAGTCGCCAAGATCTGGGACACGGATAGTATACAGGCCACTTGAAAATCATTGAAACTGAACGCGCGGAGCTTTTACTACGTGTGTCACTCGGTCAATGGGCTGGGAAAGGAGCGGCGGGGTCCACCGTCCACCGTCCACGTCAGTCTGTTTGTTCGGCGCGCGTCAATGAAGCAGGCCCCGCACTCGAAGGCGGCCGCACATTACCAGATACACTATCAGCTAGCTGCCCCGATATCGCTGATAACCTGTTTCGGCAATGAATAACACGTTCTCGCAAGGTCTCGATACTTTCAGTATGTCAATATCGCTATGATGTTAAGATGCGAATGTTTGTTTGTTCCCATTCAAATCTGTAACAGTTGACTTCATTTGGATATAATTTTGCAAAGTGTACGAACTAACCCTGAAACTGAAATAACAAATATACATACCATCTGCTCTTTGTCTACGAGTAATTAGAAAATTAAAAGAACAATTACTGATTGAACCATTTTTGAAAGCTAATTAAACAATAGGAGTCGATAATTATTCAATATAGAATTTGATGTCGCTACTTATGTTAGAGTGGCACGGATTCACTCACGTCGGACTCGCGTCACCTTTGTAGTAGTCCTCTGAGGGCGAGTCCGATTTATTGTCGATACCAAATACGTACCGCAATAAAATGAGGTCGTCGAGATACACATGGATCGAAACTAGGTCGGTAGGCTTTCTAATATACCAACTTTCTGCTGACGCTAAATTTCAATTTCGCTGCGTTCGCAAACTAACACAAAGTTGTTGAAACTCAATAAGTATTGCGAAAAGGTTCGGCTCGTTGTCGCAGCGATGTGGAAGAATATGAATAGCGGCTCACGTATCCGCGCGAGGTTCGTGTTGCTCTGAAATCACATAATGTGCACAAAACAGAGGAGCGGTTATCACGCGTTCCGGTCTGATTGTGCGTGTCAGCGGCGCAGCGCCCGCGCCGCCGCCGGCGAGCGAGCGAGCGAGCGAGGCTGCCGCGGAAATACGAAGGATAAACTTGAATAAATCAATTAAAGGTGCATTTTTCTAAACTGAATCTGTTTAAGTTGTATGCTTTTTACGCAGTACTCAGGCTCGTTCGTTTTATTGAAAGCGTCCGAATAATGCGCGGTTACCGCGTCAAGTTGTCCGCTACCGGAGCGCGCGACGCCGACGGAGCGATCATGTTCACGGGAGAGCTACATATATTTATGACCAGCTAATAGATTACGCCAATTTGCTTTGGATATAAATGTGGAATCGCAAGCACATACCTACCCATATTTACTCGTAGTTCTATTTTAAAAAGTATTCAACACCAAGTGTTCTGGCTCATATTACCAAAACTGTAATGAGTCGCGTACTCTTATGTTGTTCATGACACGCAGCGGTCAATTAATTACAGTAACGAGCGGCGGCTAATGAACACCGCGGTCCCGCGGGACCATTGTTCCATTAACCAAGTGATCGCTGACCTCTCCATCCGCAACGTTTTCATTAATAAGCGTTATGATGACAAACTTGCTAATTGGTTTGCTCGACACGAACATGCGTGTTTGTGATATTAGATATACTCTGACATTTTTGGTCACAATTGCATTAGTTGCAAGGCCGTTAGCTAGTCAAAGCAGTCACTCGTCCTCGGTCAATTAAAATCAAGATTATATTGCGACAATGTATTGCGCTAATTACCAGTTCGACCGGCTCCATCGTATCGGCGCTTCGTCGCGTCGTAGGATAGTGCCATTACTCATGCTATCCAATCCAATATCAACTATGTTTGGTTTACAATGCTGTACAGTAATATTCCACTTCCTGTCAGACATTCGCGTCAATCGAAATGTTTACAAGGCCACTATCGAAGAATAGCGAGCGCTCGACGATTCGGCCTATAAAATTGCTTCCTGCTGTAACGAGGCCCTCGAAATGCCAAATCGTCGTAGTTCCAAGCCGCTGCGACCGTTCACTCTGTAAGTTTGTAGCTCTCATTGTCGAATATAGAGCTGACCGGTGCGAAGCGCAGCAAAACAGGAGTAGCTGAGATCTTGAGAACCGCCAACTCAGCAGGGCTGAACGATCTATCATTTCACGTTATTTGGTCGAGTCAACTCGCAGTCGCCTGCTTCCACAATGGAATATTAGAAAATTTACAATGGCCGTAAAAAAGCTTTGAATGAACAAACATATTTAAAGTATTTTAATACAAAACGTAATTTGCTCTTGTTACTGTCGCACTTAGTTTACAATAGGCTAGTTTCAGTTTCGTGGCTTCGCTCGCGGAGCCTACTGTAAACAATATAATTATTGCCTAGTATTTTTACCCACACCCAAATTTCAAGTCTCTGCTCCCAGTGGTTTGGGCTGTGAGTTGTCTGCCAGACAGCCAGTACCTACTCTATCCTTTTACATAAAAATATTCTGTAAGCTATCTCATTTGTTAGTAACATAAATGACACGTAACGTTCGTGCTGGTAGCATGTTACGTAGATTTTAATTTGGTTATTTATTTATTTTTATTTAGATTCTCACTGTACTTACAGCCAAGCCAAAACCATAATTACAAAAAATATTGTACATACAACTAACAATAGGTATATAACTTAAAACAACTATATATAACTTCTGAGACTTCTGACTGAGACTTTTAGACTTCTGGTTCCTGACAAATCAAATCGTTGATAGTTATATGATTATCCCGCGCACTGCGCCGGAGTCTGGTGTAGTAGAGCCTGACTCCGTAAGGTACAGAAGGCGCCGCGCGGTGCTCCTCCCACCTCGCAGCCCGCGAGCCGCCGCCGCCGCCGCCGGTCTCGCACGATCTCATGCAATGACAATGGGCCCATGTCAACATTGACACCGCGACTACACACGATCCGATCCCGTTAGCTACGTCACAAAACGATTTACCGATCATTATGACACAGTACAGCTATAAAGGTGCCACTTCACGAAATAGCTAAAATATCGTGAAACGGCCGCAATTATTCTCGCGCTCCAGAGTTCAATGTTCACGCGGTAATCGTTGCTAGATAACGGCAAAAAATAGAAAGCTCGAAGTGATGCGGCTTCATTTCCCGAGTGACCGGATCCGATAATGGACCCTTTCGTAATGTCTTCGATTCGTCAAGCTCTTGAACAGGTGCGAGTCATGCTTTCCCCGCCGGACCCGGTCCCGCACTATATTGCTCCGAAGCTAGTTTTTGTCCGAGCCTGATTTATAACAGTACCGTCGGCGTCGCTCTCGTTCCAGTTCTTGCCCAGTTTCCTGCTCGCTGTAAAAATTAATACTTTAATAACAAAAAATATCAGACGAGTGGCTTAATTACAGTTAATTACGACCGCGAAATATTAACTAGCCGCTTGCAGCTCGCCGACTCGCCGTGCTGAACGATTCATGTGGCACCGGAGAGTAATGAATTCTGATTGAACGGACAAATCGTTGGGAAAAGATAAACAAATGCAGTGATCCGTGTAATCCAGCGCCGCCGCCGCCGCGCCGCCGCCGCGCCGCCGCCGATCATTTAGAACTCTCTTAATTCGTTACTACTTTAATCGTTTACTTTCTCTTCTCGCTCCGCACACTCTTATTTTAATAAGATTTTATGGTAATCAGAGTCAGTGCGATGAGTGGTTCCGTTCGGCGGCCTCGGAACTGGCGATGACGTGCGCAAATAAGAACAATTTAGCGTCCATCATCAATTAATTGAATAGAAGTCTGAAAAGTCATTTTTACATTTCTAATTGTCAATCCATACCTATATCCCAAACCATTACACTATTTCGAAATAACATTTGCTGGTTACCTGCAACTCCCTGCAAGGCACAATACTAGGGCTACTTTTTATTTTATCTACATTGATGGACTAGTCTAGTTGAATGTTACAGAAACCTATCCTTCCTAATTATGAATATGAAAGTTTGTTGGATCTTGTTACTCGATAACTTTTATTGGCCCGAGTGTATCTGTCCTACTTTTAAATTATTCTGTTAGATTTAGGCGTTATTTATTTGTTTGTTATCCAATTAAATTAACGTAAAAACGAATATGGATGAAACTCGGTAAGGGAGTTACTTAAAGGTAGGTAGGTACTCTGGATTACATATAGGCTACTTCTTATCTCGAAAAAAGTTTGGACTCCTGTAAGATTAAGCGGGTGAAATCGCGGGATGCAGCTAGTATAATATAAAGTGGTGTTCACGTGTTACATGGTAACGTGGTGAGTTGGTGAGTGATGAGGGACCTCTGTCTCACTGCCGCGTGCCGCGGGCGGGTGACCGGCTCGCGGCGGCGGCGGCGGCGGCGCGCTGTAACCCGACCGGCTCCGGTCGTCGTCGCCGCAACATGATACTGCACACATTCCTCTTGCAGTTCATTTCGTAATGCCAAGAGCTCTATTGCAAATTTTCACGGTCGTGGGTATAAAATGCGCTCGCCAGACGGCCCTTATTGATTCTGCCTGGAGTGCATCACTCATTGTAGTATAGGACGCAGAGGAGTTGTTCGAAAGTGAACTGTAGGTTCAACTAGCGTAGAGCTATAATGGCATGTGTAGTGACGCAGACAGTAAGAGGGTCGATGCAGGGAGTCCCGCCGCCGGGAGCGGTGCGACCCTCCGCGTGGGGCGAGGGGACTCCGGGTTGCTGTGAATCACTCGCATTTTTAACACGCTTTTATTAGCTTCACCTGTATGTTTGTATGTTTGTATGTTTGTATGTTTGTATGTTTGTATGTTTGTATGTAACCGACTCCTTTGAGCGCGTTTTTGACCCACTTTAAACGGTCAGATTTCTTTCAAACTTTGTAGATATATCGAGGACCGATGACAATACACTAAACAAATCGTGTTTTTTAGTTTTTTTAACTATTAATTTTTTTAACACGCTTTTTCTATAAAGTTTCTTTAACTTTTAATACTGTTTAACTTACAAATGGTAATTTCGTCATTCGTGTCAGAGAACAGAGTGGCGCAGTGGAAGCGTGCTGGGCTCATAACCCAGAGGTCCCTGGATCGAAACCACGCGCTAGAAATCTTTTTGCTCAATATTTTTTGTTACGCATCAATTTTATTTTATGAGGTCTGAGGATCGAAACCACGCGGCTACAAATCTTTTTGCTCAAAATTTTTTGGTACGCATCAATTTTATTTTTAATTTGCTTGAGCAGACGGCCAAAATCGGATAACACCAACACATTTGTACATATTAAGGATGGTTAATAGTTAGCAAGTCGAACTAAAAAGCGAAAAATAAATAATAGTTAAAAAAAAACTAAAAAAACACGCTTTTTATAAAAAACCGAACTAAAAAAATAGAAAATAAAATTTTAATAATAAATTTAATAAATTTAAATTAAGAATAGGGTTGAAAATTTCAATAAATATAAATTAATAATAGTGTAAATAAATAAATATATGTATTTTATTTTTTTAAAAGCGTGGGGTGCTTTCTAAGATATTATCAAAATGCTAATCACTCTACTCATGTCTGTCAATACAAAATGTATCTACAAAATAATTATATCAATTGACCCATGCACCCCACGCTTTTTAAAAATAAAATACATATATTTATTTATTTACACTATTATTAATTTATATTTATTGAAATTTTCAACCCTATTCTTAATTTAAATTTATTAAATTTATTATTAAAATTTTATTTTCTATTTTTTTAGTTCGGTTTTTTATAAAAAGCGTGTTTTTTTAGTTTTTTTTTAATTTGATAATAAATTCCAACTGTAATAAATTGTTTCAGTGACTCATTGTTCATACATGATTATGAGATACGTTGTCGAATTCCGATAGCGATGGAATGGACAGTTATTAAAAATGAAAATACCTCAATTCGAGTTAAATTTAAATTACCGTCAGGAGTTTCGTGAAATAAGTGTAGAATGCACGTATCAGCGTTCAGTTGTGTTAATTACCACTCTCTCTTATACTTACATGAATGAAGCCTTATAATGCGGTGACTTTTTTTTATTTTATTTTATTTATTTGCACACAAAACAAATTACAATTATTAAAATATAAACAAGTATAGTACATAGTTACAATCTAGATTGCAATTCAACTATTGTGTAGTCAGAAAAACAATACTACTAGCGACGTTGAGGTTGTCTACGTTATTAATATCTACTTATTTGTGAGATTACAGTATATAAAAAAATATATATATTATATATAAGTGGCAGGTATGAAGAAAGCGCACACCCACGAACGTACCCATGGGCTCGACCGTGGGTGCACGCCCTCCCCAACCTCATCAATCAAGGGTAGTGTTTGGGACAGTCAGACTCGTACCGGAGGTAGAGTCTGAGCTGATGTGCTTTGGATAACAAATCTCCTTTACAGTTCGAATGTAAGACAAGAATTTTGGCGCAAATATGTCAACGTCTATTCCTTCTCCAAGAATCTCATTATACTGGCGTGCCATCCTTACCAGCGGATTATAAAACGAAATGTTAGTATTGCAAACTAGTAACGAAAACAGATTAGTACGAATGGACCTGCGTGCACTATATCTAATATTAAAATTTAATTGGGACAGAAGTTCCGGGGTATCTACAATGGAATGAATAATTTTGTAAAGATATATGAGGTCGAAGAACTTACGACGAGCTTCCAATTTATGAACGTTGAATCTAGCCAATTTATGAACGTTGAATCTAGGTGACTGCTGTAGCGGTACAATCTCCGAGCACATAAGAGGACAAACCCTCTCGCCAGTCGATTCTAATAATAATATTGTATATAAACCGCGACTTGCATTATCAGGCACGTGTGGCGCCACGTGGGCGCGCGCGTGTCCACCGGGCGGCCGCGGCCCCGGCTCCGATACATGGCAGCTCGTCAGCTGTCGCCGCCGACTCCGAGTCCGAGTCCGCTGTGCGGCCGTGTCCTACCTGAGTCGCTAGCTGGCACATGACGCCCCGACATGTCGATACACCACTCGCAGCATTACTGCGGCCGGTGACTAACTCGTGCCTACATTTAATGTGCCACACCACACGATCGGAACCCGACTACCGGGTTGAATTCTACCGCTTCGGAAGAAAAACAGCGGAATTCCTTCACATTTTTCTCACAGTCATTCGATCGAATTCAAACGGTCGTTAATTAAAGGAAGTGTCACCCCGAGCTTACAGAGAAACGAGCGAATTGATGAGCAATCTCCCTCTTAATCATTATAATTCCTCGGACACCCCTCGCAGGCGAAACGATTAAAATTGTCACAGCTATCCAGTTCATAAGGAAAAAAAGTAAAAGTTAGATACTTTAATCAAAAGTAATTAAATATTCCAGTATTTCATAAAAATAGAAAAATTGAACCGCGAGCCATATATTATCGATGACAGTGGCTTTAGATAGCACGTTGGCAATTTTCCTGTTTTAAATAATGCCTCTTTATCGAAGTTTATGAACGCTGTAAATAGGCGATAGGTGACGCGGGAGCTAATCGTCGGATAATCCCGGATTACAGCAATCGTCTAGATAGGAGCCCGGCGCGGGTCCCGGCTCGAGCGCGCGGGAACCCTCGCATGTGACCGTACTCGTATGTATAGCGTATCTGCAGTATGTGTAAAGGGGCGTCTAAACGGGCCATATTTTACGACAATTTGTGGCTGCAATACTGTGGCCGGCAACATTGCTAGCAATACCAGCCACACTATGCAATATTTTAAGGATGGCCCGGCATTATATCCACATATTTTTTGGTATGTCAAAATGTTTTTATGAAATCATGGGTTCTGAATCAAAGGCCATACTATTGCAGCCATATTGCAACATGTTGCCTGCAATTGATTGCTCAGCCATAAAATGCACTAAAATGTTTTTTTGATGGCTGGGCAATATTTGCCAATAATTGCAGACACAAATTGTCGTAAAATATGGCCCGTTTAGAAGCCCCTTAAGTTACGTTTCACGATTCACTGTTCCACTTGATTGAGAACATCGTACGTAAATTAACGATTACTGTCGATGACTATGAAGGACGACGTGCCCGAGTTCCGACAGATAAGGTCTCGAGTAGTGCTGTAAATACGAATATATTAAGGAATAGACTGCCTGTAGGTATTTAGGACAATATTGTATTGACTCGTCTTTGTCTCTCCCCGGAGACGGTAAGTAATTGAAATAATTATTATTTTTCCCTATTGGATTGTCGTTGTTACCATCCGCTTGACCTTATTACGGATTAGTATTAAGGAAAAATTCGATATTTCTACGCATTTAGCCGAAGTACGAGTAGACACATAAAGACCCCAGCAGGCATCTAAATCGACCGAATGCCATTCGTTGCATGTAGGTAGCCCTTCGAGTAGACTGATTCGATTCAGCTGAACTTGTTCTTGGAGTACGCGATCAGGTAAGTCTAGCGCAGCACTTCCAAGTTAATCAGTGTAGTGTATGAGGTAAGGCGCGGACGCAATGAAGTGTATCAGCGCGGCGGCGGCGGCGGCGGCGTGCGTGCGTGCGTTCAGGTTCGGTTCCCTTGACATTGGCCGCGGGGCGACGGACGACGGCTCGAGTGCGCCGGACGCGGACCGGATTCCTGCCGCTTGTTTAGGACTTGCGCGCCGCCGTACAAAAGAAATGGTTTCAACACGACATTCCGATGCGGGAAATTCTCACGGGCCGGGGCCCTGCCGTCGATAGAAACTTTTTCTTTCTCGATATACTTAATTACCGAGCGTAGACCTCGGCTACGCTCGGTACGCAGTGACTACTGTTTATTCTCTGGCTATGGAGCGCGCGATGCCGGTCACTTGAAGCTAGGGTTACCAGATGAAAAAATCAAAAGACCGGAGAAAAGGCCTGATTTCCATGGAAAAGTCCTGAGATTTTATACAGTTTGAGAATTTTGTCTCAAAAACGTATTACATATTATCGTTTTATACACTGCGGATCTAGCTCACGCGTTGCAACTTGCACATCGCACTCAAAGCGGCGGGGCGGGGGGTGGCAGCGGCACCGCCCGTCGCCCCGCACAGATTATTTTTAGTTGGTTTAACTTTTAATTAAAGAGATCTTTAAAATCTAACCTGTGTTTTATGGAAAATCCTGAGATTTGCAAGATCCGGCCGCATTCCTGAGAAAAGTCAAAAAATCCTGATATCTCAGGACAAATCCTGAGATATGGTAAGAGTGGCTATGAGTACATATGAGTGGCTCCAAGTAGCGTTACTTGTTTGTACTCGACATCGAGTACAAGTTACAATAATTATTGTAGTCTGGCGCGGGGGCGCGGCCTCACGAGACCCGTGATCCGATATTTCAACTGCCCCGCCGATAGAATACCTACGTGTAGAAAAATATTACGGAACCTAATAACAAAATACTCTCGTAATTTACTATTGGGTTCGGATTGGTAAGCGCTTACATTTATAAACTCTATGAGCTGACGAGCCGCTGACCAGCTGTCCTCTCGCCCTGCAGGTCGCCGTCGCCGCAGCGACTGCTTGGCTAGCTTACCTCACAGTGGCTAATTCAGCCGGTCCCACTTATCCTCACTTAGTTTTTTCTCCTAGAAACAAAAATCAAAACAACCGAAGGGGATGAAAACAAAACCTAATATCGCCCTAGATGTTTTATTAGAGAACAAAACTTCTAATAAAATACAAAGGAAAGGCTACGGGGAGACGGAACGAGCCGCTAATTGTGCGGACACGCCGCGCCGCCGCCGAGTTGACAGGCTGGGTCTGTCAATGACCTGTACAAACACAGCTTCTGTTTACCGTAACTTGCTCTCACTCTATCTGCCCATCTTGCATTAAATTACTTAACTACTGCAGAAAATAAATCGGAGCAAGTTCGTAAGGACGGCCGACATAATTATCTACCGCACGATACGATACCACTGGACTAGTCTTCATTTTACTCGTATTTGCTCATTATTACGAGTATGTATGTATTTCATTTATCACTATCACCAGTCTATTATCCGCTTCCTTTGGACGTTTCTAACGAATTGAGTCATTCGTTGGGATTTCATTAAAAAAAACCATCCAGCAATTTTGCATCCGGCCGCAACCCGTATCAGTCCCTAGTTCACGAATATCCAGCATGAACTAGGGACTTCGGCCTTATTTTTACCGACTTAGAAACTATGCTAGCTGCAAAGTAATACGATAGTATTAGCACAAAACAGACAGGTACAGAAGTCAATCTCATGTTCATAGCTACTCTCGGCGGTCGCGCTAGGGTTGCCGGCTTGCCGAGCACTTCCTATCTTAACTGCTTACGAGTACAATGAGGAAGATGAGCGTATTTTTTTGTCATCAATACGTAAATATAAACATACGAGTACATGACAAAGACTGCTGAAACCATTACCCTTATTTTTGCTTACCTACCTAGAAAAACCATTCAAATACACAATTTAGTAGTGGTAGGGCTCTATTGCAGAGCCCGCCTGGGGAAGTACCACACCTTTGCCAGTTATTCCACCGCCAAGCAGTAATGTGCAAACATTACTGTGTTCCGGTTGGAAGGGCATTGTTTCCAGTGAAATTACAGGGCAAATGGGAGATTAAACAACTTTTATCTCAGGGTGACGAGCGCAGTGCTGTGCCACGCAGGGTTTTGAATTCTGCGAGTTCAAAATTCTGGGTAGCGCAGACCTGTTATGGGCAAACGTGACGTTTAACATCAGTCGTCTCGACGTGTGCGTTGCTCGAGCGCACTTTGTTTGTAGATTGTTTTCAGAAGCTATCTGTTTTGTGTAATAGCGTCTTGTGCCGTTTGTCGCAGGCTGGCGGTGGCGGCGGCGGCGGCGGCGGGACGGCGGAGCGGCGCGACTCGGGCAGCTCGGGCGAGGAGGCGCCGGACGGCGGCGGCGCGGGCCCGGCGCCGGCGCGCGTGCGCTTCCTCAACGACAACGTGCTCATCAACGGCCGCTCCTCCATGGCGCCGCGCTCGCTGCGCGACCCCGGCCGCATCGCCAAGGTACCCCACACCACACCACACGCGCCACCTCCCACCCTACTACACTCTACACTACGCGATGAGCTCAATGGACGATTGCGTGATGACATACAACTGTTCATTCATTTTTCCTATACACAGTGAAATATTTTTACATAATTATATTGTGTTTTAATAACACGGGAGTACTCAAAACCTGTGTTATCTGTATTGAAACACCTCCAGCTACACGCCACCGCACCCACACACACACACACATATTCGTCTCATCCCGCAACCTCCTGTGCGGGCCGCTCTCCTGTTAGAACGAGCCTGCCTCCGTTAAATCAAACAGCATTACACACATTTAGTAACAGTGCAGTGTAGAGATGTCAACGTCTCGAGCGCAGCACGCGGCGGCGGCGGCGGCGGCGGCGGCGGCGGCGGCGGCGGCGGCGGCGGCGGTGGAACTCTACCTAACATAATTGTGCTGCTTTACAATTTTGCTTCATCAGAACACATCGCTCTACCACCGGTCATAGGTTTAGCATAAAAAAGAGGACACTGTAACGAAACAGTTTAAGTTTAATCATTAGTAGTTCATACTTTTTTCTTCAGAAATGATGAAGCCGCGCGGCACGAAGTAGACGCTAGCAGAGAGATTGCGGGTCTAGTAAAAATATAATGATTTATTTGTGAAAAGCTTGTCTCCCTGCCCCCAGCTGAAGCTGCAGTTCGACGACTCGCTGACGCGCACCTTCGAGTACCCCTCCGAGACGTCGCTGTGCGAGCACGGCGCCTCCCCGCCGCCCGCCCCCTCCCCCGCCCCCGCCCCCGCCCCCGCCCCCGCCCCCGCCCCCGCCCCGGTCCCCGCCACCGACTCGCCGGACGCCCCCAATGCTCATCTCGCCGACAACACACATATCGGTATGTTACTAAATGGCTGTACTGACCCTCCTCTTACGACCAAACAACAGATTTGGTCGTAATTTCGTATTTACCCCCGGAATAAACGTATAGGCAGAGTACGAGCTACTTTCCTACCCACATTTCATCTAAATCCGTTTAGCCGTTTTTGCATGACTGAGCAACAAACATCTAAACTTTACTTGTATACAAAACTAGCTGACCCGGCGAACTCTGTTCCGCCTTAAAGGCTATTTATTATATGCAGATTTTCGAATCAAAAATCAAATTGTTATCCATACGTCCATTACATAGCTGTCATTTGCGTTTTGTTATTCCAAGTCTGATTCTTTTTTGTTATACCACGTTTTATAGTGACTAATGTTTTATGTCAAGTCACGCTTGAATGCTATCGAACGGAATAAATAGTATCCTATGTCCGTCTCCTGGCTCTAAGCTACCTCCTCACCAATTTTCAGCCATATTGGTAAAGCCGTTCTTGAGTTATAAATAGTGTAACTAACACGACTTTCTTTTATATATATAGAGTGTGACTTGAACCGAATATTGTTAGCAAAACGTGAAGCTATGTATTGTGCAATGTAGTGCACAGTCGCGATGATGTACGAGTACGTAATGTAAACCGAGCCCGCCTCGTCCCCGAGCGCGGCGCGGGGCGAGCCACGAGCTTCGATCTAGTATGTAAGTAGATCGGCCTTTCGGAGCTTCGCAGGGCAACCGTCTATACTAGCAAAAATGCTAGTATGATGCCGTGACGTCACAACTGTCAATCAGTTGTGTTTTGGCTAGTGCTTAATATTCTAGTAATTTAATATTTTTGTAAATTATCTCATATCTGATACAAAAACCGAGTAAGTGATTTCAATAAAAAAAGATTCCGATTCAACTCAATTTAATTTATTTACAAACAAAAATGAAATGAAAAGCCAGGCAACTAGTTAGGCTATACATAAGACACAATACTTATTATTTTTTAAACGGAGCATTTTTTTATGCGTTTGAATGTTTTAAATGTCTTTTAGAATGTTTTGACTGTCTACCACACTTTAGTCACTCTTTTAAAAAATGTTACATAAATATTAATTATATAAATATATAAAAAAAATCTAAATAATATATATGATTGTTTTAATTGAATAAATGGTTACTCTTCTTCAAAGAGAAAGTGATTTATTAAACAGATGAGGTAGATTCAATCTAAATCCGTTCAGTCGTTTTAACGTTATTAAGTAACAAGCATCTAAACTTAAACTTTTTCATTTACATAATATTAGTAATTATGTCTCTAATATAAGTATGCTTTTTCTATGAAGGCATGCAGGCCTAAACGGCTCGACCAAATTTGCATTATGAGATGTTGTTAAGTTAATCTTGATATTTTTTTATAATGAATAAATCCGCGTTTGACCACCAACTTAACTCGCCTGTGTTTGACATAGGCTACATTTTGTAGTAGAATTTTCTTGTCCCTTTAGTTGTTACTGGTCCCTGTTGACTACATAATATTCAAGCACTACACTGAGACTGAATAGTATCTAAGCAATAAGCCTGAATAAGGTGCAATGGGATTTCATAGGCTGATTATAATAACTCCACAACAGTACTATATATTATTATATGAATTATATATTATATAATTCACTAGCTGACTCGACAGACGTTGTCCTGTCAAAAGCCATTGCGTCAATTCTATGTCAAATATTGCGTAACTATAGCAACCGTAGTATGTTGATGCTAACTTGTCAATTTATAGTAAAAATTATCAGTATATATATAATTTGCAATAAATTAAAATTGCGACTATAATTTGAGATTTAAACTATCCTATCTCTCAAGTTGGATCGAACTGCACACGGTGTGCGAATTTTATTATAATCGGTTAAGTGGTTTAGGAGTCCATTGAGGACAAACATTGTGACACGAGATTTATATATATTAGATAGATTATTTGTTATTAAAAAATACTCAATCAGTAATATTTATGATGTTCAAAATGGTCCTTTAATTTTGGGTTCTGGCCCAATTTTTCATTTCTGAGTCACAAATCCAAATAAAATTATAAAAACGTAATATTTGTGCTCTCCTAAAAAAAGGAAATATTGACTTACTTTGCTTTTTACTGAGAGGTGCGGTTTACGACATTTGTCAAACGAAAAAATTAGAAATGAGACAATAACCACGAGTCGAGGGTGATTTTTGGACGATTTAGGCTGGTTTTACCTTATTTCAATCTCGATATCAAAACTGTCAAAAACAAGTCAAGGGTAAAATAGGGTAAAATGGCATGCATATACAACGTAAAATTAAATCATTAATTAAATTAAATCTAGTTAAAATCATTCTCAGTAAAATACTGAATAACAAAACAGGCTTTATTAAGGTAATAAAATAGGTTTTTTTTATATATATATTTTTTTTTTATATAAAAGAGCGGCAAACAGGCAGGCGGCCAGCCTGATGTTAAGCAAAACCGTCGCCTATGAACACCTGCAACACTAGCGGCGTTGATGGTGTTTTGCCAGCCCGGAGAGGTGCTTGTAGACTCCCTTTTTAAAACGCCCCATGTTGAAAAAGAGAGGTTATTAAATTTCAGGTTTCCATCACACTATCCCACTACATGGTATAATATAATTAATAATTTTATTTTAAGTTTGACATAAATTTTTAATTCTGTAATTTAATTTTTTAATTTAATTAAATGTAATTAGTAATTTAAGTTCCCGCTTGTACGCTTACAGGCGGAGTCTGGAGATCTTTTATCATTTAAACACCTCTCTAACCCAGGCCCACAGGCACAATAAATTAAATTTTGAATTTTTATAAATGTAAATGTTTGGATGGTTGTGACCTGTTATGGGCAAACGTGACGTTTAACATCAGGCGAGCGATTTGCTCGTTTCGTCACTTAATCACAAAAAAAATCACATAGAAATGACTGAACAGATTTAAATGAAATTGAGTAGCGATGGATTAAGTTTATACCCTGGATTAACACATCATGGGCTGATTTTTAACCCAAAAAAAGATTTCTGTAGGATAGTGGGTGAAACTGGGTGACATAGTTAGTAGAACGTATTTTTTAACTGAAGGATACACACTCTTTCATTCGCATTTTTAAATTATTGTTACAACTTGAATCTTCCATTGACCATTGAAGAACAGTCCGGTATAAGCCCTATGTTCCCTATTCTGTAACCAAGCTAGTGAAGGGAAAATCGATAGTTGAAAAAATAATAAAACTTTACAATGTTAGTTGGTGAAACTGTTATCGATTCCCAAATATAAGAAATCGATATTGGATAGGAACCGCACAATCTAGTAACCGATTTTCTTGGCCCTACCTTTGTTTCAATCGGTAAAAATGCACCTTTTCATCTGATGGACTGTCTGTTGTAATAATACACCTCTGAAAAGATTAGTCCAGGAAGTCTAATTGGAGCATTTTGATAACATCCCATAATTAAAAAACAACGATATAAAACAACGATGAAATTAAAACATTTCATCAAATAAATAAATAAATAAATAAACGTTTCACACTCAAAGCTCCCCACTAGGAATAAATCCTGTGTCGGGGATGCCATGGAACACACACAAAGACAAGGACAACTAACACCCAGACCCAGAACAGATATTTAAATTCATCATTCAAATATCTGCCCCGGCCGGGAATCGAACCCGGGACCTCTGGCTTATAAGGCGGATACACTACCGCTGAGCCAAACAGGCCGACAAAATAAAAGTATTTAGGTTAGTCAGTAATTTCTCTACTTGTGGAAATCGTCCCTATTTTTATGATGACGTCATCGACAAAATCGATCGATTTTTCTCTTAATATATTCAGATACCATCACTACGTTTGCTGTCAAAACTTAACGTCAATTTATTATACGGTTAAAAATAAAGCTATTAATCGACTAACTATTTGCTATCACAAATATGATTTTTGAAAATGTTGGATAATAATGACCAAGTACCTTACCTCCCCGAACACGGCCCGCACCCCCCCGGATTTCGGCTTCCGCGGTTTTGATACAAATGTGATATTGGGGCGGTTCGATATAATCCGACTTCGGTGGCCACGAGCGACACTACCGCGCCCGCCGCAAGCGCCTGCGCTGCTATACGCACAACAACATTACTATACTGCCGAAATATGGGAAAAAACTACCAACATTCCCATACTTTTCATTAAAATAATATTATATTTATTTTAATAATATTGTAAATGTCAAAGTTTCTATGTTTGTTGCTCAATGACCCGAAAATGGCTGAACGGTTTTGAATTAGTGTGAAAGTAGCTAAAAAAAAATAATACCCTGCTTTAACATAAAGGCTACTTTTTATCCCGGTAAATGCGGGTGAAATCGCATTTACCGCGGCGCTGGTGCAGCTAATTGGTAAACAAAAATTAATAGTTAAAAAAACTAAAAAACACGATTTGTTTAGTGTATTGTCATCGGTCCTCGATATATCTACAAAGTTTGAAAGAAATCTGACCGTTTAAAGTGGGTCAAAAACGCGCTCAAAGGAGTCGGTTACATACAAACAAACATACAAACATACAGGTGAAGCTAATAAAAGCGTGTTAATAACTAGTGTTATTGGTCGATTGATACATAATATATCATATAAATAGGCACATACGACGTAGTATACGGGAGTTTTCCTCCTTCGGGCGATGCTATAATGTTCCTTGTGTTGGTGTTGTTTTATTTGTATACACAGATATTATTTTATTTATTTATTCTTTTTATTTTATTTGGATAACAAACAGCCTTCTTATAATTAAACAATAAAGTTTGATAGGCACACCTAGGCCTTCAATAGTTATCACTCGTAGCATAGGAATGAAAATGAAAAACGAAAAAAAACTTAAATAAGATACGTTTCAACTACAAACCAGAGTCTAGCGTGCCGTACTAAATACTTATACTTAGTAACTTTTTATGCAGAAACATAATAATTTTTTTGGATATTATAAGGGAGAAAATTTAAATGTTTAGGCAGACAAGTGAAACAACATCTTTGTTAAAAATATTTTTTTCTCGTTCGAAATGATAACAGTATATTTGTAGCAATCATGAATTACAAGCGTGGTCGGTCGTTGCAGCGTCGGCGGCGCTGAGCCGCTACACGCCGAGCAAGACGCCGGCCGCCGCCTTCCAGCTCGGCGTGACGCGGCGCGCCCCGGGTGAGTCCGCCACCCGCCTCCCGAGCGACGTGCCGCCCGGCGGAGGGGACGACGACCCGCCCGTTCGTGAGCTCATCGTTCCGTTCGTGTATCATACTTTCCTAATTCAAGCTTTGTGTTACAGAGGAGGAGTACTGCGTCCGCGAGGCGGAGAGCGGATGCTGCGCGGGGGGCGCGGGGGGGCCGGGTGCGGAGCGCGGGCACGCGGTGCCGTGCGGCGCGGACGCGGCGCGCTCGTGGAGCGAGGCGCGCACCGCCAACACCGACCTGCTGTTCTAGTCACACGTGCGTACTCACTTCTCCACTGCTCACGCACGTGCGTACTCACTCGTCCACTGCTCGCGTGCGTACTCCCTCCTCCACTGCTCACGTGCGTACTCACTCGTCCACTGCTCGCGTGCGTACTCCCTCCTCCACTGCTCACGTGCGTACTCACTTCTCCACTGCTCACGTGCGTATTCCCTCCTCCACTGCTCACGTGCGTACTCACTTCTCCACTGCTCACGTGCGTACTCACTCCTCCACTGCTCACGTGCGTACTCACTCGTCCACTGCTCGCGTGCGTACTCCCTCCTCCACTGCTCACGTGCGTACTCACTTCTCCACTGCTCACGTGCGTACTCACTCCTCCACTGCTTACGGGCACCACACGTTTCCAGCTCTGTAAGGAAGCGCAGAAGCATATCGAAGGTCACAAGCTTCTAACTTAGCACGGGCATCTGAGCTTTATTTTTCTGGTCTACCTCACACGATGTCTCTGTTACCTTCCTGTAAATACGTCGATTTGCAACCCTGCGCCGCCCTCGCCCGCGCTCGCCGAGCTCACGTCGCCGCAGCTTGTGAACGTGGATTCGAGGTGCGGTCCGAAGTACGCCGACGACGCCCCCGGCATAAATGAGAACACTCGGGAAAACCGCGGTCTCCGTTACGTCGGTCGTATGTTTGTGATCGCGCGTCCATCGACCGACTCTTCCTAACAACATGTTTTTTTTTTGCAGACGAATGGTGCGCCCCGCCGCGCTACGCTCCCCGCTATACATAATGAACTAGGAGACGTGCAAATTACTGCTCAAGCGCGTCATCTATTCTACTGTAGGTTAAGAAACCGAGTCATATCTTAGGCACTTAGGTTCAAATGACGCCATGGGACGAAGCTCGGCCGAGCGCGGTCGACACTTCCTGAACGATTATACTCATTCCAAAAATGAATTCCTAAATGAACTGATTTTTATGATCGATTTTTACGCAATTTACACGTTTATACTAAATTAAAATTAATGAAATGAAACGATGTTACGATGTATGGCCGATACCCCGCATTTTCCTATCGATAGTTATATTTCGATGTGACGAGCCGGTCCTTCACTATGAACGGCATCGCGGGACCATTTTGTACGACGACTCCGCTTTCGGCTTCACTTTACATTCGAAAATGTTCGATAATTACGAAGCTCCTCGATCAGTTTTCCGACTTTTCCGACCATAAAAATTCGCGTCTGCATAATATAGTTTCCACGAAAAAATTTCGAATGAAAAGGGAAGATCCGTTGATTAGTTTCATAAAATGTGCCAAGCACACGTTCGGATGACAACGCGCCGGGGCTGCGAGCGCGGCCGGCGCCGGCGGAGTGTGCCCCGGCGGAGTGTGTGCCCCGGCGGAGTGTGTGCCCCGGCGGAGTGTGTGCCCCGGCGGAGTGTGTGCCCCGGCGGAGTGTGTGCCCCGGCGGAGTGTGCGCCCCGGCGGAGTGTGTGCCCCGGCGGAGTGTGTGCCCCGGCGGAGTGTGTGCCCCGGCGGAGTGTGTGCCCCGGCGGAGTGTGTGCCCCGGCGGAGTGTGCCCCGGCGGAGTGTGTGCCCCGGCGGAGTGTGTGCCCCGGCGGAGTGTGTGCCCCGGCGGAGTGTGCCCCGGCGGAGTGTGCCCCGGCGGAGTGTGTGCCCCGGCGGAGTGTGTGCCCCGGCGGAGTGTGTGCCCCGGCGGAGTGTGCCCCGGCGGAGTGTGCCCCGGCGGAGTGTGTGCCCCGGCGGAGTGTGTGCCCCGGCGGAGTGTGTGCCCCGGCGGAGTGTGCCCCGGCGGAGTGTGCCCCGGCGGAGCGCCCGCGCGGCTCGTGGGAGTGTCATATTTTATTATTGTACGAGCGCCGCGGGGCCGACCCTTGCCAATGCCTAGTTATATTTAATGCATATTATGACATTTTATGTGTATCATAATGATTTATTGTAATGCGACCTATGTAGTTATATTTTATCGTAGAGTAAACGGAGGTCCGAGCCGACGGGCGGACGCTCCTCTCGTTGAACTGAGTATACAAATGACACCGACGGAGCTCCGGACCCGGCGCGGTGCCGCTCGGCCCTCGACCTCGCGAATGCGATTTCGGTACGATCGGTCGCATGGTTTAACGATGCACAGAGATCAGAATCATTAATTTTGATTATGTATTAAAATAGATTGTACCTCCGGTAAGGCTCGCGCTCGTTGTCCAGAGCGAGCCTCGGGTGCCGGAGCCCGCGGGCGAAGCTTAGCGTTAATTATTTGTACGATGCGTGCTACCTTATATTATCTTTAAATACCTATGTTTAATGTATCGATGCTATCTATAGTGGCAATAAAAATAAATACAAATCTACACTTGCGACTTTTATTTCACACTCGCACACCTTTACCTAGGCGGCGGTGGCTCGTCGACGTACCAAATAATTTCCCCCTCTACGAAGTGTCGCATGTCGCTCCGCACGGCCATATGTATAATGCTTGCTTCCGTAGTTGTAGTGGGAGGCAATTTAAACTTGATTTAAACCAATTACACAATACATAAGGCCAACGATAATAAAATTGGGGGCACAGTTTGGTATGATACTCGTAGTATGTATTGTATATAATGTACAATGGATTTTAGGAAAATTATGTATGGTATTGGCTCGGTTTTTTTAAGTTTCATTTTTACATTAGACTAATATAAAATGATAATTATAGTTTAAAAAAACTAAAAAACACGCAATGTTGTCGGTCTTTAACAGGTGTGCAAAATTTGAATTAAATCTGACCGCAAAGTAGGACAAATTCGAGTCCAAAAGGTTCTACAACATACAAGTGAAACTAATAAAAGCGTGTAAAAGGCATGGCCTGAAAAATTAAGTCTAGACAGGGCAACAAAAAAAAAGTGATATTTTGTTGTTGTGTGATTTGTTGTCGTAGATGCAATTTTAGGTTTCACGCTCGTAATATTAAGGTTCAAAACCCTCGACAAGCGGGTTTTCGCTTAGGTAGATTTATTATTTTTGTCTATGGTTCGGAATAATTTTATTTTAAAAAAAGAGAGATATGTACACGCGTAAACTTCTTTGGCGTAAAAATAAATTATACATACCGACTTGTTTCCACTAAGAATGAATCGGATGGATTGGAGTTTCTAATTATTGATTAAGATATACAGATTTGAAAAAATAAAACAATTTATCAAAATAATTAAAGATAATTAATATTTTTAGAAAAGAAAATCTTAAAAAATAGGCATTGAGTCACGTGACAGTGAACGCCAATCAGAAAATGTGACGTCACGCCGTGCTAAACATCACGGTAAGGCTGCCTGTCCATTGACGCGGAGAGAGGCAGCGGAGAGGAGAAACGAAGAAATATTAACCAGCGGAGAGGAGATTTCATGCAATCCTATTGGTTAATATTTCTTCGTTTCTCCTCTCCGCTGCCTCTCTCCGCGTCAATGGACAGGCAGCTTAATGCATCCATCATGATAATGCCTGATCTTTTGTTTTCATAGTGGTCTGGGCTGCTTTACTTCTGAATTTATGTGTAATTAATTACTTTCTGCTCACTAAAAGTTTCCGGCTCATTTTATTCAACTGTTTGGAAATCTGAACTTTATGAGGAGTATCTATAAGAGATGAACTTAGCGTGGAGCTTTCTTTACGTTCATTCAGACACTCTGCTATTGTCGTCATTCTCTGTTTTTAAACGGTTTTATTTAGCTCACCCCGTTTGTTTCTTGGGTCAAATTTAGTAATTCAAATTTCACCCTCTTCCTGTCAACCGATTAATCTGAAATTTTGTATACACTTTGGATTTTGGTGACAATACAATTATGTTTATTCATTATCATTATAAATTCAAGATGGCCGCCGCTACAAAATGGCGGATAATTTATGTTTTATTAATCCCATCAATATGGGTATCAAATGAAAGGGCTCAACAAGCAGAATACAATATACTATAAAAAATTGAAATCCAAGATGGCAGCCGCTACAAAATGGCGGATAACGTAGGTTTTATCAATCCCATCAATATGGGTATCAAATGAAAGGACTCAACAAGCAGAATACAATATACTATAAAAAAATTGAAATACAAGATGGCGGCCGCTACAAAATGGCGGATAACGTAGGTTTTATCGATCCCATCAATATGGGTATCAAATGAAAGTGCTCAGCCAGTATAATACAATGTACTATATAAAATAAAAACTAAAAACTAGAAAATAAAAATAGGTAAAAAAAAAATAAAACCGTGGGGCAAGAAAACCGTGGGACGTGCCCCACGGTTTTATTTTAGTCTAGTCTATGCATATGTTTATAATTCTCACGACTGTATCTATTTTATTATTTTTTGGTTTTTAGTACATTTATCTTAAACATTGCAATGTATGTTTTTTTTTTTTAACATAAATCCGTTTATTTTCAATATGTATGATCGTTCTGTGCTGTTGCATGTCCGCTTTTTCCTATCTTCTTGACATCCAAATTTACTTGGAGTACCTACATCCTGGTTTCAAGCGCACTTGTGATACTTTTCCCATAATATGATACTCGGTATAATTAAGCATATCATTTGGAAACTATAACAATAAAACGTGTGTTAGCACTATTAATTTATCAAAATATTGTCTAAATCATAACAAAATACCTAACCTCAAACTAGTTTGTTATTGTTTTACCACTATTCTTGAGGAAAATTATCAGTTTTTTTTACATTTAGATTACTAAGATTATACCTACTGTGTCAAATAGGTACATCAAAATGATCTTCACAAAAATACATTCTTGTTTTAGTTCACAAACAGTGAGCATCATTCCTCCTCGCAAGTGTTAGCCTTAGACTAAAATAAAATAAATTTTAGTCTAAGGTGTTAGCCACTTTTTTCGTATTTGTGGATCGTTTGGAACATAGCTAAATAATCTGTTTGGCGTATTTAAACTTGTGCTTTTACACTGGGACACCATACAGTACTTGTAATACGACGGATTCATTTTTTATCACGAAATATCAACAATCGCCATACACGAACAGCTGTGTTTCGCACAGGTTGACGTCACACACGACGCCATGACAGTTTTGAGCATTTTCGGGGGAAATTAAATGTCATTTCTTTAAATGCGAAATACAAATTGAAAATCGATATATTTTCAAAAAAATATTTTTTTTCCATGTTTAATGGATAGTAAGGTATATTAATTAGCAATCAATCAAATTTAGGCAACTAGCCTATTAACCTCAAATTTATAAATGCACTCAAAACAGTTTATTCAAATCAATTTTATCATTAAATATAGATATACTAATAAATTATTAGTAAATACTATCACCGTCGTTTATGAAATTGATTTACCTAATAAAAACACCAAAATAATATTTATTTATTCACACTGTTTAATTGTACTCTTACGAAACACGTGTTCTAAATATAAAAATACTAGATATACAACTTTCATTTTCAACTTCAATTTTCATGCCACCTAGAACTAACTTCACGATGTAGAATTTAGGTGTCGGTGTGCGCGCGCATCGTGCCACCTAGAACTAACTTCACGATGTAGAATTTAGGTGTTGGTGTGCGCGCGCATCGTAAAAATTCACTCTCATAATTTTTCTCTATCGCGCCTTAAGAAGTAGGTATAACTTCAAAAAATAGTTCGTGGTCTTTTCGTAGGTGGCGTAGCAAGCAGCTAGTATGTTCTGTCAAATCGATTAGGTCAAATCGATTATTATCAATTCTCCAGTCTAGGGTCGGTACCTTGGATGAAAAATCATACTGGATAGAGCCATAGAGAGACGTTGCCAGCCCGCTCGTCATGTCAACGCATTGTCTTGTTTCCTTATCTATACCATTGATAGCCACGTTGAGTAAAAGAGAAAGCTATTGGAAGCTTGGCAACCCCGCACTGTATGCGTAATTCGTGTCCACTTTTGACCGACTAGTCGGCCACAACATTGCGACTCGTGTGCATAAAAGGCTAAAAATATACTGAAAGATTGATACTACAAACGAATATTGTTATGTATTAGGAAAGATGTCGTGTTGTGCTGCGTTCTGTACATCAAGAACAACCAAAGGTGGCGTAAAAGACCCGGATTTATCATTTCACACGTAAGTTTTTTTGGCAAAAATATCTTAATTAATGAAGTTTTAAAGCGATATATGTATTTCACATTAAAGATTATACGCCCCTGACATCATATAATTACCAAGTAGTCGAAGTTAACTGTGAATTTAAAGCTTTAATTCATGTTATTTAGATACTTATTTTGACGCCTCCCGGCTAGTGATGTGCCTGCAGCGTCCTTAAGATGATTTTATCGATATTTACACCGATGTTTATTATCCTTTGTTTATATTTAACCCTTGTTTGTGTTTTTCCAGGGTGTAAAACCACTATGTTACTAAAGAATAGGTACAGACTACAAAAAATTAAATGACAACTATAGAGTTCATACAACGCTTATATATGTGATGAAATATGAGCGCCCAAATTAAAATTAGTTTAAATAAGTCGTAACCTGTCTCATTTGAATTATGATTGTGAATTTATTAAATAAAATTTTATCATAAACTGTTTTCTTGCCATGATCTGCAACCCATTTGATAAAACGTGTATGCAAGCATTTTTTATCGATAAATTTCGTAATAATTCCCTTCCCTACTCACGCACACTAATGGAGACTTAGAAACTCACACCAACATAAAAGTGACACGCTACCAAAGCTTTCACTCCTTCCACTATGATCCTACTTCCATGGTCGGTACATATCTGACGGAAAATGCGTCACGTATTATCGGTCGCGTTACGCCTGAAGAGAGTCATGACGTTTGAAAAGTCAACAAAACCTTACACTCGACACCTAGAGGCGAGTTGCTGAACTAAAGAAACAAGCGTGATATTTCAAAAAGTCAATAAAAGTTCTGCTATTCATCGATAGATGGCAAAACTAAAAAGTATCACCGTATGCCATACCGTATGCTTTACCGCGGCAGTCCCCGAGTGCCACACGTCTTCTTTTGTACTTGCAACTGTCGATAAAAATCGACATCTTAACGAACTAGTCGTGTCGAATAAAATCGGCTAAATGAAGTCCGTACTTGCACTGCTGAGATTATAACATGATGAGTTTTTAGGAGCACTCAAAACAACAAATTACAAATTTTCAAACTCAATGAATAGTTTAATTAATTGATTTTTTGTTTTACATCATTTTTATTTTATTTTGTGATCGTAAATACTAAAGTATTTAAGTATTTACTAGGTTTGAAAACAAAAATAAAACTTTTTGACTTGTACGATGAAAAAAGCTCAACGACTGGCAACTCTGTTTCTATTTCTCAATGTTGTAATTCACAATTTCACAATTTTATTGTGATTGTGGCACAGCACTGACTGAACGTCTAGGACTTATATTTCGCTAACGCCTAAACGTAGTAATCACTTAGTCAGTGGCTAGCGATAATGGAAATTGTTGTCAGTAACATAAATGCTATCCCAATCCGATGATCTTCCCAAAACGTTGAGCTATCTGCAATTCTAGCTTCTCGAAACTTTGTTCCAAAAGATCGATACGTGCAAAATACCTATTTCGGTGCTATTTCAAATCTGAGTAAAATGTGAAGCGGTGAAGGTCGTCTCGTCGCTTGTCCGGCCTTCTAACGACGTCAGTCACCTCGCTCTCGCAGAAGAATTTCCGTCGCATCGCAATTTCGCCCGCGCCGCGCCGCCGCTGTTTACGTAACGAGACTCTTAGTTCTGCGCATACATTGAGTCGAGCCGTGTCCCGATCAGCTGATTGATATTACGACCGCCAACATGCTAAGCGTGTGCCGTAAGAGCGCGCGCTCGCTGGAGCGCTCGCTATCCAGCATCGTGGAGACGCAGCAGTTCGCAGACTATGGCGTGAACAATGAGCCCCTGTTGGAGTACCGCGCGGGCAGCGCCGAGCGCGCCGAGCTGACGGCCGAGCTGCAGCGCACCGGCGCCGTCACCGAGGACGTGCCTATAGTGATCGGCGGCGAGGAGATTCGCGACGGCAAACCGTACTACCAACCTATGCCGCACGACCACGCCAAGAAGATCGCCAAGTTCTACTACGCCAGCGAGAAAACCATCAAGAAGGCGATCGAGACGAGCGTGGCGGCTCAGGAGCGCTGGGACCGTACGTCTCTCAAGGACCGCGTCCGCATATGGGAGAAGGCGGCCGAGATGATGGCGGGCGAACACCGGCAGCGTCTTAACGCTGCCACCGTGTTGGGCCAGTCCAAAACGGCTGTACAGGCCGAGGTCGACTCGGCCTGCGAGCTCGTTGACTTTTTCCGTTTCAATCTGTTCTTCCTCAAGGAGAATGCCAAGTACCAACCCATCTCCCCAGACCCGGCGGTGACGAGGAACTCCCTCCGGTTCCGAGGTATCGACGGCTTCATTGCTGCGATCAGCCCCTTCAACTTTACGGCGATCGGAGGCAACCTGGCGTATACTCCCGCGCTGATGGGGAACGGCGTTCTGTGGAAGCCGTCAGACACCGCTCTCCTGTCCAACTGGCGTATCTTCAACATCATGCGCGAGGCGGGCCTGCCCGACGGTGTCGTCAACTTCGTGCCCGCCGACGGGCCGACGTTCGGTCGCACGATCACCGGGTCCCCAGCTCTGGCCGGCGTCAACTTCACCGGATCGGTACCCACGTTCAACTGGATCTGGAATGAAGTCGGCAAGAACCTGAACCAGTACCGCAACTACCCGAGGCTGATCGGCGAGTGTGGCGGCAAAAACTACCACTTCGTGCATCCGTCGGCGGATGTGCGCACTGTGGTCACCGCTACCATCCGCTCCGCGTTCGAGTACTGCGGGCAGAAGTGCTCCGCGTGCTCGCGCATGTACGTGCCGCGCTCGCTGTTCGACTCCATCGTGGCCGGCCTGCTCGAGGAGCGTGCCAAGCTGAAGGTCGGGGACCCCGCCGACTACAAGGCGTTCATGGGCGCCGTTATCGACGACAAGGCGTTTGCGCGCATCACTGGGTACATCGAGCGTGCCAGGAAAGACCCCAAGGCAAAAATCCTCGGCGGGGGTGAGGCGGACTCGAGCCGCGGGTATTTCGTGCAGCCGACCATCATAGAGGTGACGGATCCGCGCCATCCGCTCATGACGGAGGAGATCTTCGGGCCGGTGCTGACGATGCACGCTTACGATGACTCTGACCTGAAGAGCGCCCTAGCACTGGTGGGCTCCACTACTAAGTTTGCGCTGACAGGCGCCGTGTTCGCGACCGACCGCGCCTTCCTGCAGCATGCATTCGACCAACTCAAGATGACAGCCGGCAACTTCTACATCAACGATAAGTCCACGGGCTCAGTGGTGGGCCAGCAGCCGTTTGGCGGTGGCCGCATGTCTGGCACTAACGACAAGGCAGGCGGGCCCACATATGTGATGCGCTGGTCCACTCCCCAGTCCATCAAGGAGACCTTCGTGCCTCTGCGTGACATTGACTACCCCTACATGCGAGACTAAGCGCTGCACTGGTGATGACCGTGGCTCACAATATATCAGTACAATAATTTATTGTTACAAGATGTACCTACTTCATAATGTTAGGTATAACTTAGATTTAGATGATTAAGATCTGATAGATAGTTGAACATATTCCTTATCTCACTATTGTAAACTCGAGTTCTTTATGTTCACCTTTATTTATTTATTCACAATTATATAAATATTATATGTGATTGTAAGGAAATCTATACTAAGATATGGAAAGTTGTTGAAAGAGCTGTTAATAAATGAATAATAATAGGTTTAATACCTATGTAGTAAAATGAACATAATGTTAATCATATACATACCTGTTGATCGAGAGATGTATGCAGGTGATTGAGTCTTTAGGATTCTTCACTATTGCGGAAAATGTTGTAATTATTTGTTAAAATTTAATTGTAATAACTATAACGAAGTTGTATCTTGCTTGTGCTCGCTGGCTATCTGACTGCTGTTATCAATTGCCTCTATTTGCTTACCCTTATCTTCAAATTCTGTTATCTGTCATATGTCCGTCTGTGCTCTCTTACATTATTTACTGCATTTATGCTTTATATTCTAACTTTGTTTTTATAGATACACTTATGCTTTATCTTTGTTATTCTATGATAGTTCAACTTGTTATTATTATATTTATTTTTCTCATCTCAGGTGCTAGTTCCTGTTTTGTCCTGATTTGACCATGTTTGATCTTTGGATTCCAATAAATTATGTGAATAAAGATCTTGATTTTTTTACTCCAACCCTCTGCGCACTACTAGTTTATTTGTTCTGATACTTTAGGAGTTCAATAGCTTATTCTACTTCTGTGAAAGATAAACGAAATGATTTATTTACGAGTTTCTAGCTTATCTCATTCCGAGGTGAAACTCCACGACCTATACTACTGGATCATTCTATTTACCAAGGCAGAGCAAAATGCATGAAATGTGTTAAACCAAAAAAAAATTATAATGTCATGAATTGTCAATGTCAAAACAGCAACCAATCAAGAAGTGGAAATAGTGTTGTAACTATCGATATTTTAATCATCGATTGGATGTTGAAAATGTAGCTCACTTTATTCCTTGAAAAACTGCTTGGACCAAATTTATAAAACCCGAGCTTTTAGAGTATTATACTCTATCTTAGGTTTTACTATCTTTAGTAGATAGTAAAACCTAAGGGGAGTTATATTACGTGTAATAAATGGAGTTATGTGCCGTGATCTGCTAGCGGTATTTTAGCGTGTAAATATCATAATTAAACGCCTTCTACTTGTATATCAGGTAAGAGCATTATCATTCTCCATTCAAATTCGTCAGTTGTACTTAGTGAATCAGGGTTGGTTCATAAAAAGATTTATTAAATGAAAATAAAACTAATGAGGTTTATGTTCTTTATTGTGGCAAAATATCAATACATGTGTTCTTCCATCGTTCATAATTTTTAATAGATGGTAAAATAAAATATAACATGCCATTTTCATAAAATAAGTAAATAAAAATAAATAAAAATAAAAAAGCCTTTTATTCCTTGCAAAAAAGAGAACATCATTTAGAAAAAAAGAAAAATGAAAAATACTCAATTAATCTTCTTTTGCAAGGACCCCTCCGCAGGTGAAGGCCTCCTCCAAAGAAAACCACTCTTCCCTATCCTTCGCTCTTTTCAACCAGTTGGGTCCAGCCGTTTTTATGAGGTCGTCTTCCCATCTTATAAGTGGTCTTCCTCTATGGCGTTTACCACTTGGGCCTCTCCAACGTGTTATTCTTATGGTCCATCGCTCGTCTGACAGTCTTGCCACGTGACCTGCCCATTTCCACTTAAGTTTTTGAGCAAACATTAGGGCATCGGTAGCTTTGGTTTTGCTTCTAATCTTCGTATGTCGTACTCGTTCAATTTTTCTAATGTTTAGCATGCTACGCTCCAGGCCTCTTTGACAAGTTGTGATTTTTCTTTTGACTTTGCTAGTGTAAACCCAAGTCTGGCAGGCGTAAGTTAAACACGGTAGAAGGCAGCTCGACATAACTTTTGTTTTTATGTTTACTGGCATCTTGCTTTTGAAGATTTCTTTTAAGCTCCAGTATTTGTTCCATGTATTTTGAATTCGTCTTTCGACCTCTGTATAGTTGCTATTCTTATCAAAGCTGATTTGTTTTCCTAAATATATATACTTGTTTGTGTATTCCAGTTTATCGTCATCAATAGTTATTGCCTTTTCCGTGCTATTTGTCATTAACATAGTTTTTGTGAGGTTCATCTCTAATCCTACCTTCTTGCTAGCCTTGTTTAGTGATTGGATCATGGCTTGTAGTTGTGAACATGATTCAGATACAAGCACCAGGTCGTCAGCAAATCGAAGATGGCTGAGGTATTTTCCGTCGATATATAGGCCGCTCGTTTCCCAGTCTAGCAATCTTATTATAGACTCCAGGATGGCTATGAACACCTTCGGGGAGGTCGGATCGCCCTGTCTCACTCTTCTTTCTATGAGGAAGCTTGGCCTGACTCTGTCTAGTTTAACTCTACCCGTGTTGTTGTTATAGATGCTCATTAGTACCTGGATGTACTTCTTCTCTACACCTTGTTCTAGTAGTGCTCTCCAGATGCTTGTATGGGAGACGGTATCAAACGCTTTTTTGTAGTCTATATACGCTATATATAGAGCCCTTTGTTTTTCTTGATATTTCTTTATCAGTAGTTCCAGAGTGTGAATATGGTCTATAGTTGAGAAACTCTTTCTAAATCCCGCTTGTTCGATTGGTTGTTCTGCTTCCAGCGTGGTGCTTATTCTTTGGTTTATGAGTGAGGAGAATAATTTATATAAGCATGGCAGTAAGCTTATAGGCCTATAATTTGAAACGTCGCAAGGGTCGCCTTTTTTATAAATAAGTATGATGTCTGACTCTGACCATTGTCTTGGTGTATTAGAATTTTCTAGAATGTAGTTGAACAATCGAGTTAGCGGTAGAGCAAGTAATGCATGGGCCGATTTTATACACTCATTGGTGATGTTGTCTGAACCAGGACTTTTATTTGTTTTTAATCGGTTTATTGCTTGAATCACTTCTGAAACGGCGAATGGTTGTATACTTCTTGTAGGGACATCGTCCATCTGGTATTTTTTGTCATTAGTACTTTCGTGCTCTTGAGCGCTGTAGAGTTTCTTGTAGAAATCTGTTGCAATTCCAATTACATCTTTACGACTGTTTAGGGTTATTCCTTTATTATCTAGTCCGTCTATCCATGTCTTGTTTGTTCTCAGTTCTTTATAGGCTTTTTTTGAACTTCCCGACTGCCTTAGATGTTTTTCTAGAGTTTCTGATCTATATCTTGTATAGTCGCTTTTTATACGTTTGCTTACTAGCTTATATATAGCGCTGATAGTTCGTTTTTCATAGATCTAGATTTTTTCTTGGTGTTTTGCAGTATTTGTCTCCGCTTCAAAAGGGCTAGAGTACGCTCTGATAAGATTTTATGCCTTGTGGGTTTATTAGGTATACGAGCGTCTTGGAGGCTTCGCGTGATTGCTTTTAGTATATTGTCGTGGTAGGCTTGGACTGAAATATTTTCTTCAGGTTCTAGTAAGTTTGGTAGGTGGGATGTGATGCACTACTTATATCTCTTTATTTCATCTTCGTTTTTCAATGTGGCGTTTTGGGTATTTATAAATCCTGTTCGGTTCTTTTTTACTTTGGAAAGTGTAATTACAGCTCTAACTGGTCGATGGTCTGATGAAAAATTTAGGTTTAATACATCAACTCTTTGTACCATGCCTGGTCTGTTTGACAAGATATAGTCAATTTCATTTTTATACTCTCCATTTGGTGATCTCCAAGTCCATCTACGGTTTGGTTTTCTCTTAAAGTATGTATTTAAAATTGCAATTTTATTTTCAAGTGCGAAGTCTATGAGTCTTCGTCCTCTAGGATTTCTTATGCCATATCCTAGAAATACCTACCTAGAAATAAAATTACATCGTATTTAGAAAATTAAAAAAGTTTCCTTCTTTGAAGTCAGTAATAAAATTTATGTAAAATTAAAAATTGACATTTCAGTTTAGTGACCTTGATTAATGATTGAACTCGTAGAATGATTTATTATTATTAAAATTTCAAAGACCTTAAAAGGTCTATTATAAGCATGGAACTGTCACATAATAATTTATCTAAATATATTTTAATTTTTATTCTATTTAACTATTGACTATAAATATCTTAATGCCATCTGTAACTTATGACGTATCTTGATCAAAATCTGAGCAGTTCACCTCAAATGATACTATATCTATCCTAAACTTTCTCAATCCAATAACATAATTAAAAATCTGAATAACTAAATTACATAAAACATCCTCGAAATTAATCTTAAAATTATCGATAAATAGTGTTACAGCCAGCACTAAATAATGTGTTATGTTTCTAGAATGCAGTGGAATTTTGAGTCATTCAACATTCATTCTTTTCAGTTAGTTTCTTTTGCAAAATCATCAATTAAAGTTTATTTACTATAATGTCTAACGTGTTTGGATTGATAGTATCCAGTCGGCTGGTGAGTTTGTCAAGTCTGTACGCCCACGTGAGAAGGGAGGAGTAGGTAGTGAGACTGAGCCGCAAGTGTGCGTCCACAGGTGCAGACGGATTTCACTCCGCTGTCGGAGACGCAGTTCCTAGTGACGATTGCGGACGCAGACTCCATCAACCATGCCGTGGTGTTCCTGACGGGGCTGGCGCCGCTGCCACCCGCCTCGGTGGGCATGGTGTACTGGAGCTGGCCCGACCCCGCCGCGCCGCCTAACTGGCAGCTGCTCGGGCACATATCCAACGCAAAGCCCTCTGCTATATTCAAAATATCTAACTTGAAGAAGCTCCATGAACTTACTAGTGAGTGTTCATTATACTAATATTAGATGTTCAAGATTGAGTGTTTGCTGCCCAATCACGCTAGAAAGGCTGAACGGACTTGGGAAATATGGTAAGAAGGTAGCTTATGTTACCTTGGATTAACAAATAGGCTACATTGTATCCTGGAAATTGCAGGCAAAACCGCAGATCGCAGTTAGTGTTTGTATTGTGTTCATAGCTGTTATCAACATTATCCATACTAATATTATAAATGTCAATATAAGTTTGTTTGTTACACTTTCATGCAGAAACTACTTAACCAATCATAATGAAGCTTCGTACACATATTCTTGGAGGTATTAGAAGTAAAGATACTTTTTATAAAAAAAAAATGACAGTGGGTAAAGAGGAAAAATTTGTATAAACTCAAAAAAGTACTGGACTGATTTAAATAAATTATTTTATCAATATTAACACTTTGGCTGCAGCAAGTAATCACATGCGCCAGCCCCAGGCGCGGCTAATAGTCAAACGCCTTGTGTTTTTAACACGCCTGGCGTGTGTAGCTGCACTCGCGTCGCACAAAGGAAAACACAGGGTATGTGTTTCCCACAGCCAAAGTGTTAAGCTACATTTTTCATACCCCATGCAAAGCCGGGGCAGGTCCCTAGTATTACATTACTAGAAGTTCTGCGAACAGTAGACCTCGCGGGAGTCCAGCTGTTTGTATGTTGGTACTGCGTACAGGTCACACTTCTCTCTCTCTCTTCAGGTCATAAATCTCGACGAATCTGTCAAAATCGGTCGGTAAATGGCTCTGCAGCGAGTTTCGCCTTAGTGAGGGAATTACCCCTCCAATCAAAAAAACAAATAACTATTAAATCATTGAATCTGTATACCAAGTTTCGTCGAGTTTTGTTGAGAAATGTGACCTGTATGGGAGTACCAACAAACATCCGGACAGATGAAAGCAAATTTGGCCAGTCGTAGTCGTTGCAGAGACACTTCGCTCGCTCGGTCATTAAATTATGAAATCCATATTTCATGATTTGGAGTCTTATGTACTTTGATGTAGATTAACACTTTGGCTGCAGGAAACACATACCTTGTATTTTCCTTTGCGCGACGCGAGTGCGGCTGCACACGCCAGGCGCGTAAAAAACATGGCATTTGACTATTAGCTGCGCCTGGGGCTAGCGCATATGATTACTAGCCGCAGTCAAAGTTTTAAACAACAGGAACAAGAGGAAGGCCTAATCCTCAAGATACAGGTGCTTTGCACTTTGAGAAGTAAATAATTTTGAATTACTTTTAGTTATTTGACTTTTGGTGTGTACCGGTCTTGCAAACCCTCAAGAAACGTTTTATATAATTAAAATTAAGTTTTAAGGATTACTGCGTTATACTAGTGACGCAGATGGCTTGACTTTACTGATGGAATTTGAAATTTGCAGGTGATAATAAATTTGACAGTGCATTTGGCCAGCAGCAGATTTGTCACAACGCACAGATCGGGATCTCAATCGAGCCAGAGGCCAATGTACTACGGCTCGCTTCATCAGTTGTAAGTATTGCTTCTCTGTTTTTATTTTCTTATTGTAAGGAGAATCGTTTTTAATTACAGTCTTTATTGCAGGCGGAGCAGACAAACTCGTATGTGACATTTGCCCAGAAAATGCTAGAGAACTTAGTAAACTTCGTGGCATCATTCTCAGTGACGCAGGACCAGATGACGCCGACGCCGGGCGTGGCCTACGTGCCGCTCAGCACGCTGCAGACCTGGTACCAGAACTTCGAGCGGCGACTACAACAAAACCCTAATTTCTGGAAAAATGTGTAGCCTACTCTAGCTTTAACTCTTCAATTGAGAAGTAATTGTTAATAAAATCGTGCTTCGAAGATTCCTAACCAAACAGATGTAAATGCAATGTCTTTAATCTATTATTATGAGTTACTTAATGCAATCAATAATGAATTACTTGTTAAACCTTGTTTCCTATGGAGACAGCAGCTTGCTGCAACCTATCTTTAGTTAGCTTTGCGGCAAAATGATGTATGGATTGTACCTTTTGAAATGTGATGTATGCTGTCAACTGCCCTGTAATCTGTACAGTTGTTCAAAAGACTGCTTTAAGAATAGTTTTGGTTTGTATTAATTAATAAAAGTAATTTAGTTCTTTAAGTACCTACAACATGTTTTGTTTTCTTTAACTAATTTATTTTCGTAGTTTTATTAAAATGAACAATTCCCCCTTGTAGACGATAACTGCGCGCTCTGTGCTAAGGCGAGACAGTACCGACCGCTATTACATAATTATAGTACTGGAGCCCACGACCAAAACCATGTCTCATAGCAATACGGCAAAAACCCTATAAAATCGTTAGATTGTATGATTCTGAACCCGACTAGGTGTGTAGTAACGGTCGAAAGTGTAGCAACTGCGTGGGAGGCCATTTCTGCTGTGTCAAAAAAAAAGGCAGTCGGCTATAGCAATACGTCTGATAGTGAAAATGTACATAGATTTTATAATTGTATTACGAAAAAGTTTGTTTTCAGACATTTTGCGCGTAGCACATAGCCTGAGCGCATTTTTGAAAATGTCAACAAATTTAGCCGACCTGTATCATAGCAATACGGATAATTATTTTTTTTAACTTTTCGTATTGCTGCCATGATTACCAAAAACCTGTTTTCAGACACTTTAAGTGTAGCATATACTCCCAAAAACGAAAATAACGTTTCGGAGTCGCCTGGTCGACGCCTCTGATATATGTTTTTTTTTAAATTTACATCCTTCATAGATATTCAAGAATCTCCCTCGTCTAATATATGTACTTTGACAGATGACAGATGTCATTACTTATTTCTTTTGTAAAAGTAACTAAAGTGTCGAAAAGTTGTCTGATAGAGAAGGTGCTACACTTAATTTGTCTGATATAAATTTTTTGCACATGTGGACAACTTATTTTATCATGTCCAACAATTTTCAGACATATTGCTATGATACCGATCGGTAAAATTTGTTAACATTTTCAAAACGGTCTCAAAATTTAATGCGTTCACATTTCCGTCTGAAAATTGTTTTGTTCGCATCAAATAACCAAAATTTACTAATAAAAAAGATTTTCAGACGTATTGCTATGAGACATTTTTTTTGTCTCATTTTTAATTTTTTTTTAAGTGATATTACGGGTTTGCGCTACACCACTAACGTCTGAAAAATATGTTTCCGGTATCTCAGAAATATCATTCAACTACAGTCTGCAAATCAGACATATTGCTATGATGCAGTTCGGTAAAATAATTCTTTGACAATTTTGAAAATTCGGTCAGATCAAATGCTACGCGGAAAATGTCTGATATTGGTATTTTCGAGTTCAGGATAATCGTATCTATCGATTTGATGCGGTTTTGGCTGTATTGCTATGAGACAAAAATTTTGGTCGTGGGCTCTCGTACTAATAGATGTACGCGAGAGTACGTGCTTCTGTCTGTTACTTCCTGCGCTAAATGGGTCAACAGAATTCAATGTTTTTTTGTTTTTAGTAGTACAATAAGAGGTACAGTTTGTATAACATAGGCTTAACATAGTTTGTAAGAATCAATATTGGATGTGGGAGTAGTTCTATCATAATCAAAATGAATGTTGCTGTTCTATGAACATAAATTCTCGGCTTGATCTTGTAATATTTATGTAACCATACTATATACATTAGAGCCTCTTCCAATGCGATAATCAATAGACAGCTGTGGTAAATTGTAGTAAGAACTGAACGGACCTTGTTACTTACAAGCACGCAATGTTTCCGACGTCCGATAGAGCTGAAATTTGGTATACCTGTGTAACTCTGATGACAATACAATAAAAGCTTGTATTTAATTAAATTAAAAAAAAACTAGTATTAGGTATATTAATAAATATTGGTTTATCTGATCCTGAGATAAGACTTCGATTTCCTATTACAGGAACACATTTTAACCTGGTACTAACTTTAATACGTAACAGTCGTAGATCTGTGGGCCTAGCACAACTTTGACGTAAAAATACGTAGCGAGTATTCGATAGAAAAGTGTACGCCATTTCCACCCGTCAGAAGCACACTTGACAGTCGTAAATGGCGTACACTTTTCTATCGAAAACTCGCTACGTATTTTTACGTCAAAGTTGTGCTAGCCCCCCTGTTAGTCCTAGTACCGGGTACTGAGTTTTTTGCAATAAGACCGCATATGCAGACCCTTGCACTATTAAGAATACAACAACGATATTAAATATAACTTTAATGAGAGGTTCTAAACATTGAGGTAACAAACATTCTTCTGAACACAAACATCAAGGCACTAGTCCCATATTATCACCAATACCAGAGAAATTTGAATTCTCTATTTTGCTAGGTACTATAATAACAGTAGGTACCTAAACAGCTAGTACAGTACCCGGCGATAAATACTGCACATCGACCTTTGGAAAGAGACAATCGGCTAATTTCGAACGAAATACAAACAGTCCAGTATCTATTAGGAGGTACTTAGTGTGCGACAGAGATAATGCTCTACGAAGCCGAAATTAGCCGATTGTCTCTTTCCAAAGGTCGATGTCCAATATTTAATTTTATCGCCGGGTACTGTACAAATGGTTACACTTCTTCGTGCCGCTGATGTTGTTAGGGCTATATTACGATACTACGCCCACTGGAGTGGCGCGTCGAGTCAACAGTAACTGATTCCTGACTTTCCGGTAAGACTCGCGCCGCGCCTCGACTCGCCACTCCACGTCGCTTAAGATTGTGATGTCAATATAAATAATTAATGTTATTTGAAAACCAACTGCAATCTCAATTCACAAAAATGACTACTTCTGAGTAGATAGGTACCTACGTAGGCACCTATTTATGCACAAATAAACAAGAGTGTACATGACATGATCTACTCTGTACTTCAAACAAAAAAAAATATTAATAAAATTAAATTAACTTGAGATCCCTTTTAAAACTAATCAACAACATTAACACCACGTTATTTTTATTTTCGAACTGAATCTACATAAATGCCATGAATGATGACATGCGCTCTTTATTCTTTTTGTCTCAAAATCCTAGGTTTTTATCGAATTTAACATTTTTCTGTTACTTGAGCAGAAGCTATACGCAATGACTTACACCTCCTCGCTGGTAGTTAGTAGTTTAGCTGTTTCCAGTTCTATGCTTCCATTTCATTACAATAAGTGTAAATACAATTTTGTCAGTCGTTCTCAAACCGCCAGTCCAGTAGTAAATAGTTCTCTGCGTGGTTATACAGTTACAGTTATTGTTGGGGTTGAGACTGTACCTACTGGGTAATATACAAAGGTAGGTTGGTACTTACCCAATACTACTATAGTATTTTGGCACCAAAATAAGACAAAAGTCGAGTTTGGCCATACACGTTACGTGTCTCTAATAACTAGAATAATATCTATTCTATAGTCTCCTAATTATTCATTTTGCTTCAAAGGTCATTTTACGCCGTTTGTGCCACGGAAGAAAAAACAAGCTGTTTTTGTTCTTCCTTGGTTTGTACGGTTAGCATAAAGGATGAACCGCGGTCTTATTCTAACCTAAGCTTACAACAAGGCACAAGGCAGTATTAACAATTATCCTTATTTCAAGGTAAAACAAAAACCCGACCGCAAAATGTAACCTGTGACAGTCTGGACATAAAGTCAAATCTTATCGATAGATACTCCTCGCGATCCAAACTCAGCATTTTGGACAGTCGGCTAAAAATAGCTACCTACCTCTCACGCAGTGTTCCCCAAACATAAAAAAATATTATTAACCACAAACGCGTGATAACTAGCTGCCAAAGAAACAATTCATAAAGGGGGTTCCAACTTTAGTAAATACGAATACAAGTACGCCGCTATGGAAAATCCCAAAATCGCAGCCGCTGATCTAACGATCACTTCTGAATAAATCGATTTAATACAAAAATAATGTTGTAAATACTCTAATATCCGACTCCTACAATGTCTAAGATTGTAATAATAATTAGAGTTCAAATATGAACGCTTAATAATTCATTGGCTCCGTAGTGGATCATAGTTCGGCATAACAACAACACTGATGAGCGCTGGCCCGGTCACCCGCGGAGGCCCGTTCTGGCGCAAGCAATTATCTCGGGCATCTACTTTTTTAACGAGGTACTGACCAATACTACCACACACGCCAGAATAGGGCCCCTGGCCTGAGAGATAGCGTGAAAGATGCATCAACATAAAGTATTATGTTCCAATTTTAAACAATTTAGATTTTTTATTCTGTAGGAGGCTCGCATTCGACCGCCATATCGCCTGATGGTAAGCAGCGATGCGGTGTACGATTAAGGGCTCTCTTACACGAGCGGCACGACGCCAACGGCAGAGGCAACGGTAGCCGTCGACATCCGTCGGCGGCAGCCGACTACACGTCGGCGGCAGCCGTCGACACGTGGGCGGCAGCCGTCGACCAATGGCGACGCTCGCAGTTGTTTGTGTTTGTAACGTGCCGCGTCCGCCATTTCCGTTAGCATGTCAACTGCTGCCGCCGACGTCTCGACGGCTGCCGCCGACGTCTCGACGGCTGCCGCCGACGTCTCGACGGCTGCCGCCGACGTGTCGATGGCTGCCGCCGACGTGTCGTCGGCTGCCGCCGACGGATGTCGACGGCTACAGTTGCCTCTGCCGTTGGCGTCGTGCCGCTCGTGTATTGACATCGTGCCGTTCGTGTAGGAGAGCGCTAAGCACGATATTTTTTGAATATTTGGGTCTAATTTTTTTGTTTATAACCCGAAATTATAAAACAATTCTGGTATTTCGTGTTACAGAACGACTGAAACCCAATTATTTAGTAACATTTTCTCTGTGGATAAAAAGAAGACGAATCTAATTTGGGCTTAGAAAACCGTAACGTTCACTAAAAATAATCGTCGAAGAGATACTTTTTCCTCCTCGGCTCGGCTGTATTTTGGAGAATTATGAGAACTTACATCGAGGACCGAAGTTTGGCCTCGCTGAATCTCGCGGAACCGACGTTTTTATGCGACCCAACGGAAGCCTCGCAATCGACCGTGGGAACTAACGTCGCTCAAAACGAGGAATAACTCGCCTTTACACTAATGTTCCTCTGCGCAGAATTAGAAAAGATATTTTTTGCAAGAAAAAATTATAGTTCATTTCGTGTCGATCGGCATTGCGAATTCAATAGATCTTCGGTCATCGTGGAATACGTAACGTAACGAGGAGGAGGCGGACGAAGGCTACTCCAGCAGGAACGGGTGGCGGAGCGCCTCGGCCGCCGTGAGCCGCCGCCGCGGGTCCGGCTGCAGCAGCCGCGCCGCCAGCGAGAAGGCGCTGTCCGGGAACCCGGCCACGGTGGCCGCCGGGTCGAAGCGTTCCGCCTCGTCGTCCGAGCCGTCGCGGCACAGGCAGGAGGCGCGCGGGACGCGGCAGCGGGCGCAGGGCCCCGCGGGGGCGGGCGCGGGGCGCGCGGGGGGCGGCGCGCCGCGCAGCCGCGCCGCCAGCTTGCGCAGGCAGAGCGCGCGGCGCGGGCCCGAGGCCAGCAGGCGGCGGCCCAGCGCGGCGGCGGCGCGGCCCAGCGCGCGCGAGCCCAGCAGGTCGGCCAGCTCGGCCAGCGCCGCCACGTCGTCGGCGGCGCGCAGGAAGGGGTACCGCGCACACAGCGCGCTGCACAGCACCACGCCCGCCGCCCACACGTCCACGGCCGTGCCCTGCGCCGCCACCTTCAGCAGCACCTCGGGCGGCCGGTAGCCCTGCGTGCCGGCGCGGGCCGCGCGCGCCGCGCCGCGCCGCACGCACGCCCCGCACACGCCGCCCACGCCGGCGCACGCGCACGCCGCCGCCGGCACCGCGCTCTGCGCACACGGAACACACCCTCGATCGTCACCTGCGCTACTTGTCTTTCGGAAACGGAACGAAGAACCTTCTCGAACGGAGGAGAAGCTCGTATATTTAATGAACGATTTAGATAATATCACCTTCTGGGGCGCGTCCCGGGACTGCGGCGGGGCGAGAGCCGGCGGCGGGGCGGGCGCGGCGGCGGGGGCGGGCGGGTCGCGGGCGCGCGTTCGCGTCGACACGCTGAGGTCCAGGGCGGCGCGCTTCGCCTCCGGCGCCGACTCCTCCTGGGCGATACCGAACGATATGACTTGACCGATCGAAAGCGACGAAGCTAAAAGCGAGCGAGTAACGTGGAACGTCTCGATACCCCTTCCCGAGGCCTCTTCCGCAGGTGCGCGGAGTGCGCGGGCGGCGGCTCGGGCTGCGCCGGCTCCACCGCAGGCCGGAGCCGCTGCGCCAGCCCGAAGTCCACCAATAGGTACCTGAAATGCGATCGTAATACATCTATAATTAATGTAAGAATTACGAACCCCGTCTCGAAGTATTCCCTTCACACTCTTTAAATAGAGTACTGTAACGTAACGACACAATAAAGATTTAGATGAGTGGTATTTGTTTATGAAAAGTTTACCTTCTGTTCTCTCGGTCGTAGAGGAAGTTGCTGGGCTTGACGTCCCGGTGGATGACCCCGAAGGAGTGCACGTGGCGCAGCGCCGTAAGCAGCGCGCGCATGTAGCGCCGCACCTCGTCCGCGTCCATGGAGCCCACATACTCCTGCAACGTTACTTCCGTACTTATTTTAAGAAGACCAACATGATTTATGGTCTCTTTGGTTTGCACATTTAATGCTGGCTCCACATGGTACCCCATGTCTTAATCGAGTATATAAGCTACATCCGTGGCACAGCAGAGCAACAGTAAAAGCTCACAATATGTAATTAAATGTAGCATTTTTTGTAAATGTATTCGTATCTATTATCCAAACCCATGAATCTTTAAAATTTTTGCTTTTCACCAATTTCAAAGTTACAATAAATATAAAAATACCTACTTAATATATATTTATAGTAGCACTCACCGAAAATTTTTTATGAGGTATATATGGCATAATAAAAACTATGGTGTCCAAATGGCGTAAGCACAGGTCCACACCTATCACATGGTGCTTGCCACTGAAATATGAATAAAATTGTGAATATAATGACATAGTGTTATCAATCTCATGGAATACGTCTCGAGGCGTACCCCATGTCCTGCAGACAGCGCAGCTCGTGTTCGACGCGCGCCGGGTGCGCTGTAGGCACGAGGTGCTTGATGGCAAACCAGCGCTTCTCCGAGCTGGGCAGGTTGCGGTGCTGCCGGAGCGACCCCAAGTACACTGAACTGAATGTTCCTTCTCCAATTTTGTGGTGTACCTCAAATATTTTATCCAGCTTCGGGAGCTTTTGCAAGAGCTCGCTGATTTGATTTTCTGGAATAACATACAGGTCATGTTTATTGAAATCAAGCACATACTCTAAATATTATTGTATTTTAGGTTAGGGTAATATCGTAACCTATATTATAATGGTAAAATAATGTCATATTTTGCTTACAACTCTATAGAGCCCAGCAGGACGATATCACAAAATACCTACTTTCCACGTCATCTTTGGAGTCAGAAGAAAGACCTTCATTTTTCTTATTGAGGATTTCATTGAGACCATGTTCACGTGTCTGCAAAATGTCTTTTTGCACTTTGACTTCAATTCCTCTTATTCTAGACATTACTGAACACCTTAACCATAATAATTTTTGGGCCCACTTTTAAATTCAATGTCTTTATTTTTCCACTTATTCGAGTAAATATAGTAGCGTTACATTATCTTTAACCAAACACTTGGCCTAGCGTTCCTTTCTTCGTCATAAAGCTAACAAAACAAAACAAAAATAAAATAAAGAAACAAGGAAAGCCTAACCAACAAAACAAATCCAACTTATTCCAACATTTTCAAGCCAGACCCTGTGCAATCAAATAATATACGGGCAGTTTAAAGCGACCAATTTCTACAACCCCGTATTACAAAGCCATGAAAACGAATTTACTGTACATTATTAGACGTGCATTATTACATGTAGCGATTTAGTACATGAAGTTTACGCTACCGTTTGTTAACCCAATATAAATTGGCTTGACATTCTCAGGCGTAAAAATATTGTAGTTCAGGGAGACGTAAATGTACGACAACGATTCAGCCCGTTTTTTTGTGTATGTGGCTTCGAAAAATCGGGTTGTGCAAAATTGTTCGCGTAAAACGGTCCATACATTATCGGGCTATGCATAATTGGCTGTACAATATAGGGACTCGGCGAACATTCCCTTTGACAGTTGTCAGCACTCAGACTCAATAAAAATTTCGAAACCGTCAAGTGTGAGACACATAGATGTAAGGATCCGTAGCTTTATTTGTAATCTGCAAAATTCTGGCGTGTGGAACGTTATGTTTTTAGAAGTTTTCCGGAACATTGTATTTCACTTCTCATTAGCACTGACTTGCTCTATTTTTATTATTATCAGGCTTCAGTAGCTTTTCTTAACTATTTGTCCAACACAGTCATCTAGCCGTCAAAAAGCCAACAACAAGGAACTATAAATTCTACTTTTTTAAAATAAATTTATTTCAAAGTTACACTAATTTTGCCATAAAATCTGTCTTACTTTAAATCTGGACTGTTCGTTTTGTGGTGTGGAGAGCCTGTAACTTGATAACCTAAATCAGATAGGTAATTAAGATAACACGCGATTTTCAAACTAGTAGGAAGTGAGAATAATTATCTACACATGTGCAAAAGTTCTTAGTATCTGACTATAAGTTCCGTTATATATACTAGATAGACTTAATACAGTAGTTGCTTTAAGATTTCGTTCCGGGCACACTCCATGTAATAAATTCTCTCATTTAATGGGAAAGTCCACTTCCCCGAATTGCACAGTCTGCAACACCTTAGATGACTTATACCATATTATCATGGAGTGTACTCGGAATGAACACATTCGAAGAACGGCCTTACCCAACGATGGGGTGCTACAAGTAGGTTACTGCAACAGCATTCTGGCTGATCCTCTCTCGGACACAGCCAGAATGTTGTTTAAGTTAGTGAATCGTAACTAACCTAATTATATTTGATTTTTATTGTATTATATTATAGAGCGGCATACTCGTGCACGAGAAAGCTCTTAAATCTTGAATAAAACAAAAAAAAAAAAAAAGTTCCGTTATATTCAGACGTAAAGACAGATACGCATAGCCTAACTAAAAGTGTTTCTTTCATTGAAACCGAACCCTAAAAAAAAACAACAATCCGAGCATAGAGTAGTACTAGTTAAGTACTGTCTAATCCGTCCGAGACTCGATCTACAGAAAGAAGCGTTTTGTATAAGTATTCTTTCTTAATTTGCTAGGCCAAAGTACCTACTAGAAAAGGCGAAATATGTTCGCGACTAATCTTAAATACAAGCCAGTAGTAAAACATCTACTTATGGTATGCTTCAATTAAATTATTTTTATGAGGTTAAGTTTCATGCAGAAAAAAGGCACAAGCTTAGTTTGAGACCAAATGAGTTATTATGGTTCTTCTTCTTCTTTATTTATTTTAGGCTAGCTACGTAACCAAAGCACCAAAGCCGGAGATTCCGAAAAACCTCTTACAAAAAACGTACTCTGCTGTAAACCAGAAAGAAAATGGTGTTGTATATGATAAAAAACCATTCAAGATGACTCTAGAGGCAGGGAAGACGTATCACTGGTGCCTCTGTGGGCGCTCCAAGTCCCAGCCGCTATGTGATGGTACCCACAAGGATATATACCTCAAAGTTACACAAAGGTAGGTGCCTACTTTGCCAGTTTCTTTACAAAAACCATAAACTGAAAAAGGTGACTAAAAATAACTTTATATTCACTACCCATGTCTTGATTGTTGACAAAAGCATATGGGCCAGTAAGTCCTTGGGAGAGGTGTGATTTTTCTTTAGGTAAGTGTAATCAAAAAGCTGTGATAATAAAACTTGACCAAACATTCCAGGCCAGTCCGGTTCACTGTAGAGAAGACAAGGGAGTACTGGCTGTGCAACTGCAAACAGACAAAACTCAGGCCATTCTGTGACGGCGCACACAAACAAAAAGATGTTCTAGAAGCCACCGTCAGAGTTTAATCAAAGCCAAGAAATTTGTTCTATTAGGTTAATTTGTTCAATGAAATGTAGATAGATATTAACTGTGTAAGGAACTAGTTATTTATTATATAATTGTAAAGCATTACACATGTTTATCTTCTTTGTAATCAACTCAGTTTATGAAGTAATATCACACATACTCCATATAATATAATTATTATACATTATAATTTAGATTAGGTTCTTATGATTTTGCAGATTCAGTTAACAGTGGACTCTGAAATTGTTTTCAAGTTTTATTCTAAAACCGTCAGTTTGCTCTCTAATCTACTGTCACAGTCCATTGACTATACTGCCGTGCTAAGCGCAAAAGCGGTATCTCAGGAAAAGCTAGTTTCGAGAAAATTGAGGTTTTGTAAATAGTGTTTTGTTTTTACATTACACATTGACTTTTTACTTAATAAATGGAATTTATACATTATATTGGTTACATTGTTTTTTCATATGGTCAAAATATCAAAAATGCTAGTGTATTACCCTTTTTCATGAGATACCGCCATCATGCTTAGTGTTTATAGAATTAAGAATTGAGTTACCGCTTTTTCGCACCTCTTCTCATACATGCTTCCATACAAAACAAAATATTTTTTTTATGAAACAAAATTCTTATTATTTTAAAGAAAAATATTATTCAAACTATATTTTTTAAATCTTTTATTATACTTAATTACTATTACATAAGCAAATATCTAGAGAATAAACGTTTACTATGGTCTATGGTTAAGGTTGCCTGGAAGAGATCGCTCTTAGCGATAAGGCCGCCAGTTGTTGCACTAGTTTTAGGTGCTTTAATCCTTCTGTTTGTAATTTATGGTGTGAACAATAAAGAGTTTATCTATCTATCTATCTACTATGAACTCTTATTAGTTATAGGTAGGCAGTTCTGTCCAAAAGTACATTCCATTTTGTGGTATAATATTTTGAAGTGATTTCAAAATATTATCTTTTTTGTCTTTGGAAATGCCATGTGGTGAAGTTCTCTTCTTTGGTGGCGGTAAAACTTGGTTTTCAGGATTTTATTTCCTATTATGCACGCAGTAATAGGGTCTTTGTTGAATCCGGTTTTGTACGAGTACGTGAGACCAAAACTGCCTCTATTGATTTCTACTTGGACCATTTCACTAATATATGGACGTGGGTTAATTCGTGAAAGTTTACTTATACTGTGTCGTGTAATCTTCCCGATTATAAAACAACCCACAGTGATACTTTTTTATCTCGGTGAAAAATAAAAAAATGGTAATATGCACTAACGATTTCAATTCAATTCGTCATACTTGCCGCTTATTGGCTTAGAAAAGTTGCAATGAATTACCGTCGTATTTTTTGAGTTCGGTATTGTGTTTTGGCGGTATACAAATATACGGCTATTTGCCTACGTATTAATGACTTACCTCTTATTCTCTTAGTGATTTGAGGTAAAACTGAGTTAGAGAAAACTTTGTTAATGGTTTTTTTTTTAATGTTTTAAATAAGATATCGCTGTTTGGCTTAGTTCATTGGATGCGTATTTCTTTAAGCTATCCGATGCCATAAAAATTGACTTTACGATTATTTTTGAGATACCGCTTTTGCGCTTAGCACGGCAGTATAGTCACCGCATTACCAACTGAGTTGTAGGGCCATAAAGTACATAATTCCGTTACCTTCTTATTATTTCCACCTTCATTTCTTTTGATTAACAAACAATATCCAGTCCGTCCAAGCTTTATTACTCAGATAAATTTAATTTATTGTGTTATTTACATAAAAGTTTTCAATTTTTAGAGGTAGGTAACTTATCCTACCAATATTATAAACGCAAAAGTTTGTGAGTGTCTTTGTTGCCCTTTCACGCAAAAACGGCTGAATGGATTTACATGAAATTTGAAATGAAGATTGTACATGGTCTGGATTAACATCTATGCTACTTTTTATCACGGAAAATGCAGGTGAAACCGCGGGGCGCAGCTAGTATGAAATACTTAAAATATTTTTTTGCCAACCAAAGGATTTATTTTACTATTGATCATCAGTATTTTATGGCTGACCTAATATATTTTTGAGCTCGCTGGAATCTGAAATTACGATGATGATGATGATTTAAATTTAAAGTTTTACATTGTCACAGTAATTAGATCACGAGCAGAAACCCATAGGCCAACCCCTTTTTGACTATAATGTCATTTTCATGGATGTATGTCACTATACTCCTTGTCTGTCATTGTCAAAAGTTTAGTAATACCAGATTACAATTTTTTTAGCTATCTAAGCAGTTTTAGTTTTGATTAAAGTAAAAAATCTATAGCTGTGGTTAAACTAATTTTATTTAGGTATATTTATTTATACTGCGGCAAAGCTAAAAACGAAGGGTTATGTATTCGACCTGTGTGTTATCTGTGTATGTGTATAGCCCTATGTTTCATAGTAACTACTAGAAACTTCGCTTGGCAACTTTACTGGCGAGTTAGTGAATTCTTTAAAAAAAAAGACTGAACCGATGTTAATGAATTATTCATTCATTTCTTATGGCTAGAATTGTCAGAATACAGCATACACACATGTTGCTTTAAAGTTTAGCTTTAGACGAATATGTGGCAGACCTTGCCGTGGAAAAGAGATCTTAAGTTTTAAGTAGGTATTGTGTGATTTTTAAGCCGAAAATATAAACATAACTATATATAAAATATATAAACAATATAAACTAAACTAATATTCAATGATCTTCCCATAACAGCGATAAGGACGAAATAATTGTGTTAAAAATATAAAATAACAGTCAAGTCTAGTCATATAAATTAGCATTACTATTTAGATCTTCTGATACACTTAGGTTTTATTTGTGGTTTGTGGTGCATAATGTTAGTCCTATCGATAGACATCCTTTCCATTTTTCCATACTCAGCGCTTTCGACTTTCGACTAGCTAGCTGAATAATACTTTGAAATCTGGTCACCCTGAACCTGAAGCTATTTCAATTTCAACCAAAGTCAAACCTACGAAGAGTGAAAAAGGTGACGGATGCAAATTCAATAAAATAAAAATCTAATGTGCTGCTGCCTTATCGCTTATTATCTGCCTGCCAGCCTGCCTGCCTGACAGAGCTAGTGACACTCACACAAGAGTGTTGAATATTAAATAATCAGATAAGTAATAAGTCGCCGGGTCAACGCAGCGTAGCTAGTATTCGTGGTTCGTACGTTCTGTGATAGAGTGGTTTCGAGAGGCGCCGGTGTAGACGGTCGAGTGGCCAAGGTGGCAAGTCAAACCTGTTTGAATAAGATGGAGCAACAAGCACAAAGCGAGCCGGTGAAGCTGTTCACGCGCGAAGAGCTGAAGTCTCGAAGCTCCCGCGAGGACGCCGTGCTTATCATACACAACGGCGTGTACGACGTCACCTCGTTTCTGGCGGAGGTCAGTACATAATTAGCTATCTGTATGGCAAGACCAGTGTAGCTCCATTCATTATCAGTTTATTTAATTTAAATAAAATATGACGCTTCAAGGCTTTGACCCCATCTGGGCCATAGCAGTTCTCACCACTGCTACACTTTGTATTGATTCATCTAATCACTGGAGTATGCACTGCCCATTTAATAATGCCTAATTATAATGTGCTCGACACAAATATGAAAATGAAAATGATAAAACCGCACTTATGGTTTGCTAATTAGAATCTATAAATTCATAAATGGTCTTATTTAATATGTGCCTAATTTCAAAAGTTGTAAAAAAATATGATTATCAATTACTTATGTAAATAAAACCAATTGTGATATTATAAAGTGGTGTGTAAGTTTTATATGATTATTTAGGTAAAGAATCATTCTGTAAATAAAATATTCTTCAGCAATTATTTATTTTCAATGAACTTCTTAACAATTGGAGACATTAAAAACATGCTAAGTACCTACTTATTTAATAAAAATATGTTAATTGATTTACAGGTTTTTGAACTTGTTAATTGTTAACAATGATAATTAACATTTAAATTATGTTAATGAAAAAATCGTCAATAACACACCTCTAACTAAAAGGGAATAAGTGAAATAATAAAAAAAAAATTTTTTTTTCAATTCTATTGCTTTTTTATTTTTGATTTGGGACTTTTGCAATTTACATGGCAGTCCAGTAAAAACAGCAAGTCGTGTTCATGTTTTCTCTCAGTTATTTGTTAAACAAAAATAAAGGAACAAAAACTTTATAAATCCTACTAATACTATAAATGCGAAAGTTTGTGAGTATCTTTGTTCCTCTTTCACACAAATACGTCTGAACGGATTTTCATGACATTTGGAATGAAGGTTGTTCATGGTCTGGACTCTGGATTAACACATGGGCTACTTTTTATCCCAGAAAAAGGGATACCGCGAGGCGCAGCTAGTTATGAATAAATTAGAGTACACTTATGAATTGTTAAGCCTAGCCTTTAACAGCACTGGTTTGGAAATAGGATACAGCACTGGAGCAAGTGCTTACAGACATGAGAACCGTACAATGTACATGTATACAACTTGTAGACTAGAATCCATGGCTGGCGGGCTTCAAACAGTCTACATTCTCCAAAAATCATGAGAAATATACAAATTAGAAATATGTATTAAGATTGTCCATAATAAGGCAAGTGGCAAGTCATTGTGTTACAGAAAGATTAGCTAAGTGGCCGGTCAGTTTTTAAAGAGACAATTTGTAATCAAACGAAGCAAACAAAACCAATTCATTACTAATAATACTATGATAATGGTGAATCCCAATGACTAAAGGGTGAGAAATCCCACTTTTCATGCTAAATGTCCCAAAAGAATCGTACTGCTTACCAAAAAAACACTATTCCCTAAATATGAGTAGGTTTAAGGTAACATAAACAGGAACTTCACCTCTTTTTTTATTAGTCTTTTTCCCTACACTGTCCATCCATTTTTTGTCTACAAATATGGTTTAAATTTTGATGCATGTTAGGTATATCTGAAAAGCAATTAATCTTTCTCCATAATAATAGCGGCCCCTCCAGGACGCCGCCACGCGCCGCCGAGGAATTTGTTCATTTTCCCGGGCGCCGCCGCGCGCCGCCACGGCGGACAAGAATGCGTTCCTCGCATACCAAGTCTGCCATGACGCGATCTAACCTAAATTATATTATCTACGGAGCCTTCGTAATGCGCTTCTCTCGATTATTATTATCGATATATCACCGACTCACCCGTCCTATGATTTGGGGATAAAATGAACCTTAACTAATCGGAGATAAGGGCATATGACTAGTGCTTACTGCCTAATACTGATAAGGGTGATAACGCGTAGCACACAGGTGCACCAATAATAATGAAAAAAACATAATTATCACCTTACTCACGGCTGGTAATAAGCATTCCTAAAAGCACGATCCTTTGCCGCCTTGTCCAGGTGGGGCGGTGAGAAGCTGGGCCACACAACAGAACTACATACATAGAGATACATATAGAGAACATAGAAATACTCTCAACGTTTTGTGGCTAGGCTGTATATTATGATTTTACATCAGTCAGTCTACTTTTAGAAGCTTTATACCTAGAGTTTCACCGGGATCGGGTTCACCGTTTATTTGTAAAAAAAAGCGAAAGTAACTACGGAGTTACGTGTACCTAAATTAACTTACTTTTGTACTTTGTTATACCTATGAAAAGTAATGATTGTCACCTCTCGGTGTTCACGTGCCGCGTGGTGACGCGAGGAGCTGCGATTGCGATGCTATCGCGGTTCAAAGTTCGCTGCCGACGCGGCGGATACCAATAATAAGACGTTTAATGTTACTCGTAGAACGACTCATAGTTCTCTGTTCAGGGGCCGTACCGCGAGCTCTTAGCGCGTGCCTAAACATTATCACGTTGGTCTTTGTCTCGGTTTTTCTTTAGTTGACAGAGCGAGACGAAAGCCAGGGCGATCCAGCATAGGCTCGTGCTAAGAGTTCGCGTTACAGACTTTGGTCGTATTTATAAATGACTAGCTGCGTTCCGCGGCTTCACCCGCGTTTTCCGGTATAAAAAGTTAAAAGTAAGTAAATCCAGACCATGAACAACCTTCATTCCAAATTTCATGTAAATCCGTTCAGCCGTTTTCAAAGAGGAACAAACATACAGTATACATTCTTACAAACTTTCACGTTTATAATATTAGTAGGATAGGCTGTAAAGTCTACAGCTATACTAAAAATCAATGGACCTAAATCTCAATATTATTATGCCTATCTTTCGTCTCGTTACATTCAGGCACGCCGCGGTTTGAGTCTACTGCGTTTCAGGTAGTTCAGGTACGCATAGAGCAAACGATTACGAGATATACTCGTAGGTATGCAATGCATGTGTCTACAGTCGACATGTCGACAATCATAGTATAAAGTTTTTATTTTTTTCGGTACACAAAATGGAAAAGCTTTGCTACAAACCAGCTGCCTTGTTTACTACGGAACCCTAAGCTGAAAACTATCTAGAAATATCTGGAAATAGTGAATTGCATCCAAATGTGTCGATCAATTTGATTCACTAATGAATATTGTTTGTTGGCAGCACCCCGGCGGCGAGGAGGTGCTGCTGGAGAAGGCGGGCCAGGACGCCACGGAGCCCTTCGAGGACGTCAGTCACAGCTCGGACGCAAGGTACGCCGACACTACTTCCCTGCCCGTACTTTGTAAACCTCTGTTCCGACTTCCAAAAAGGAGACGGTTCTCAATTCGACTGTTTGTTGCTTTTATTTTTTGTTAATTATATCAGACCAAGACGTTTTTAGTTATGCCAAAGCATATACAGTGCTCATTAGTACAATGGCATGACTCTCCACAGGTACCCGTGTTTCAAGTTGTTTGTTCACAACTCGTACTCGCAACGTTCGCCGAGCTCGTGCATTATTTATGTTGCGTCTTGTCTATTCGGGTCGGTTATGAATGTACATAATAATCATTTGATGACGTGCGAGGTGCGTGCGAGTGCTAATGTTTGGGACATCCATCCATCACGCCATCACGGATTCGTAGCAATACATTGAAAAGGGTTGTCGTGCCCAGTAAAGTAATACCGGTTTAATTATTGTATTGAATTTTTGTCGGGTTACACAGAATATTGTTTAATTTGTTGAAGTTAGAGAAATATCTCGAGGCCCTATGATCACGCCAGGCATTACTGAGGGAAAGCTGTATACTACTCGTATAGGGAACTACAGAACGCAGTGGCGGCTTGCCTACTAAAAGCCATGGAGTGTTGCAACCTTGCAACATCGGCGCCATACAGGGAAAGGGTATGCTAAACCGAAATGGGCTCATAGTTTTCATCATTCTGAACAACTTTTGATATGGGGTTAACCCTGAAATGACAAAAAACACAACTGCCGGCTCCTGGCCCGGTGGTATACATATAATTGATTTGCCTTGGACAAATGAAAAAAAAGTGTACAAGTTATCTCCATTCCACAACTCGAACCCGTTTTAGAGTAAAGAAATATTATACACTTACAGAATACAGAACCTTCCACAGTTAAAATATTGGTGTGAAGTGTGATAACAGGGCAATATACCTTGCGATCTACGAAACAATGGGCATTCTGTTCCAAAGAATTAGCTACCGTTATGCCGACCCGCGCGACCTTTGATTCATTGAGACACGATTCACTTTTGTAGGAGCATATAATACAATAAACTACGATACAATACGTAAATAAATAATGGTTTTAACAGGGCATCCTACATTTTTTAAAGTAGGTTATATTTTTTTTATCGTAAAAAATCTCACAAATTATGGGTAAAAATAAATAAAAAAATATTTAAAAGGGATGGGTCAAGTTAGTTGTTCCGGGGGCTGTTTTTCTTCAGCGTTTGTTTTGTTACGGTTTTTCGTTATATCCCCATATTATACAGATTATAGATACATATTATACAGAAACCTTAGTTACATTACGTTAGAAATATTCAGTTAACATGTTTTATTTTTTAAATATTATTTCAATACTCGTAAGTACATACTATTTTTTGATAAGAAAAAAACAAATACATAAGTACTGCGAGAGATTTGAATTATCAAGGAAGTAGGTTTTATTTGATCGATGCGCTCGATTATTCATTAAAGTATTATCTAAATGCGCGATAACCGCGTTAAATCTATGTGTAGGATCTTGATGAGGATTGAAGCCCAGAAATACAAATTAAACGTAAATGAAAATCTATAAACAAGGTGTAACAGCAAGGTGTTGTAATACTTAAGGGTGTCCTTCTACACGTCAAAGTGAACAACTTCTTGAACACAAATGTTTGTTTAATTCGAGAATTTGAAAATTGATCACGTGACTAAATATTTTGTATGGAGAAAAGGAACTGGCTCTCAAGTGAGGCTGCCAGAACACAACTTGACAATAATGATATTATTAATACCCCTAGCACAACTTCTCCTGAAAAATACGTTACCTACGATAAACAAAATAGAAAAATGAGACAACGCTCCTGTCGAGAGTAAACTGCATTTTATTTAATAAATACAAGTATCAAAGGAATATGTACTACGTATTATTATTATACAAATGTTATGCTAGGGTTATAGTATAGTACAGGGAACACCCGTGGTGTGGTTGCAGGTCCTTGATGAAGAAGTACAAGATTGGCGAGCTGGTGGAGGCGGACCGCGTGGCCAGCAAGGGAGCCTTCGCGCCGCAGTGGAACAACGACACCCCTCAGGAGCAGGGCAAGTGCGTCATCGCGTAGTACCCCCCCCCCCCCCCCGCCCCGCCGACCCCACTCGCCCTTATATCCTGACACGACAGCCCACGTATTTCCCCATACTGGTTCACCGCTACAAGTACAGGACGATACATTTTCTCACTAATTAATTAGGCCAATACATTTTCCATATCACAACGCTTATCTGCATAGTCACCACTGGACTCAGTTGAACATTTGAGCTTGTCTGGGGTTCTGTAGCTAACTAACCCTGATAGTTTTATCAAAATTTATTGATTTATATATTTATTTCTAACATAGCTATGGACACGACATGCACTTGACAAAATTTTAAACTATTGTTTATTTATCTGTCGGCATGCGCCAGGGTAATAATATTTTCTTCATAAAATATGATATGGTAATGTCATGATTCGGCAATACGTTGATCTCGAATATTGCTCGACTTCTCTTGTTTGTATCCGATACTTTTATTTCTGTGATACTATTTTTAGAATTTATTAGAAGTGTGTTCATAAACAAATCAAACAGGTACATAGTATATAGCTTGTTTGTATTGTAATGTAACGTTTACTAAGCAGGGTTGCCAACATCGCAGCTATCCTCGTATTCTATAATATTTCAACCATTATGTAGGTACTCGTAGTTAGCAAATTCATCAATATAATCTATTTCGAAGGTTCACATTCACTACGTTGTAACTACTGCTGCTAGCTACTATCGCAGATATCTTGGCTTTTATGGTTACTTTGATAGATCTGATAGTTTGTTAATAATAAAATATAAAGACATGTTATCCAATAGTTGCATTCTGTGATGTTCTAGTGAATGGAACCTTTTTTTATCCGCACATTAAGCACACCTATCAATGATTATATCTCACCAGCACATGGATCTGTGTATTTAGACATTTACTTGCTCATGATTTGTACTTAAATTAGACCAAAAATTTGACCTATTGTGATTTTTTTAGATCTTTTGAAAGCGTATCTATTTAATAGCGCTTGTATTTTTAAATTTAAACTTAAGTAACAAAATTATATGAGGCTTTGTTTTTGCAATGCTTGTAGAAAGTATTTAATGAATTCCACTAGATTTAGGAACATGGCTTGTTAATGAATACATATCGATGGTTTCCAGCCAAAAGGTGTTAAGCGACATTTTTTGGCAAATGGACTTATATATATGGTTGGAATCGTCTTTTTTTTCTGTGTCGAATGGTCTAGGTGACATGTCTCTACGAGCAACTTTGATGTCGCTTAGGCGGTAGAAAAATCAGCGATTTTAGCAATTTTTTTCGTTATAAGCGCCAGAAATTTTACAGTTTTTCCTTTTTTGGGGGTTACACAAATATTTTTTTTAAGAAAAGGAACTTACGCTTTTTGAGCTTTCTGTTACGTTTTATTGTTTGTACCTTAACTAATTTTAGCTGGAAGTAAACATTCACAAATTTGCGTTTACGTTTATTAGCCTCTCAATAATTTTTTGTATTATTCCGTTTAGTACTTTATGCCTGTTATTTTGAAAACCATATTTGCCGTTTATAGCTATTAGGCCGCATTTTTAAGCCTTCATTTGGTGTTTAGGGTGTTATTCCCCGATAATAAATAATTAGCCAATTGGCGGTTACTACATATTGCACCTACAAATATTTCACAATATTTGTCGCTTATCCCTTTTTTCCCTCCCGATACTTAAATCATTTTGGCCCTTAGATAAAAAAGTAGGACTAAAAGGTATCGGCATTTGTCGCTTACCTATTCAAAAATAATTGAAAATGTCGGGTACCTACATCGGTTTCTCGGGACTACGTGCGCAAGCGGCAACACGACGAACTTCAGCCAGGTGACCGCGGAGCAAGCGCCACGCGCTCTCGCGAGCCATTTTAGCGCGTAATTTTTTTGTTGTTTTATGATAGATTTCTCATCAGGTAAGTGAAATTAATGTTTTTTTTATACATTTTTACTAAAGTTATTAGAGAGAGTTGTTTAATGAAGTATATACTTACAAGAATATTAGCTTGTTTACGAATAGACATGTAACTAAAAATCGATGGGTATATACGAGTAAGTATTGTATCTTATTGTAGGTATTTTAGGTTGTCAACATGGATGCTCGAAATCGGACAATGAATATCCTTGACAAAGCTCTACAGAATTCGGATATTATCAAGTTTCGTTCGCGAAGAAAGCTAAATTTTGACATATACGAGTCTGATGAGGTAAGAATACTAATAATTTAAAAAAATTACAGCATATTTCGAAGTTACCCGAAACCTAAGGGCGCCTAGTAGGGCTCTACCTACATTCAAGTTTTTAAAACTATTGTGTTAATTCGCCTATAGAAGACATACTATGCCATGTTGTGAATGTTAACGAAGTACCTTTTTTTTACCTACTTTACACTGAAAACTATCTCTGGCCCTGTTGACCAGTTAATCTACTCTTGAGTGGACGCTTGCGGATGTCGATTTAATTCTTATGATGTTTCACTATGCTCAGTTAATCCGATACTTAGGTACATACGAAGTTAGTTGTCTTTCATGATCTATTCCTGCAATAAGTATTAAAGAGATTGTTTTATTTGTAGGGAACTGATCCTCGCCAAGAACAAAATCCGTCCTATTCTGCTCCTGATCAGACAGTTGAAGCAGAATATACTACTCCTGAAGAGGTTGTGATGTGTGAAGACCGAAATTTTTATGATACAGGATTACCAGAAAAGACAAATGAGGAAGCAGAAAATCTTTCCACATCTCCACCTCATGTTTTAGCTCAAATGACAAATGTAAAACCATTGGAATGTCAATTAGGTGATAACGACGAGGTCTCGCTTTTGTCTGACATCCACGCGGAAAACTTCAACAACCAACCGTTGCCAGCACCACGTGAAATATCACCATCATCTCCACAGCCTGGAACCAGCGCACAACAAAAAGTAAATAACAACGAAACATCAGGTTGTAAAAGAAAACGTAAAGCGAAACAAAACAAGCAATATTTTGATTATTATTTGTCAGATGAAGAAGATTTTACTACCATTTTTGGAGGTGAAATTGACTCGGATACTTATATACCTAATTCAGATTCTTCAGATTTAGATAATGCGAATGACAACTCTAACAAGAAAAAATGTAAAAAGACTGGCAAAGAGACTGAAAATTAAGCATCGTCAATAGATCAATCAAACCCTAACGTAGTGGGAGAGAACGTAATCAAACGAGAGCGCAAGAATAAAAAGAAAGAGAGACAAAAACTGAAGCAATCTGGTCAAGCATATGTGAGGCACGATGGAACTGAAGTGCCTGCTAAAGAAATTAAACCAAATCCATGTACAGGGAAAGCGTGTGGGAATGATTGTGGTTCTGTAACTGAGGAGAAACGAAAAAGTATACACACGCATTTCTGGAAGCTGCCCGTCATACGCCGTAAAGATTGGATTGTATCTATGACGCAGAAAGTAGCAATAAAACGAAAGCGAGCCAAAGATTCAAATAAACGTTCTATTACTTTTAAATATTCTATAAATGAAGATGAAGGAAAGCGACCAGTTTGTCTTCAATTTTTAGCGGCTACTCTGGCTGTTAGTCCTAAATTTATTCAATGCATCGTTCAAACTTCTGAATTAGGATTCGCTAAAGAAGACAATCGTGGTACGAGTAAGTGTGAACCCCATAACAAAACAAAAGAAACAACGATGGTATCTGCATTGAACTTCAGCCGCGTTTACCTTCCAAGTGAACTGAAAAACTTAACACATTTATACAAAATTTACAAGAAAACTTACACTTTATTAGCATGTGCCAAACGTCAATTAATAAAGACTGATTCGATTCCTAAAAGTCTGTTGTTTTAATATTTAATTACTCTGGGACAAACCTGAAATCGTTTCAACGCGTAATTAAATTAATGAAGAATTAACACATTGAAAATACACTGCAGACAAACTAATTCTCAATCAAAATTGAACCTAATACAATTTTGAACTTTGTCAATTTTTATTCAATAGTCGGTTGTACCATTTTTCTCCAATTTTATTTCTCAAAAACTTAAACTTATGCCATTTTTCTTCAATTGAAATTATACATGAAATACAGTTACGCAAGTTTTGCTGGAAATGCCTAATCATGTATGATGATTTACGAAATTTTGGCTGTTTGTAAAATTTAGACCTTTTGGGATAAGCGACAGAAAATAATGTTTGCGGGCTGAATTTCAAAAAAGTAATGATGCCATTCAATAGAATGTGTATTAAATACTATATAGATACATTTCCAGCTTTTCGGAAGCTATAATACGTTTTTTATGGCCATTTTTTAATTTTTTTAAACTTTAAATCACTCTCCTGTAAAGTTTGTACAGTGGCGCTTACCACCTTTTGGCTGGAAACCATCGATATATATATTGTAGTAATGTAATGCAATATGTCGGTGCTCTAGCTATGTGTCGTACTGCGAGTATCCTGCTCGTGTACACTGTACATGCTTGTTGTAAGTGCTAGGTTCTCAATAAACGTGATGGTGCAATACTACAGTTATTTGATTACCTATACACTATCCCATTTCGTAATTCCCTTATCTTTACACAGACCCATGTGCTTATAATATTTTGTTTGCCGATTAACAATGAGTGTATAGGTACCTCCCTTACCTTACCTATACTCGTATTTAATTTCAACCTTATAATTTCATTTTGAGTTAGATTGAGTTTATAGGAAGAGACATGCACGTGGTACGTTAGTTTTGCAGTCATGTTCAATTAGTGTGTATAAACACCTATATGTCTACATTTATATATTTGACACCTCATTGATATTTCACCTCTGTACCGCGCTCGCTCGCACGCGGCACACGACACGACGCGGCGCCACGCGACGCGACGCTTGCGATGTTCACTGTACGAGTAAGTCTTGCTCACTACCAACTACATTAGCAATCATATCAGTAAAACATTATAAATACACACGCTTTCACACTTATAATAAATAATTAACTTGGATGTCATCATAAAAAAGTTATGTTAACTTTATTCTTGAACACCTGCGAAGTATAGTAGGTATAGTATTCATTTATATTGCATGTGTTGGCAGTATTTAAATAATACGAGGCACTGAGGCACTGAGGCACGTTGACCGAATGACCTACAACGCGCAGCCTGATCTCGTGGCTGTAGTTAGAAGCATTTTGCTCAAAAGTTCCTTTTACAATTTAGCGTAGCGTAGGTACTCGTAGACAGCACACATACACACAGATAACTGACACTCAGACCCAGAATAATTAAAGTTATCGTTTAAAACCTTGACCGACCGGCTTGGCCTTTAAAATGTAATATGGGTAATATAAGGTTTGCAGGTAGGTAAACTCGTATGACCGCGTGGTGTAGTGTGCCCCTTGTCCCGCAGCGCGTGGAGCTCGTGGCTGACGCCGCTGCTGCTCGGCATCGCGGCCACCGTGCTCTACCGGTACCTGTTCGCGTAGGCCGCCGCCGCCGCCGCCGCGCCGCCCCACGACGCCAACCAGCGTTATACGATGAATTTATAGTGCTAAATAAGCATCGAGTTACTATGTACTACGTACTGGAGATAGCGGCGCTACACTTCGACGAAATGTTATTGAGTTACCCTTCTTAACTTCACGCAGTTACTAGACGTTAGCTATGTTCTGACGAATTAAATGGGAAATCGCTATAGTTCTACGTCACCACCCCTAGTATGTAGTACGCAGTAGCTCAATGTAAATAAGATGTATATTTCAGTATACTAAAATAGCGAAAAAGTCTAAGATTTTTTAGCGATCTGAAACGTAATGGAGGCCTTTTATGATAGGTACGAGTATCTATTTATTTATTATATGAAATGTATAGCTCAGTAAACGAAAAAATGTTGCTCCTAGCATAGCTACTATGCCGAGTGATAAAATGATAAAAGAAGTGTTTATTTTCAATTTTGCAGATTCAGATAACTTGCCTGTATTTTTCGACCATTTTTATAGCATAAGCATAAAATAAATGTTCATGAAAATATGTTACAAAATAAGTCCAAATGTGTAGACATCTCCCTGACTAGTGACTATGTAATTAGGTATCTATTTACAATGAGCAAATATAGCTATAATGAGCTGGCACGTCGCGCCGAACTACCGACGCGATGCCAGCGTGAACTTGCGCACCGAGATATATTTACCTTTAAGTGATGCTGATGGTACACTGGCCCGGACAGGGCAAGAAAGGTGTTACAGAGTAGTCTACCATACCTACATAACTATTTTTGAATTAGTGTAAATAATTCTAAATGAGAAAACGTAATATTATAATTATGTTGATTCAGGTTACTTATGGACTTACATTAATTTATGATGGTATGAAAGTACATTACAAACATTATAAATGCAAAATGACTTCCCATATATGACTCCCAACGTCCCAACCGCCGAGCAGGTATGAATTTCTATTGTACCCTTGTACTTGTACTCTAAAATGGCAAAAGGGGTGCAGCGAGTTGACTAAAATCAGAAACTTACTAGCATTTACTTGAAAAGGATGCATAAGTTCTACCTACCTTAATTTTTTTCTAAAAAATTGAGCTAATTTAATTAAGCGTTATTTGTGGTAGAGAGAATGGATGAGGGTAATTTTAGGTGCTGTTTATATATTTGATTATAGTTCGCTCAGCTTAAGAAATGGAGTATTTTATTTATTTTATCAAACTATTTACTAACTACTTTGTCCATCTACAACAACAGTTGTTCTATTATTGTCCTTATAATTTTATGCACAAAGTTTCCTTGTAAATATAGCAGTTACAGCACTGCTCAATGTTGCCATGTTTTGTAACAGCCATTTCTGTAAGATTGTGATTAAGACGACTGATTAGTGTGGTTCACAGCTCAGCCTTCATTATTTAGTAATATGTATAAACTTTTACTAATGTTCAAATGCATAACTGTTGTTCAGCTTTTGCTAAAAGTAACTGTATTCATTGTGTCACTCTGTTGTGAATTTCTTAAGTTGTGTTTGATGGGAACTTTTGTAATGAATAGTATAATAAATAATATATAAAAATACATGATAAAATATCAATTGTTTTTATTTTATTACTTCTCTTAAACATCATAAAAACAGTTTATTATATTAACAGTTTCCAATTACATAATTAAAATTTACTAATAAAAATAGGAAGTTCCTTACCAGTAAGATATTGTTCTAACCATAACAAGATACACATACTTCGTGGTCATCAGATCTGAAAATAATGTAATGTTTTTTGAGTTCAGTGATCCCCTACAACATATTTCAGTTGAGTCTAGTTTAATTCAGTCTGTAGCAGCATCATAACTTGTACATATTATGTGTTTTTATGTATAAAAAATAAAATTGTAGCAGAATACCAAACCAACTGATAGAATGTAAATCTATATATAAAAAAATGAAACCCGTTTTCCTTGGTCATCGCATCACGCGTGAACGGATGGAGCAATTTCGCTAATTCTTTTTTTGTTGTGTTAATTATTGTCAGAAGAAGGTTCTTATGAAAGAAAAAATTAAGGAAGTTGAGCGGAACATAAAAAAAAAGACAATTCGAATACAATACTCATATAGTTAAGACAGGACGTGTGTCGGGTCAGCTAGTAATAAATAACAATAATACCCAAGAAGCACACAGCGCAGGCAGTAGGGCTGGTCGCAGCGCCGGCACCGGCGCTCACAGCCGCTGCAGAGTATGGCTTCACAATATGCACACTGGGACTCCAGTGCCCCTCCACAACCACATTGTCTTGTGCACATATTAGGTGCTTTCTAAAATAAATTTAAAACGTCAGGATTGACCCAAGAGAGAAAAAGAAATAAATTACAAGGAGTAAAGAAGCTGGAAATTTGGGGATGTATTGCTTGTTCTTAAAGTACAATATGAAATTTTCTATTGAACTTTTCAATTAGTACTAAATGAGGGTAGTTTATTTTAATTATTAAAAACCTGATTTATCCTAATGTTGGGCAAAGGCCTCCCTACCCTCTTTCTAGAAATAAAAATTCGTATATTAAATTTCTTACCACACAACCAGAATGTAGAAGAGATCCATCGGTTGCAATAAACAGTTGTTTCATTTTCTCATCTTTCTTGCTCAAATGTATATTATTGTTGTTTAAAGCGTCAGGTGCTACCACTTTCCTGGCACCTTTGAAAAGAAGCTCCAAAGTTTTCTCTGAAAGATTTTACAGATACTCCACATAATGTTGAAAAGAATAGTGACTATTTTTAAATTCCTGGGAAATAAATATGATTACGTGTTAATTAGACTGTATGCACATTCGGAATTCCTACCGTAAACCTTTTTCAAACGGTCTTCATTGTTGTTGTATTGCTTAACATTAACATGTACTTTACTCTGAGGAATAAAATCATCAGTGAATGGATTTGCTCGCTTAGGCATAATAGAAAAGAAATAACGTAAAACAATGAATATTTCTTATAAATGCTTTGACTTTAGTAAGGACTTTCGAAGTAATATTATAGCAATTTTAAAATTAGGATTTAGGAGGGATTTAGAATGTTTGTTGGTCCCTCCCTCGTTTGTTATGACTTTTGAGTTTTGACTTTTGACAATTTTGACATAAGTAGCTACATAAATTCATAGCTAAAACTAAAGATATAACCAAAGTGTAACCGCACATGCGACAGCTATATTCTTGAAATGATGCCAGGATAGGAATGGTTCCCCCATCTTAGAGGAAAAAATTTCATAAAATATTCCTAATCTTTTTACTTCACAAAATAAAACATTGTTATACAGGGTTATAAGGAAAGGATATACAAGCCGCAAATTGCTCGTAGTAGGAAAAAGTCTAATAGTAGGAAAATAACTACTAGTATACTAATCTACTCATAATTATGAACCTCTTTTATTAAATAGGCAATCTTGCGATTGCGAAAATAATGTACCTTATCTTAGTTTTGGGTCAGCGGGAAATATGAAATAGTCCAATTAATTAATTATTTATTAATTTATTGGGTACAATCCTGGGGAAACATAATTCACAACCTGGCAGCTTCAAATCGTAGACGGCTCACGTAGTAACTATTATTCCTAATCTGTGGTTTGCCCACCTTGGCACGGTTACAGCGACGTGGACAAAAAATGAAAGGTCTGTCTCTCTTTTTCAACTGTGTTTTGGCACATGCCATCTTGCTCTTTTTTACAAAGTAGCTACTATGGTTCTGTCTGTTAGTCTGAGTATAAATTAGAAACATGACATTGACAGCAACTAGCCATGGAAGTGAGAGCTACAATTTTTTTTCCCAAAAAGTACAATAAACTAAGTGGCGTGAATTTATTGTATTTGTCATATCACATAAAAATGGGATAAATGCCCAACACCTATCCACCATGAAAAAATTGGTTGTCTGTAAAGTCGGTTTACGGATGATAGTTTAACGTGACAACGTCATAACAAAACATTGATGAAATGATTACATACTGTTCTCGCTCCGATTGTGACGTCACAATGAGCCCTTTTTCGTGCGTGCATTCGGCGTTCATCGATTTATTAGACGTTGATTAGTACATAATGTACATAATCAGGCTGTGTATTATTGGCCGTACAATATAGAGACTCCTCATGGACTCCTTTGTACATATTATGGTGTACATTATCGTGTTATGCATTATTATTCCCAAAGGTGTTGTGTATTATTGTATCCCTTCCCCTGCCAACAGGGCACCTTCGATCGATGGCCTGCTGTCAACAAATTCTATTTTAAAAATTTATAAAATAAAATAAATTTGACGCAGTTTCTTGTACACGATATCAATAAGTCACATTGAAAACGTTTTAATAGTATCGATAAATTAATGCTAATAAGTACGCGTATAAAAAGTGAAAGTGTTCCGCGTACTTGTAATTATTGTCGATGATAGTGACGGGGCTATTCGTCGCAGTGCAAGCATATGTGAGCCCCTTGCGAATGTTACGTAAGCGGTGGTAGCGCCAATGTCGTGGATGAATCGGGCGCAGCCGGGCGAGGACGCGGGTGCCGGGCAGCAGCCCTACCCCGCGCCCCAGGTGCAGGTGAGCGCTCAGGTTATATCTACACAGACGTAAACAATGACGTGGACCAACCGCAGCACCCGTATTGTCCCATCATATGATTGATAAAATACGTAAACATCGCTTCTTTAGAGAAAGGCCAACTAAGAAGGTGTTATCAGTTACATTATAATTGTAAACAATAACTCTGCATGTTTCATACTTACAAGACAGTTGTTCTAATCAATAAAGAAAGTACGTAATTAAAGGAAACATATGGTCTAACTGCATTTATGCCAATACTCATAAATCAAAGCTCTTATTTCAGTATAAATAGACAATGACATTGTAAATAGACACTGAAGAGTAAATTTAAACAAAAACTCATAATTTACCTGCCTAGAGAGTTGCAATATATTGTACTTATTTTGCTAAGAAAACTGATTTATTTATTTATTTGATGATAGGTGAACATCATAAGCTGATGTGCCTATTTCTTGCAGTGTCGAAATTTATTAATTATTCATCAGTCAGTCAGCCGTTTAGATTACATGAACTATGCTAAACCAACTCTAAGGGTGACAAATCAACATCGAGCTGTGCTGCGCTGTACTGAGCTGTGCTGTGCTGAGTTTCTTAAGCTACGTTTTTTTAAGAATCAACATCAAGCTGTGCTGCGCTTTGCTTAGCTCAGTAGTGAATGAGCGAATGAAACTAGTTCGTTCTTGTTTGTTTGTGCGCGCATACACTAGTGCGAGCGAGATGGGAGTACGAGAGTGAGAGAGACGTCTGAGGGCGATGGAGGGGCACGCAGCGTGCTCCATGTTTGAAAAACCTAGCACAGCTCGACTCGACACAGCGCGCCTCGCTCGAGACTGCTGCGTTTTTAAACAGAGCGTAGCCTCACACAGCGCAGCACAGCATGGTTTGTTTCTATCCTCATTGAAATATTAGACGAGCGAGTTGACCAAACATAGCACAGCACAGTACAGCGCAGCACAGCTCGATGTTGATTCGTCACCCTTAAGAGCTGTCAATCATAACATTAATTTGTGTAAAATTTTTTCAGCCTTTTCCAAACCAGCAAACAATGTACCCTAATTACTCAGGCAGTACAGGAAATGCACCACAGCAAACAGGTCAGCAGGGTCAGTACTGGCAGTCGGCACCGGCGCCCCAGCAGCAGTACAACCAGCAATATGGTGCAGATTACCAACAGGACTATGCTTCTAATGCGAACCAGGGATACCAACAGCCTCAGTACAACCAGAACTACACCAACTCGAGCTACACCGACCCCCAGCAGGGCTACCAACAAAACTATTACCAGAATCAACCACCTCAAAACTATCCTCAAAACCAACCTACTAAGAATGATGGGTGGGAGGACAACTGGGACTGGGGCTGGGATGAGTCCGCCAAGCAAGCTCAGCGAGCTCAGAAGGCACAGAGCACGGCCCACCACCAGCCCGTGCACCATGAACATGCATTTAATAATGCAAATGTTTTAGAAGATAGCTTCGCTCCTACTAATACCTGGAACTGGGCCATGAACGACAAGAGAGCGCCCGAGGAGCCGGCCGGAGCCGCCCTCCCTCCTGACCCGGCGACAGACGAACCGGCTACCCTGTCGCCTGACGCCATAGAGAACAATATTTCACCTGAACTGAACAACATCCACAGGGATGTCACACCACACATCCACAACAACGGCGCGCCGGTGCCCATCGAGGAAGTGAGAACTTTGAGCGATAGGGATGTCGTAAAAGAACGCATGCCGAACTTGGCTCTAGGAAAAAGATTCCATTTAGATAATTTAACACCTCAGTGGTCGATAGAGTCCCAAATGTCGCAGGAATCCAGCGATGGGCCCCAGACGCATTCCGAGAGCACCTACAGAAGCGAAAATCAGTCCAGAAATTCCAACAGCCCCGGTCCCAACACCGACAACTCCAACTTCAACTACTCGCAGTCCGGGCTGGACGAAGGCTACGTGCAGAACAGTGAGCGGTCGAGACAATCCGACGAACTGACTCTGGCGGACAGCATACCGACCGGAAGCGGTAGAGATAGTCACGAGGAACTGGCTCATACCATGCAAGATTTGACCCTAACGAATTACGAAAATCCTTCATCGGAAAACATACAAGTGAGCGGGACAACGGAGCGCAGAAGCTCCCAGCAGAGCTTATCGAGCGCGCTGCCGCCCGTGCTCCCCCCGTCCCAGCCGGCCCCCGCCCTCCCGGCCGCCTCGTCGCTGCCTCCACCCGCGTCCTCGCCGGGCGCGCCGCCACTTCTCGGGCGGCCTCCCTCCGCGGCCCGGGCGCCCGCTTTGCCCTCCTCCGACGTGTCGCAGCATCCCCCGTCGTCGGTCGCGGACCTTCTGCCCCTTGCCTTCCCTCCGCCCTCCAACTCCCAGAACCCGTTCAAGCACGCCGGCCCGTTCGCGCACAAACCGAAACCGTCCTCGGCCGCCGCCCTCGGGCCGCCGTTCCTCCCGCCGGGGGCCGGACCAGGCCTACCGTCGCCGGCGAGCCGGCCGCCGCCCTCGCCGCTCGGCTTCGAGGCGAACCTCGAAACGACGCCCGATAACTCGGAGCGGCCGGACGCGCCGGCGGCGGGCGCGTGGCCCGCGCCCGCGATGCCGCCCCCGCCCGACAACATGGAGGTGGCGCCGCGCAGCGACCGCAACGAGTACCTGCAGACGGCGCACCTCTCCGCCGACTACGCGGAGAACGCCGAGTCGGCGCGCGAGCCGCCGCCGCCGCCGCCCGGGCCGCGCCGCATGGGCGTCGGGCGGCACGAGTCGGCGGCGGAGCGCTCGGAGCCGCCGCCCGGGTTCGCGCGCATGGTGCCCGGCCGGCAGACCGAGGGCGACGGCGCCTGCGAGCGGCCCGCCGACCCGTACCGCGAGCGAGGCGCGCCCTACCGCCGCCGCTCGCCCGACTACGGCGGCGTGGGGCGCGCGCGCGCCACGCCGGCCGGCGAGCCCAGCGCGGCGCCCGAGTACGCGCAGTACGCGGCGCGCTCGCTCGACGGCTCCGAGCGCGCCGCCGGCCCGCAGGCGCCGTCCCCGGCCTCGTCGGGCGAGCCGCCCTACGCGCCGCTCGAGCCGCGCTCCGCGTCGCCGGAGCGCGCGCCCCCCGAGCCCGCGCGCCGCGTGTCCGCCGACGCCGAGCCGCGCCGCGACTCCCGCGACTCCCGCGACCGCGACTCGCGCTACTCGCGGCCCGAGCGCAAGCACGAGCGTGACGAGAGGAAGTCGTCGCGCGAGGAGCGACCGCGCCGCGAGGACCGCGAGCGCCGGGAGCGCCGCCGCGACCGCGACGAGAGCCCGGACGCGCGCCGCAAGCGCCGCAGCGCGCGCGCCCGGTACGACACCGAGGACACCGACTACTACAGCGACAAGGAGAGGGAGCGCAGGTGAGCGTGCGCGCCGCGCCGGGCGCCGCCCCCGCCCCCGCCCTAGCCCCCGCGCCCTGGACTGATGTGTCGTGTCCCCGCAGGCGGCAGCGCGAGGGCTCGTACGCGGCGCGCCCCCCGCGGCCCGCCGAGCCCCGGCGGCGGCACGCGGCCCCCGCGGACGGCCGCGAGCGGCGCCGCGACCAGGAGCGCTCCTACCGGGACATCGACCCGGCGCGCAAGTACGGCGGCCGGCGCCGCGAGCGGGACGAGGACGAGCGCCGCCGCGGTGAGTCCGACCCGAGCCCCCGTGCATGCTCCCCCGCGCCCGGGACGGCCGCCCGGTCCCCGTCCTCGGTTAAACCGCTTCGTTTAGGATGACCGGGGCCTGGCCGAGCCGAACTCCCATCTCGATCGAATTATTGTGAAATATTTCTAGGTCTAGGGTCCGCAAACCGATGACTACATACATACGTACCTTATACATTACCTGTCGATATTATGCAATGGACCTGCTCCGTCACCGGTTCATTAATCGTAACTCTGTCGTAACCGGCGTTGCATACTTTGCCCGCCGTGTTTATGAATACCCGCTAGGTTGCTTACTTTTTATTTGTTCGTGCTCGCCGACTAACCGACTGACGTTCTGATTATATTTATTTTGCAGTGACGTTCTCGCGCGATGCGAAACCTAGCGATAGTTCTAGGAGCGAAGGTACATTGCACGTCCGATGTGTGCGATGTGATCGCCTCGCACCGCTGCGCTGTATGATATGCATGTCGCACCGTTTGGAACATCTCTATCCTCGCGCAAGAGCAATAGATTCCCTCGGATAAAGTTTGTGATGCTTCTAATTCGCGTTTAAATTCATTGAGTTTTGTTAATAACCGCTGTTGTGTTGTGAGTTTGCCGTTCGTATCACTTGCTAAAATACTAAACAAAAACGTCGCTTGTTGCCTGCCCGCTGCCCGGCCAGGTGTCCCTTCGGCCCGAGCGGGTATCTCGCGACGGGTTAAATCAGAATGAGTCGTCAGTTCGTTATCTCGAAGAGTTTTAATATTGTAATCTGATTGGGATTTTTTGGCGCAGATTAATATTGAACGAAGATAAAACGAAAACATATCGATAGTGAGACTGTTATAATATTGACACGGGTGAAGTGGGCAACTGTTTTTTTTAGTGAATTGATATAATCAGCGCATACATGTTTATCTGGTTATCTACAAGCGTTTGACGTCGATTGTATCGTCTTCTGTAATCTCGACGAGCATCTCTAGAAATGTACCTCTACATAGATGTCTATACACTGATAAATATTTTATTCTTGATTTTCTTGGATGAAATGTTCGGTTATTTATAGTGCATAAATGAGCTGCAGCTTCTAACGATGTCAGAAAATTTAATCGTTCAAGAAAGGAAAATCTGAAATGTTTCCGATACAAAAGTTTGTTCAATTAAATTATAACAATTTTAATTTTGTTTGAACTTGCATCGAGAATCGATTATGCACACGGCTCGTATCGGGGCATTGGGGTAAAGTAAATACATAATGATGAATACCTATTAAACATTTATATTGACTATAGATCCCAATTGAATATTCGAATCGACAAATTACGACAAGTTTCACGACGGGAACTGACGTGGCTTTCACACATTTTGTTAAAACATTGAGCTACTCACGAGCAGCCCCGTGATATTTACACAAAAAAATGTTTGCAAGTTTCATAAAGGTCCTTACTATATCCTGCAGCTCATTTATTAGTCTATGTGGAGCCACCCGAAAATATGTCTTTAATCGAGTACACAATTCATCGATCCACTGTAAATAAGGAACTAGTTAAGTGTAACGGAACAAAGCAATTCTTGGTGACGCAGACCTATTGGCGAGCGTGACGTTTGGCAGCAGGCGAACGATTTCCTCGGAACTGCTCGTCTCGTTACTCAATCGCATAACAAAATAACGAGTAGGAAAGCGGTATGGGATTATAGAAGCGGGTAGTCGTTTATTCCCGGGAGGAGTTTCGAGTGCGGAGTGTGTTGCAGGCGAGCCGTACTCGTCGCCGTCGCGCGCCGAGTCCCGCGAGGCCACCGCCACCGACGAGGAGCCCGAGCGCCGCCGCGACCGCCGCGACCGCCGCGCCAGGCACTCCACGCGCCGCACCGTCGACCCCTACTATGACGGTGAGGGACTCTTCGTTTTGATTCCGATCTCCATATACCGATTCAATTCTGCCCATTTATACCAATTCTGCTAAAATTATGTGAAAGTAATAGAACTGGAAAAGGTCGGCGCACCGCTTGCGCGTATGCTTAACTTTTGTATTTATATTATAATATGTATCAGTAGAAGTAGGATGATAGAATAGGAAACAGTAATTCCCTCGGCTCCTCCGAGGTGCGTGTGTAAGAGTGTGACGTGTGAATTGTCCGCAGGCTACGCGGGCGTGGGCGTGGGCGTGGGCGTGGGCGTGGGCGCGGGTGGCGCGGCCGCGTCCGCGTACGGCGACCCGTACCTGGCGCAGTACGAGTACTACGAGCGGCTGCGCGCCTCCGACCCGGCCGCCTACATGCAGCTCTACAAGCGCCTCATGGCGGGCCAGCAGCCCGCGCGCCGCCTGCACCTCGACGGTCAGTGGCGGTCCGCGGACGAAGTATGACGAGCTCGCCTGCGGACCGACTTCTTCGATCCGAAAGCTCCAGGGCGCGAGTACTGGACGGGGAGACTTCGAAGTATTCTCGGGATCGGAACTTTTTTGTTAGAAACGAGGGTAGTTTTTTGTATATGGTTTTCTCGAGACGTTATCCGAGGTGACAATTAAAAAATTTCGTCGACGATTTTCCTCGTCATCTCTTTCATTACTTTCCGAGAAAACTTCGAGCTCCCCTCGTGAGTCGTCTGCTTTACGGCGCGACTGGGGAGTCGGTCCTCGGTCCTCGCTCCTCGCTCGCTCCCGTGTAACGGCCGTGTCCCGTGTGCAGGGTACGCGGCGGGCGCGGCGCTGTACGGAGCCCGCGACGACCGCAGCGTGCACTCGGGCCGCTCCAGCGCCGCCGGCCTCAAGGGGAACGACACGTCAGTATACCGCACACCGCACACCGCACACCGCACACCGCACACCGCACACCGCACCGCCTTACACTATCACTCGCGGCCTGCGCAGACCAGCCGCTCGTGTGTCGAGTTGTCGAGAGAGACGCGGACGAGAAATAGTCTGGTGGTTTAGCTAGCCACCGAAGTTGAGATGAGCATAACGGAGTACGGATGCCAAATAGTCGTCAATTTGGTAACCTTTTATTGGACTATTTCTCACCGCTCCGTTCGGCTCGGCTTCGGTGGATACCGGGTCCGAACTGAGAAAGAAAACTTAGCTTTTTGCAATCGGTCGTCTGCGCAGGTCGCAATACTACGAGGGTCGACGGTAGATAATGTACATCATTTCGACTGTCACCTTGTAAATTAAACTACGATTACTCAAGTTACATAATGTTCATATCTGGGTATGCACTAGAATTATATTCGCATTTTAGCAGTCATCCGGTTGTAGGTACATTGTACATCCATTCGAGTCTCGGATGAGCAGTCCACATGTTTTTCATAATTAACAAACCCATCGGCATGAATATGCATAACGAAGTTGTATGGAACGAAGTCTCGCAACGGAACAATGCGAGCATTTTCGACATATCGACGCGAGTCGTCGCATTATCAGCCGAGTCGACTGGGTTTCATATGCAAATTCATTAGCTAACTTAGAAAAAAGTAGTACAAATTGGAGCAACTGCTACAACTGTTCATAAATATAAGATTCTGTAAATATTTGTCTCTGCGTGGTAATTCGCATGAGCATTTATTTTATGTACTGAAAACAACGAGTACAAACCGGTGTTCTCATTGCATTAAAAGTTCCTGTTTTAGCAACTGATTTTTGATGTGACAACGTCTTATAATTCGATGGAGCCGGCTGCACGCACGAAAAAACATGACGCATGTGCCGTTACCTCGGTGAGGCGTTACCTCGCTCTGAGTGAAATTGTGATTTCCTATATTCTATTATATTCTATTATCTTAAATTAAATTAAATTAAATTAAATTAAATTTTTCTTTTGAAAAATGAAACCATTCTATCAGTATTTTCTTATGACGTTGTCACGTTAAACTATCGTCAGTAAACCGACTTTACAGACAACCGATTTTTTACTACTCGTTTTCATCTTGGCCATCGATGTAGGGGCCGCGCCACAGACTAGGTGACAGTGAGTGCGCCGCGCGGGGCGCAGCTTGTCTCCACAGCTCGAGCATCGGGGAGCGGCCGCTTGCTAGTTAGACTCGCTTGGAATATACTGGCTTGTACCTACGCTTACGAGGGCCACCTGTGCAAACTGAAGCCGGACCTTTTTACTCTGAATCAAATATTCTGTTTGTTGCTATTTTTAATGGAATTTGTTCTCACCAAAAAATTACATTTATACATCGAAAATTGTAGTGGTTATGGAATCTGCAAAATATAATAATGTTAGGGTTAAAGGCAGAGATAACCAAAGTAGTAGATGCTTATTCCTAAGATAGTGGTCAAATGCTTAGCCTAACGAAAAAAAAATACCGTAGAAGAGTGAGATTTTCCATTGGTATATCGAAATAAATGTATGCATTAGAGTAGGTAGGTGCGCACACGCAGCCGCTCCCCTGTGCCGGTGTGCGTGTGCGTGTGCGCGTGTAGTGTAGGTGACAGTGCGCGTGCGTGCGCAGGTACTCCGCGTCCCGGCGCGACTCGCTGGACGCGGCCTCGGCCTCGCTGCGCGCCGACCTCTCCGACAGGTACACGGTACACGGCGCACCCGACTACCAGCCCTGCCTGCACAGGCGTAACGTTGACTCTTCCTTGGAGCTCATCCAGACATACGAGTATACCGCGATCCAAAAGAACATGCGTGTCGTGATAAAGTTTTGTTTACACTTATCGTGCGACAACGTGACACGTTTAATCGTAGTCATGTCACTAAGGTTTATTATTATTAAAAAAAAAACTGACTGCAAAAAAATTCTAACAGGCGAGTTGGTCAGACGCGGACTTATCTGCGATAAACAAAAACCACTTTGAAATCCAAAATCGGTCAAACCGTATATACATCCTGCACATAGAAACATAAAGACACACAATCTTACATAGACCCGAAAAACATGGTCCTTCGGGGCAGTTGGCTAAAAGTGTTCCAATTTCTTCGCGACACGCATGCTGGGGTTGATTCGCGCGACCTACGCTCCTTGAAAAGGCCAACTTTACTATTCCTTACCTCTATTACTACTGTAGCGCTTATGGTGGACGGATTTCTTCTAATCAAGTCAGCCAGGAAGTAGATCCATAGCTTGTTCGTGCGTCAAACGTCTAGGCATGCGCTTGTACTCTTAGAATCTGGCTCTCGAGTCCAGAACGTGTAGAGTGTAGATCTAGAGTTTACTTACCGCTAGGCTGATCGATCATGTCACCGTCATCACACGTCAGTAACAGCATGGTTGGCGTGCTCCGATCTCATCGCATGTACTAACATAATAATTTCTCCTTTTGTGTAAGTATGAGTGCTAATTAATGTTGTGTTAGCTAATTCTGTGTTAGCAATCTTTCTATATCTCGACGTCTAGTCTGACATTCCTCTATAAGGAATCTACACTATCCCGTTTCTGCCTTGCTAATATAGGAAATTATATTTTAGGAAAACCAAAAAGAATTAAAACAAGATTTAAATATCCTTTCGTTGCCTAGTCTTAAAAAACAATTAAAAAATTGGATTAAAATGAAAAAGATTTCAATATTTTTAAACTCGTGTCAAACAGTTTTATATGAAACCAGTAGATTTTCGTTGCTTTTATAATTTTCGTCCAAAAGAACGAGAATTGATTGTAAAAATGGCAGAACCAGGGTAGTGTGTCCGAGTAGCGAGTGTCGAGTGTAACGCGTGTGCCGCGCAGGGACCTGGCCACGGACGTCTCGCTGCCGACCAACCTCGACACGTCCACCGTGCTCTCCGACCGCATGACGCCGCACCGGTTCTCCACCGCGCATATCAAGGTACGTCACACATATCCACCACACAAAGACAGGTCCTTTTATACAAGCGCTCAGACAGGCGCAAGGCAAGCGTGGTAAATCTTAAAATTAAAATTTCAGAAGACGTGTCTGCAGTATTTTTATGAGGTCTCTGGACCTGTCTAACCTCATTCCATTGGTACCTTAATCGGTCACATCAGAAATTACAAAAAAAAAGAAACCCTTAAAAACTAGTGTGAAAACTGCTAAGAAAAAATATACAGTTTTATAGTCAGGCCACTTTAATAGGTCACATTTGACAATTCATCGAAATTCAACAACGTAACGTAACCTTGTAACGGCGGGCATAAATAATATATTTTTTCGTTTTGTTAGAACTGCACAATTTCTTAACTTTTTTCAATTACGATTACATATTTATTGTAATAATGACCGATACGAGTTATTTTATGATTTGTTTTTTTAATAAACCATTTTAAACATAATAAACAATTACTGATCTACGAGATAATTTAAGATCTCGTAAAGAACTGAACGTTGTTACAATGTTGCGTCAGTTAACCCTTTTTCTTTTTAAACACTAGGGATGTTACTCTAAAAATCGAAAGCTGATAAGTTGAATCGAATGCAATGATTACTTGTGATGAAATATCACCATAAATTAATAACCACGTTGTGATTATAATAAAACATAAATATTTATTATTCTTTAAACAAACTATAAAAATACAAACTATAACTAAATAGAAAAATCATTGATTTGATTAGGTACAATTTACTAACCCGGCTTTTTTATTGGACTGATCTTACTGACTACGTTTATTTATTTTTGCTTTTTTGCTCATAATAGTATTGACAATTATTATTACTATTTTTCTGTGTCGTAATCAGCGTGTCCTGTGACGAGCCCTTTTCACTCCTTTCTGTCGCTAGCCTTTCTTGGCCAGATTACTCCACCAATGTTTTTTAAGTCACTACAGAAGACTGTAGAAAAGTCGTAGAGAAAACAAAGAAAATAATTTTACAATTTACAAGATTTTGAACGAGATGTGAGAATCTATATAATATAATAATATATAAAAATGAAACCCGTTTTCCTTGGTCACGGCCTCACGCGTGAATGGCTGGACCGATTTCACTAATTCTTTTTTTGTTGTATTTGTTATTATTAGGAGAAGGTTCTTACGGAAAAAAATATTAAGAAAATTTCTCAGAAATATTGAAAAACCCTAAAAACAGCCCTTTTATTTTTCCCATACAAACGTTTTCTAACTAAAACGAGCTTTATTGCTATTGTATAAAGTTCATATTGAATTGCAAGCACTCACTGTTGTTTAAGCAATGTAGGTATGTTCCTAACGTCCAAGAATCAATTTGCACTTTATTACCTCTGTACAAAGTTCAAATTCAATCATATCTATCAAAACAGTGTGCGTTATAAACTGATAATTTTTACTATAAATTGACAAGTTAGCATCAACAAACTACGGTTGCTATAGTTACGCAATAGCATGAGAATAGAGGTTATAACAAAGAGTTCCTATAATTATTCTCAACACCTTTGGTCACGCCATCACGCGTGAACGACTGGACCGATTTCAATTTACTCTACGTTTATCCCAAAGTCTACCCGTGCGAAGCCGGGACGGGCCGCTAGTAGACAAATAATTTAGATGTGAGATTATTGAAAATGAATTATTAATATCTCTGAGTGCTGACAGCAGTGATGAAGATGACACTACTAATAACAGTTCTGTTAGTTCAACTGAATAAATGCATTTTTTTGTTAAATTATGTACTTATCTTATTTGGCTCCTTAAATTTACGAAAGAAAAATAATAATGGGACAGGAATTCGCCTGATGATTTTTTAAATTCACATATTATGTTTCGAGTCCGTATTGATTCATTCACTTTTATCGATGTTTTTAAGCAGGTCACCTCACTATGAAGATAAAATTGACAGACGTCAAATGTGACCTATTAAAATGGCCTGACTATAGTTATTCGAATTTGTTACATGGGTACTTTATTGTAATACGATAATTGGATCTGAACCTACTACTCAAACTTTAATCCTCCTACTGTCGGTCTCCCCTTGATGAGTGATTAGGCTGTATTCCAGCTCGCTGGCCCAGTGCGGACTGGTGGGTCTGAAGCTAACCTCATAGTGTGGGTCTCCAGGGCAGCATCTCGTCGCGGCACTTAGTAGTGGTGCGGCCCTCGTGGCCGGGCGCCGGGTTGCCGGCCACGGTGCAGCTGCTGGCACTGCCGCACGTGCTGCAGCACGACCCTCTCGCGCAGGAGCTGCAGCACTGCCCCGGCCCGCTCGTCAAAGGTACGACAATACCATATGCTCCGGACATGCACCATTTTGCCAATTTTCCCCTATTAACCAAATTAAATTTATGACTATTGCCCGCGTCGACTTCGCACCGGTAATCGACTACGAGTTGTATTTTGCAATTTTATAGTTTAAATTTCCATTATAAGTACTCGATTTTATACAAATATGTACAAGTTTTTAACCATAAAAAGATTTACAAACGCATAATTAAATATTTTTTGGTCGCGTTTCTTTATTTTTACCTCGTCGTCAAATCGTCGGTTCCCAAAGTGGGGAGAGGACGTGAGATTATATATAATAGTTAACGAGCGACGTTCCCGTTCCCGGCAGGCGTGACGCACAAGAAGAGCGTGATCGAGTACTGCTTGGAGCGCGTGCGGGGCGCGGGGCGGGAGGCGGCGGGGGCGGGGGCGGGGGCGGCGGCGCGCGACGCGGCGGGGTACGGGCTGCTGTGGGAGCTGCTGGCGCTGCTGCTGCGACAGAACGGGGTACTTACTTACGGCCACTACTCATTATAAACAAGCGTGGTCGAGGCCGCCTTTCAATTTAGCTTTCTACCTTATAAAATCCGCTCAGGCTACCCGGACTTCCACTCAAAATCTGAGCATTTTTTGAGATAAATATCTTTGTTGTAATCTATTGTCTATTGTAATAACCTCTAACTGAAAGGGATCCAAAACCGTTTAGTTGCTCCAGAGTTCAGTGGCAGCAAATAATACATGCGCCGACGTGGCCTCTGTAGTACAGAAACTATACTACACAACATAACATTTGCAGGTGGTTGTCGGCTCGGATATCGCCGAACTGCTGATGAAAAATACTCGAGAACACGAATATAAAGTTCCAACGAATAAATCTGCACACAACGGTACGTATTCTAACACACGGTCACATCCTGTAAAGTAATTAACACTCTGATCATGAGACCGGTCGATTCAACTCACAAGTTCTCGACCGATTTTGCTTTAATTTGAACTATAAATGATATTGGAACATAAATGTACTATCTTTCTTTGCTCGGTCAAATAATATATTATGCCTATTCGACTGGTCAGGCCCCCCCTCCCCCGCAGACTCGCTGCCCGGCTCGGCGGACGAGGCGCGCTCCTCACCAGATTGCTCCGCCCCCGCCAGCCTCGGTGAGTACATTTTATACCCAACTAGACTGAAGATGGAATTGTAATGCTGACATTTTGACATAGCAAAGGGTACTCTTTCTGTTCCCACAGCTGAATGAATTGTATAAAAATAAATCGTCAATTTGAATTGGACTACTAGAGCTCTTTCATTTCATTTTCATGAACGCCTTTACGTAAAAAATTAGGACTCTTTTTAAAGATCCGATCTCACTAATGATTTTTCAAATATCACAATTTCAATATTCAATATCGATATTGCCTTACACGCGTGTTACCGTATTGTCCAGGCGCGGCCGACGAGCAGGCGGCGCTGGCCCAGCTCCGCGAGCTCCTGCTGTACGGGAACCGGCAGGAGGCGCTCGGTGAGTGGCGGGAGCTTGTAGCTAGCTGCGCAACGGGACACGATATCCTCCTATTACAATACGCGTTCTACTTCCATCTCAGATCAAGTAGAAACCAGATGTAGTGCTACCTTAGATCCAGATGAAGCCAAAAAAACTACCCTATTGCCTGTGTACGTATACTTCAAGCACATTGACGCATAAGAACTATTCTTATTACTAGTCAATTTGGGTAACTTTGACAGGTTCAGGGCACATTATTGCTTATAACAATGTTAGTAATTTGTGTTTTAATGCGTGCAGAATAGAATTCTAAAATAATGTAACCCTCATTATAAACAAGTTAATTTGAAAAAATGCAAAAGTTTGGTATGACAAAGTTACCCCCCCTATCTGGGTAACTTTGACAGTAATTTTGGTTTTCACTAAAATCGCTTATTAATTGAATTTTAAATATTCTGGATATCTTTAGCAAACATTTTATAGATTCTGGGTAGCCTTAACGCAAAATAAAAACACAAGTGGAAAATAAGAACAAAATCATGAAACATCAAAACTGTCAATCTTACCCAGAATGTCAAAGTTACCCAGATTGAGCTTACTTATTTTTCTTGTCCACGTTCTCTGATCAACTGACGTAAGAATTGACGATTGATTCGGGTAGTTTTTATGCGTCAATATGTGCTTGAAGTGTACGTACACGGGCAGTAGGGTAATTTTTTGCCTTCGCCTGGATCTAAGGCAGCACACTATATCTGCTTTTTATTCGATCTGAGACTTCCATATACATACATTACAATGTACAAAATTGTGCACGGACGACTTCGTAACGTTTTTGTTTCCCCCGTGCAGAGTGGGCGATGTCCCGCAACCTGTGGGGGCACGCGCTGCACCTGGCGGCGTACAGCGAGCGGCGCACGCGCAGCGCGGTGGCGGCGCGCTTCCTGGCCGCCGCGCCGCGCGCCGACCCGCTGCACACGCTGTACGCGCTGCTGGCCGGGGAGCGGCCCCCCGCCGCTACCGTGAGTACCGCCACCTACACTCGTACAGCGAGCGGCGCACGCGCAGCGCGGTGGCGGCGCGCTTCCTGGCCGCCGCGCCGCGCGCCGACCCGCTGCACACGCTGTACGCGCTGCTGGCCGGGGAGCGGCCCCCCGCCGCTACCGTGAGTACCGCCACCTACACTCGTACAGCGAGCGGCGCACGCGCAGCGCGGTGGCGGCGCGCTTCCTGGCCGCCGCGCCGCGCGCCGACCCGCTGCACACGCTGTACGCGCTGCTGGCCGGGGAGCGGCCCCCCGCCGCTACCGTGAGTACCGCCACCTACACTCGTACAGCGAGCGGCGCACGCGCAGCGCGGTGGCGGCGCGCTTCCTGGCCGCCGCGCCGCGCGCCGACCCGCTGCACACGCTGTACGCGCTGCTGGCCGGGGAGCGGCCCCCCGCCGCTACCGTGAGTACCGCCACCTACACTCGTACAGCGAGCGGCGCACGCGCAGCGCGGTGGCGGCGCGCTTCCTGGCCGCCGCGCCGCGCGCCGACCCGCTGCACACGCTGTACGCGCTGCTGGCCGGGGAGCGGCCCCCCGCCGCTACCGTGAGTAACCACTCGTCCGGCGAGCGGCGAGCGGCGAGCGGGGGCACACTGCATGGAAAAATTCGACAAAAAAACAATACAAAAAATCTACCCTCAAAAATTTTATTTATTTTATTTTATTTGGATAACAAACAGCCTTTCTATAATTAAAAATAAAATTTGATAAGCACACCTAGGCCTACAAGATTTTGATGATATGAAAAAGATGGGAGTGAATTCAGATATGACGAGTGATAGAAATGAATAGAAGGAGTGTACATACTGTACCGACCCCACATAGGTGGGATAAGGGTAAGAAGACGATGATGATTTTTTTATGTTATTGAGTGACGATACGAACAAATCGTTCGCCTGAATAGTTGTTGAATCAAGTCTTGGTAGTATTAGAATGTTTGTCTCGTGTGTTGCAGTGCGTGAGCGACGAGCGCTGGGCGGACTGGCGGCCGCACGCCGCCATCATCCTCGCCAACGCGGGCGCGCGCCCCGACCACGACTGCAGCACGCTCACCGCGCTCGGTAACTCTACACTCTACACTCTGCACTATACACTATACATACTGGCGGCCGCACGCCGCCATCATCCTCGCCAACGCGGGCGCGCGCCCCGACCACGACTGCAGCACGCTCACCGCGCTCGGTAACTCTACACTCTACACTCTGCACTACACACTATACATACTGGCGGCCGCACGCCGCCATCATCCTCGCCAACGCGGGCGCGCGCCCCGACCACGACTGCAGCACGCTCACCGCGCTCGGTAACTCTACACTCTACACTCTGCACTACACACTATACATACTGGCGGCCGCACGCCGCCATCATCCTCGCCAACGCGGGCGCGCGCCCCGACCACGACTGCAGCACGCTCACCGCGCTCGGTAACTCTACACTCTACACTCTGCACTACACACTATACATACTGGCGGCCGCACGCCGCCATCATCCTCGCCAACGCGGGCGCGCGCCCCGACCACGACTGCAGCACGCTCACCGCGCTCGGTAACTCTACACTCTACACTCTACACTCTACACTCTGCACTACACACTATACATACTGGCGGCCGCACGCCGCCATCATCCTCGCCAACGCGGGCGCGCGCCCCGACCACGACTGCAGCACGCTCACCGCGCTCGGTAACTCTACACTCTACACTCTACACTCTGCACTATACACTATACATACTGGCGGCCGCACGCCGCCATCATCCTCGCCAACGCGGGCGCGCGCCCCGACCACGACTGCAGCACGCTCACCGCGCTCGGTAACTCTACACTCTACACTCTGCACTACACACTATACATACTGGCGGCCGCACGCCGCCATCATCCTCGCCAACGCGGGCGCGCGCCCCGACCACGACTGCAGCACGCTCACCGCGCTCGGTAACTCTACACTCTACACTCTGCACTATACACTATACATACTGGCGGCCGCACGCCGCCATCATCCTCGCCAACGCGGGCGCGCGCCCCGACCACGACTGCAGCACGCTCACCGCGCTCGGTAACTCTACACTCTACACTCTACACTCTGCACTATACACTATACATACTGGCGGCCGCACGCCGCCATCATCCTCGCCAACGCGGGCGCGCGCCCCGACCACGACTGCAGCACGCTCACCGCGCTCGGTAACTCTACACTCTACACTCTACACTCTGCACTATACACTATACATACTGGCGGCCGCACGCCGCCATCATCCTCGCCAACGCGGGCGCGCGCCCCGACCACGACTGCAGCACGCTCACCGCGCTCGGTAACTCTACACTCTACACTCTACACTCTGCACTATACACTATACATACTGGCGGCCGCACGCCGCCATCATCCTCGCCAACGCGGGCGCGCGCCCCGACCACGACTGCAGCACGCTCACCGCGCTCGGTAACTCTACACTCTACACTCTGCACTACACACTATACATACTGGCGGCCGCACGCCGCCATCATCCTCGCCAACGCGGGCGCGCGCCCCGACCACGACTGCAGCACGCTCACCGCGCTCGGTAACTCTACACTCTACACTCTGCACTATACACTATACATACTGGCGGCCGCACGCCGCCATCATCCTCGCCAACGCGGGCGCGCGCCCCGACCACGACTGCAGCACGCTCACCGCGCTCGGTAACTCTACACTCTACACTCTGCACTACACACTATACATACTGGCGGCCGCACGCCGCCATCATCCTCGCCAACGCGGGCGCGCGCCCCGACCACGACTGCAGCACGCTCACCGCGCTCGGTAACTCTACACTCTACACTCTGCACTACACACTATACATACTGGCGGCCGCACGCCGCCATCATCCTCGCCAACGCGGGCGCGCGCCCCGACCACGACTGCAGCACGCTCACCGCGCTCGGTAACTCTACACTCTACACTCTACACTCTGCACTATACACTATACATACTGGCGGCCGCACGCCGCCATCATCCTCGCCAACGCGGGCGCGCGCCCCGACCACGACTGCAGCACGCTCACCGCGCTCGGTAACTCTACACTCTACACTCTGCACTACACACTATACATACTGGCGGCCGCACGCCGCCATCATCCTCGCCAACGCGGGCGCGCGCCCCGACCACGACTGCAGCACGCTCACCGCGCTCGGTAACTCTACACTCTACACTCTACACTCTGCACTATACACTATACATACTGGCGGCCGCACGCCGCCATCATCCTCGCCAACGCGGGCGCGCGCCCCGACCACGACTGCAGCACGCTCACCGCGCTCGGTAACTCTACACTCTACACTCTGCACTACACACTATACATACTGGCGGCCGCACGCCGCCATCATCCTCGCCAACGCGGGCGCGCGCCCCGACCACGACTGCAGCACGCTCACCGCGCTCGGTAACTCTACACTCTACACTCTACACTCTGCACTATACACTATACATACTGGCGGCCGCACGCCGCCATCATCCTCGCCAACGCGGGCGCGCGCCCCGACCACGACTGCAGCACGCTCACCGCGCTCGGTAACTCTACACTCTACACTCTGCACTATACACTATACACTCTTTTTCGGTTTTTTACTTTTTGTGGGGGATTAAACTACATATTATTCGGCCGTGGGATTCGATAGATAATGAAAAGAATATCAAAACAACCGAATCGACTACTTGACATTACATCTGTACATCTACCATGAGTTTTTAGCCATTTTACTCGCTATCGACCGCGTAAACATTTTGTATGGCAAATTGTACAGCGCCCCTAGCGGTTACTTGTAGAACTAAAATCGGCACCATGAGTCGCTGAGTAAACACCGTATCGAAAACTAAATGTCAGCGAGTAACATTTTTAAGCCGTTGCCATACAAAATCGGCACCATGAGTTACAAATTTGACAGATGCCATCGAGAAATACCGTCTCGAGAGTATATAGTTAACTTACTCACTTACAAATTGTAGCGTGAAATTGTTTCGATCCTCCAGTTTTTGTAGAAGTAAATTTAATTTAGAGAGTTACATTGTCTAAATAGTGTCGATAAAACGTTATTTTACATGAAACTTGAATGTTTAAGGCGCGAACAAGAAAAATCTTAAGCTGGCATGAGAATGATACTTGAAAAATTTATTATGAATTTGTTTAGGAAGACGTTTTTATATCAAAGAATATGTATGCTCCATAGGAATACTTTTGAGGATTTATTTCGTGACTATACAAGATTTAAATTCCACACAAAGGATCTTATTGGAAACAAAGATAGGTACTTACTTATGGAAGTTTTATTTTAGTTATAAATCATCCAAAAATGTACATTCCACGACTTTGCCGGTTTTATAATGTATCATCACATTTATCACCATTATATTTTAGGCAGTTCAATTTACGCTGGCGAGTACCTAGCTACGTAAACAAACACTGACGAAATCTAAAACCATTGCCCATTGGACACGCACTTGACCTTGGCCGTATATTAACCAAATAAATTTAAAATCACTAACTATTGGCACAAGCTCCCTTCTATGACGCTTTCAATTAGCAGGGTTATTTTAAAGTACTAAGATTTTTGTCAATGTATTCCTTACTCCGTCTTTAGAGTATTAGTTGGAAAGAGAGAGCAATAATCGGTGTGGAGTTAGAAACGGTGTAGTGCTGCCAACATAACGATATCAAAATGTACTCGACAGAGTGAGTTAACTCTAGCAAGCAAGTTAACTATTGTGGAACTCATGGTGCCGTTTTAAAACAAAACAATCCGATGCGCGTTTATTCGGTATCGACTGAACTGAGTTTTCGATGGCAACTCATGGTAGATGTACTGGTCCGCAACACAATAAAACCGACTGAGATGGAAGAGGGTACGATTACGTTACGAATTTACGATTTCGATTCTGGGTGTCACGGATTACGTACCCTATGGAAGGTGTTCAGTACAAGGTGTTATGTCCCCCGCAGGAGACAGCCTGGCGTCCCGCGGGCTGATCTACTCGGCGCAGTTCTGCTACGTGGTGGGCGGCGTGCAGTTCGCGGCGCACCCGCTGGCGCCGCTGGCGCCGGGCGCCCCCGCCGCCGCGCCGCCGCGCCTGGCGCTCCTCCTGGCGGAGCCCCGCGCGCGCTCGCTGGCGGCGCTGGCCACGACGCGCGCCATACTCGCCACCGAGATCTACGAGTATGCCATCTCGCTCAACCGGGACTACGTCATACCCGAGCTGCAGGTCGGTTTCGAAAAGCCAGTGTTATGAAAATGTATACCTATGTTCCCGTCCTAGCTTGCTATGCCCTAACGCCGGCGCCGGCGCCGCTGGTCCCCGCAGGTGTACAAGCTGGTGCTGGCGTGCCGCCTGGCGGAGTGCGGGCAGCACGAGCGCGGGCTGCGCTACGTGGAGCAGGCGGCGCGCGCCGTGGCTCGCGCGCCGCGGGACTACTCGCCGCGCCTCGCGCGCAGCCTGGCCGACCTGGCCGACAGGTGAGCGGGGCCGGGACCCGTGACCCGTGACCCGTGACCCAACACGTTACTAACATTGCACGAAGCGGCCCGAGTCTGGGACGACTCTGACCAGCGCAGCGATGTTGGCCAACGGGTGACACTTCGGATTGATTGGTGATGGTTGGTGGTGACACCTTGAATGGCATTTACATTCAGTCAAAAAAGTATCGGGAATGGATGATTTGTTTTGGGTTCCAAATTCAAATTTTTGTTTTTATTATTGTTGTCAGATTGGCACAACTGTTTTCCATTTTGGCGCGGAGTTTGAGTTGCGTCTGTTATTTAGATTAAATATGGTGCTGTTTTTAGTTAGGTCATATCTAGTGTGTATTACGAATTTCATCATGGACAAAAACATCGAACAAAGAGTTTGTCTTAAATTTTGCATCGCCAATGGAATTTCGTGTTCGGAGTCACTAAAAATGTTACAGAAGGCTTACGGCGAATCGACTTTATCAAAAACACGTGCTTATGAGTGGTACAAAGCGTTCAAAAGCGGTCGAGATGTGATGGAAGACTTGCCTCGCTCTGGTAGGCCATCAACGTCTGCAACTGAAGTTAACATCGCAAAAGTGAAGGAAATAGTGACTGAAAATCCTCACTCAACTTTGAGAGAGATAGCCGCCGAACTTTCTGTATCTCACGAGTCGATCCGTACCATTTTAAGTAATCATTTGGGTATGAAACATGTTACCGCTCGGCTAGTCCCAAAAGACCTGAATTTTCTCCAAAAACTCAATCGCATGAGAGTCGCTGAGGACATGCTAGAACGAGTCAATTCCGACCCAACATTTATGAAACGCATTGTTACTGGTGACGGGACGTGGGTTTACGAGTTTGACATGCAAACTAGTCAACAAGCTTCGGAGTGGCGCCTTCCAACTGAACCGAAACCGAAAAAACCACGCCAAAGTCGATCAAAAGTCATAGTCATGTTGACTGTTTTCTTTGACTATCGCGGTGCTGTGCACTCGGAATTCTTGCCGGAAGGTCAAACGGTAAATAAAGAATATTATTTGAGTGTTATGCGGCATTTAAGAGAGCAAATTCGACAAAGAAAATTCTTGGATTTTGCACCACGATAATGCGCCTTCGCACACGGCCATCATTGTGAACGAATTTTTGACCAAACACTCAACAAATACCATCGAGCAACCACCATATTCACCAGATATGGCTCCAGCCGACTTCTTTCTTTTTCCTAAACTCAAATTACCACTTCGTGGCACCCGTTTTCAATCGGTAGGAGACATAAAGGAGAATTCGAGGCGAGAACTGAACTCAATTCCGGAAACAGCGTTTAAAAAATGTTTTGATGATTGGATTATTCGTTGGCGTAAGTGTATCGTTTCTGTAGGAGCATACTTTGAAGGTGATAAAATAAATTTGGATGAATAACAAACATTTTGTGTATTATTGATATTTTCCCGGTACTTTCTTGACAGAGTAGTATAATGGGTCTCTCTATCAGAATAACTTTTTCGCAGATACTCAATTCGGGTACCGTTGGTTGGATAATACGTTAAATTGTACACTTTTGTTGTTAGTCCTATAACAACCGCCAAGCCACGTGTAAGACTCTGACAACTTACACTGCCGTTTTGGACCTAGGCTCTAGTTGCCCTGTTTGTTTGTGCCCCACAATATAGGCACAAACCTATAGAAGTATGTTACTGACCCCCCCCCCCCCCCCCCCACCCCCGGCCCGCAGGCTGCAGCCCCCCGAGCCGGCCCCCGCGGCCCCCGACGAGGGCTCCCCGAGCCACCAGCTCTGGCTGCGTGACGTGCGCGACGCGGCCGACATGATGCAGGTACTTCACTCTATTGTTTCACTATTTAATATTTATAGCTTTATTTCATTTGCCGTGTTTGCATGTATTATATGTTTGTGTGTCTCGAATTTCGGAAACTAAATTAGAACTTTTTGTCGTTCGATTGAACCGCCATTTGTTATATGAACCGCCATTTGTTATATGCATAACTCCGCAATAAAAATATTTTTTTTTATATCGTTTTTATTTTTCACTAGCCATAACCTGCGGTTGAAATGCACAGAAACTAATCATTTTCTGGAAGTAAACTCTCCAATACGCATGCCAGAATTACGTCCGAAGTACCACAGCACCACATTTCGAATGATCTTAAAATTATGGAAATAGTCAAATCTACTTTCGATAAAAGTAACTAAAGTTTGGTGCTTGGCTTGTTAACAGAAAATGATTGTACCCCAAAATATTGATTGTATATCCCAAAATTAATTTAGTAACTACTGTAAACATAGTTTTTCTGTGAGTAACTTGTGTGTAATATAGTAGAGGTATGATAGCTAACCGCATGTGTGCAGGCGGAGTCGGAGTCGCAAGTAGCGCCGCCGCAGGAGTCGCCCAGCGAGTACTACCAGCCGCAGCAGCAGCAGTACTCCTGGGATCAGGTACGCTATGACCATTGACTATTTAAAACAAATTGAGAATATCTTTTTCTTTTTCCCTATTTTTTTTTATTCGTATTCAGAAAATAGGAGGAAACAAAAAACTTTTTTAATTAGGTATGTAAATCCGATACGAAAATTCACTTATTCGTGAGTTGCGCGAGCTCTAATCCTGGCATCTACCACGAAAGGAGAACATTAGTAGCTTGCATTGTAAACGGTCCATACTCTTGCTTCATTCACACCGCGTCTAGGAGGGCCATGCCGTTTACAACCATGCCGTCTACAACGTCGAGAATGATTTATTAACAGGCAGATCGCACTTGCCTGTGTCTACCGTAATAAAACGAACAAGAGGCATAGGTCGCTGGTCTCAGGACAATATAACAACCATTGTCCCTTATTGCTGCGCAGTCGCTCCAGTACCAGCAGCCGCCGGCCCCGCAGCCGCCGGCCCCGCCGCTGACCACGTACGCGGACCCCGAGGAGCCGGCCGACTACCCGGCGCCCTACTACCCGGCGCCGGCGCCCGCGCCCGCGCCCGCCCCGGCCCCGGCCCCGGCCCCCGCCCCCGCGCCCGCCCCCGAGCCGCCGGCGCCGCACTACGCGTACGACGACTGGAACCGCACGGAGGAGCACCACGCGCAGCACTACGCAGACTCCAGCTACTGGCAGGGGGACTCCACCTACGGATACGGGGAGGTGAGTCTACGACCCTCTCTATTGTATCTAATGATCTTCTAATTTAAATTTGCGCGTCCCGTCGCGTCGGAGCATCTACAATAATCATACTCCACTGCATATAGTAGAGACGCGAGCGCAGGCTTAACTCGCTCATAGACGCAAACAAAAAAAACATTAGTACCGTAGCGAATACTGTTTCTGTCACGCTCGACTTCATTTCTTGCACTTATTTTGCTCGCTGTCCTTCTTAAATTTTAATAGGAATTCTATCCTGGAGGTCAAAAAATGTTACTGAAGTAGTTTTACCGAAGTTTATTTCATGGACTATCTCGTCGAAACTTTCACGTTCGGACTAACGTTTCGAACGTTTCGTGTAGGTAGGATTTTTTAATTTCGAAAGCTTTCGGATCGAGCTTTTTATGCTCGAAAAAACGGTACCTTTCGTGCTCAGTATTGATTCGCGTGTGTCGTGTGTCCGTGTGTCGCTAACGTGTGTATGTGGGCGGGCAGGGGCCGCGCGCGCGAGGCCCGGGCCGGGCGCGGCCGCCGCCCGCCGGCCCGGAGCTGCGGCCCGCGCTGCGGCGCCGCGTGCACCCCGCGCGCTCCGCGGCCCCCAGCCCCGCCTTCGCGGCGCCCCCCGCCTCGCCCCCGCCGCCGCCCGCGCCCCCGCTCTCCGACCTGGACATCCAGCTGGCGCACGCGGCGCGCGGCGGCTCGGTGCCGGCGGCGCGGCGCGAGCGCGGCGCGGCGCCGGCGGGGCGCGGCACGCGCGTGGCGCGCCTTATCGGGAACACGGTGGACACGTGGGCGCGCCGCCCCGCAGCCGGCCCGCTCGAGGCCTACCGCCCGCTCGTGTTCGGCGGGACCTACCCCATCGAGGTGCCCGTGTCGCCGGAGGGCCCGGCCCCCGCCGCCCCCGCCCCCGCCCCCGCGGGCCCCGAGGCGCACCGGCGCGCGCTGCGGCGCACCATCGAGGCGAGCCTGGACCGGTTCGAGGCGATGCTGGCGGCGCGGCCGGCGCGCACCTTCGACGTGGACGCGCCCCTCGCCGAGCCGGGCGCCGCCGCGCGCCGCGACTCCAAGTACTACGTGGCGGGGCCGAAGACGTTCGACATCGACGAGCCGGTCGCCTTCCTGTAGCGCCCCGCCCCCCCGCGCGCGCGGCCCCGCCCCCGCGCGCCGCCGGGGGCCATGCCCGGGATCCTGGAGGAAAACGAGACCACGCCCCTCCGGAGACCCGCCGCCCCCCCGCGGGACGAGGCCGACGCCCGGAGTGGAAAGTAGAACGATTTTCGTTTGTGATCGCATTTAACGCTGCGTTTAATTTGTCGGTGCTAGATTTTTAACCGAAGCTTGTGTACTATTGAAACGATGGAAGTATTATTTTTGATCTGATTCTACATTATTAACCTGTGATAATTACTGATCTGATGTTGAAAATCACAAACGTTTTTTTTTAATAATTTTACTAAGAAATATCTAGTGATTCCGTACCGATGTGATTCCGTCTGCGATGTATTTATTTGTAGCGTTTAACCGCTTGTCGTGATGCTTCTCACGTATTGTCGTTATACACAAATTATATTACTAATGTTAATATTAAGTATTGAATGTTAGCGTGTTGTCGAATAAATGTTTAATAAAATGTATGTATTTTTTTAAACCCGCTTTAATAATATATTTACACTTTATTCGCCCAGAAAAAATTAAGCGATGTATGATTGAAACAGAATTTTGTGAAAGAAAAGACCTGCCACAGTTACTATAAAAAATATCAAAAGTGGCGTCGATTGTTGTACCATTCCTAAGCTACATTCGACAGCTTAAATGGTTGCCATTCCTCTGTCACATATTACGACAAAAAGAAACGCAGAAAGCTGCAGCCTTGTTAGCGGCTCCGCAGCGGTCGGCTGCGAGACGCGGGACTCGTCGGGAGTGACGTTGAAGGGGGTCTCCTCGTCTATACTAATATTATAAAGAGGAAAGATTTGTATTTTTGGATGTTTGTGTGGAATAAACTCAAAAACTACTGGACCGATTTCAAAAATTCTTTCACCATTCGAATGCTACATTATCCCAAAGTGACATAGGCTATATTTTTTTTATTTTTATTTATTTTTTTTTATCCACAGCGAAGCGTGGCAAGGAACAGCTAGTATCTGATATGTCCGTTTTCACAATGTTTCCACAGACGACGCACGTCTGCAGACTTTCTTTATCTTTCACTGGTTTAGATCGTTTTTCCAGTTTTTGCGCGGGCGCCGTCCGTCATCTGTAGGACGTATATACAGGTTTATAGGGAATGAGTATGTTATGGCCAAAAGGGCTCATAGCATAGTTCATGGACTATGAATCGATTACAAATTCAATCACCTTGTCAAGGTTCGGTGAACTTAGGTCCGAGTCGAGAGTCATCGACCTATGGAACAGCTGATGTATGTATGGTAGTATTTTATGTGTGTTGATATGGCGAGTTTGCCCGCAGACGAGCGCCGCGGACCCAGAAGGCGAGGAGCCGCCGCGGCCGCAGATCACGATGCCGGGCACTCGCGCGCCGCCCGCCGGCGCCGGCGGGGGGGAGGAGGCGGAGGACCAGGTACCACACCGACACCACTCTCGCGCACGCACTCCGACACGCGCGTGTCAGCTGCACGCACATACAGACACTCACCCAGGATTAAACTACATATTAATACAAGCTCATACCGGCTCGTACAAACTTAACCATAACACAACTTTTTGTATCTATTTTATTTTCTAATCTAATGTATTTTTTAAAGTGGTGCCAATATTGATCTCGTGAGTCAATGAAAAACCTGAAGATTGTCAAGTATTACGGTTCGCAGCTGTCATGTAAGTTGTTGTTGCGTGATGTTCCAGCGCGGCGAGCACGCCCCGGACACGCCGCGCTCGTCGCGCGCCGCGGACGCGCGGGCCAAGGAGGCGGCGGCCAAGGGCGGGGGCTGGCTGGGCGGCATCCTCACCAAGCTGTCGCTCCGCCCGCCCAACCAGATGATCCTGCCCGACGATAAGAACCCCACCGTGAGTGCCCCCCCTACCACCAGGACCCTCGGCGCGCGCCACGAGATGCCCACTCTGTTGTAGCCTCGTCCCTCGTCCGAGGACCCGCTTCCAAGCCGCGACAAACTTTATGACGCGTCCTTGACAACGACGGTACATGTGTTCTGTGACCATCGACTTCATTCAGGTGGACTATTACGATTCTGAATATTACTGTAATGCAGCCGGCTCGCCTTATTTATCGTATATTTCCCTTTCTTAGGCAAATAAATAAGTGACGAGACGAGCGAGTCGTTCGCGTGGTGATAAACGTCACGCTTGGCTATTTAAGGTAGCTGCATAATATAATGCCTGCTATAGAGTCCATGGTCTCGCTCCGTCCGCTGCCCAAATAAAATGTAATGTGGTCCATACATCTGCTATTACGTTCTATTTTCTAAAGCACCTTAAAGTTTGGCGCGGCCTATATCAGTCTCGTAACATGTAACTCGGTGGTGGGAATCTTTTACTTTACATATTTACTGTACTCGTGTTTTTTTTCTTTCTTGATTTATGTTCTTGTTTTGCTGTGATATTTGACTGGAATAGTTTATTTTGTAGTTAAATTGCTGAGACAGTAGATTTTTTATAGTAGGTAAACAAATGTATATAAGTCGTTTTTTATTGACACTTCAAACATAACTAATATATAGTTTATTTTTATCCAAAAATGAACGAATATTGTTAAAAGATTGCCACGACATCTATTTAATAGATGGAAGCATAAGGCAGAATGTAAAAACAGTGTCAAAAACTGAAACGCCTTATTGCAAATCGGTTTACTCGTATTATTATAATTTTGTATTTTAGCGGTTTCTTGTCTGGTCGTAAACTTTAGCTTGCTCTTTTGATTTCTCTGTCCTATTTATTTTATATTGTGTACTATTTTACTATTTATTTATTTATTTTGTGCAATAAAGTATTTTTTGTAGAACTGGTATTTTATTGAACCTTTCTTATCATTTCATATCATTATATTCGCTCGTTTCTCTACATATTATTTGTATAGTTCGTTTGAATGTAAATGTAGAAATTATATTATAAGTAGGCTAAGTATTACTTGCAGATATTAAGTTACAAAAAATAATTTAATTGTAGAGGTTTTCAAAATAAGAAACATTCACTGACTAACCTCACTAAACATGTCCAAATAACAGCTCGCATGCTTCTAGTCTAGGCTGCACCTAACCCGTGTATTCGTAATTTCTGTATGTCGCATGAGACATACAGAATAGATTGTACAACAACAAATTCGTGAAAAGGGGGTATGGTTTCCAGATAAATGCATGAATAAAATAACCGTAGTAGATCTTTAAAAATCGCTACTTATTTGGGGTTCTAGCAATCATATGTTTGTTTGTTATATCATTTTGAGTATTATATTGATATTGTCCGTCCGTCACCCGCAGATCGTGTGGGACCCCGACAAGAAGCGCTGGAAGAACCTGGACGGCGAGGAGCCGGCGGGCCAGCAGCCGCCGCCGCCGCCGCGCGCGCCCGGCCCGGCGGCGCAGGCGCACCTCGCGTGAGTCACACTCACACTCGCACCTACTACCTACGATAACTACGAACATATTCATTTTTACATCTTTAATACATTTCTAAAATTAAAAAAAAAAAAAAAAAGAAAAAAAGTGAAGGTCCATTACTTCACAATAACCACTGTCTATCCAACTGGCTGGAAACCGGTCTTAGTTAGATTGTCTTTGTAAATAAACTCTTATCTCGACGTCAACGGCCCAGTGATTCAAATTGGTCCTTATCATGCAATGTTTCGCTCGCAAATAATTTACCTTAGCAAAGATTTTATTAATGCAATTATTTTGTATATTTTCTTTAGTCACATGTAACGTGTACTTTCCAGAACGACGTCGACCCCGAACCCGAGCCCGGGCGCGCCGGCGCCGGCCGCGGGCGCTCCGCCCGTCTCTAACATATTCAAGATGCAGAAGGGACGACGTGAGTACTCCTGCACCGGATTAATTACTTATCATAATACATATAATGTTACAGTGGCTTTATTCTAAATTAGTTTAAAAAGAGATTAGGTCGATACTACATCGATAGTGTCTCAAAGACAATATTGGATATTAATGAGTTCGCATGTCCTTACTTGAATCTGCGAGTTGCCAGAAACTACGTCGGAGAATGAAGCAGTCTGAACCACTCCCAGCCAGGCGCATTGTACTGAGCGGCTGTCTACTCGCACTCTCCCCTATACTGCAATGACACTGCTCTCGTTTCACGACGCGGACGCGTATTAGAGAAGGCCCCGCTTGGTTCCAGACATAAAGAAGTCGTACGTGGACGTGTTCAACCCGAGCGGCGCGGCGCTCCCGGCGCGGCCCCCCGCCGCCGCCGTGCTGGGCCCCGCGCCCGCGCTCGCCGCCAACCCCAGCTACTTCGTGCCGCCGGCGCCGCCCGCGCAGGTACCTACACTCGCAGCCCGCGCCCGCGCCCGCGCTCACAACGCGCCAGTCTTCAACAGTACGCCGCGCCGCGCGCCGGCACGCGGAGCATACCCGCGCGCGCACGGAGCGGGCCCCCGCGCGGGCTTATGTACATTCAGTCAAAAAAGTATCGGGAATGGATGATTTGTTTTGGGTTCCAAATTCAAATTTTTGTTTTTATTGTTTTTGTTAGATTGGCACAACTGTTTTCCATTTTGGCGCGGAGTTTGAGTTGCGTCTGTTATTTAGATTAAACTAGCTGCGCCCCGCGGTTTCACCCGCTGTCCTGCAAGAATAGCGGAAAGCCGTTCAATTTTCTGGGGTAAAAAGTAATCTACATATTACCTAGGGCTTAAGCTACCTTCATACCAAATTTCGTCAAAATCTGTTTAGCTGTTAAATTGTCATCCATACGTCCATTACATAGCTGTCATTTGCGCAAAGAGTATAATAAGTCGTTTTGTTATTCCAAGTCTGATTCTTTTTTGTTATACCTCGTTTTATAGTGACTGATGTTTTATGTCAATTCACACTTGAATGCTATCGAATTTATTTAACAGAAATAAATAGTATAATAGGAATAAATAGTATCCTATATGCGTTTCCTGGCTCTAAGCTACCTCCTTACCAATTTTCAGCCATATCGGTAAAGCCGTTCTTGAGTTATAAGTAGTGTAACATAACACGACTTTCTTTTATATATATAGATATGGTGCTGTTTTTAGTTAGGTCATATCTAGTGTGTATTACGAATTTCATCATGGACAAAAACATCGAACAAAGAGTTTGTCTTAAATTTTGCATCGCCAATGGAATTTCGTGTTCGGAGTCACTAAAAATGTTACAGAAGGCTTACGGCGAATCGACTTTATCAAAAACACGTGCTTATGAGTGGTACAAAGCGTTCAAAAGCGGTCGAGATGTGATGGAGATTTGCCTCGCTCTGGTAGGCCATCAACGTCTGCAACTGAAGTTAACATCGCAAAAGTGAAGGAAATATGTGACTAAAAATCCTCACTCAACTTTGAGAGAGATAGCCGCCGAACTTTCTGTATCTCACGAGTCGATCCGTACCATTTTAAGTAATCATTTGGGTATGAAACATGTTACCGCTCGGCTAGTCCCAAAAGACCTGAATTTTCTCCAAAAACTCAATCGCATGAGAGTCGCTGAGGACATGCTAGAACGAGTCAATTCCGACCCAACATTTATGAAACGCATTGTTACTGGTGATGAGACGTGGGTTTACGAGTTTGACATGCAAACTAGTCAACAAGCTTCGGAGTGGCGCCTTCCAACTGAACCGAAACCGAAAAAACCACGCCAAAGTCGATCAAAAGTCAAAGTCATGTTGACTGTTTTCTTTGACTATCGCGGTGTTGTGCACTCGGAATTCTTGCTGGAAGGTCAAACGGTAAATAAAGAATATTATTTGAATGTTATGCGGCATTTAAGAGAGCAAATTCGACAAAAAAGGCCAGATTTGTGGAAAGAAAATTCTTGGATTTTGCACCACGATAATACGCCTTCGCACACGGCCATCATTGTGAACGAATTTTTGACCAAACACTCAACAAATACCATCGAGCAACCACCATATTCACCAGATATGGCTCCAGCCGACTTCTTTCTTTTTCCTAAACTCAAATTACCACTTCGTGGCACCCGTTTTCAATCGGTAGGAGACATAAAGGAGAATTCGAGGCGAGAACTCAACTCAATTCCGGAAACAGCGTTTAAAAAATGTTTTGATGATTGGATTATTCGTTGGCGTAAGTGTATCGTTTCTGAAGGAGCATACTTTGAAGGTGATAAAATAAATTTGGATGAATAACAAACATTTTGTGTATTATTGATATTTTCTCGGTACTTTCTTGACAGAGTAGTAGACCTCGGAGACCGCGTACCGGCAGAAACTGCTCCGAGGCAACATATTCGCGACGTTACAAATTTAACCTTATTAGAACGGAAAATGCTTCATGTTTCTTAATATATCTGTGAGGGTGTCCTGACACCTCCGAGCAGGATTTAAAACATTGTCAAAATTCTCGATGAAGATTACCCTCTTCTGCTCTGGATAATCCATGCCTCTCGCACTCATGCCACTTGCGTTTTAACTAAAAACACAATCATCATTTCTATGAAAACTTGATCCAAGCGGGCTGATCGCACTCAATCCCATAAATATTCAGCAAAGCGATCCACTTCGCCTGATGGTTGGAATGCACCCGCGCCCGCGGCCCAAACTCATTGCACAAAGTATATATTCGGATCCCCGTGAATGAAATAAAGATACGACAAATAGAATGCAAGGATGTCGAGTTGCTTCTAATGACCTTTATCCCCGTTCCCAGACGGTCCACGTGCCGATCCCCCCCTCGCCCCCCGCCACGCCCCCGCCCTCTCCCCCGGAGGTAACACTCCGACCATATAACCCGCCAACACACAAACATGTAAAACCCATACATATGTTGCATTGAATCATTGAGCCCTAATGTACTAATTGCTAGAGGAGACGCGGCAGTATATTGCAAAGTTCCCATAGTCGTGTTTCGTGTGTGTGCGTGTACGTGTGCCACACTTCTTAGAAGATCAAAACTTACTCGTATAAATATCTCTGAGGTGCTTCGTAGTACAAGATAACGTACTCGTATGACTAGAAACATCGGGTAACTTGATGAAGTTTAGTAAGGCTACCGTAATTTTTTTCTGTATCATTAAATTTTGCAATCGTCATGGCGTCATCTCTAGTACATAGTAGCTTAATGCATTGTGTTTGAACTTTGTTACTGCTCTCAACACTCAACTATAGTCGAGTTGGGGAACATTATTATCTGTATAAAATTAACAAAACAATCCCCTGCGACATTCTGCCGAATGTATTATAAGTTAAATAATTCTATCTTTCAACTATATCTACAGAAATCAAATAGTAGAGAAAATTTTGTGGAAAGTGGTGCTGGCCGCGGGCCGCGGGGCGACACTTGTGTTCAGAGCGGTCATAAAGTTAGAAGTGAACTGTATCCGCGACATGTTCTGCTAGTACCCGTAGTCGTGTTTAATGTTAGTGTTGTTCGTTTGTCCCGCTCCCGCTCCCGCTCCCAGGAGGCTGAAACCGTGCCCAACGGACATTAGCGAGGTAATGTTGTAGAGAGACATACATACCTACATGTATGTAGTTATAGATGTAGATACGAGTAGATATTCGTGCGCACTGGCGTTAAGTTTTGCACATGTTTGTCTTACAATTATCTAACAAACTAAAAAACCATTTTTTTTCCATTCAAAATTCGTAATTTTTTAGGAAGTGGCCACAATGGTGACTTCACAAAGATTTTAAATGAAAAAGTAACATTGAATTCAGTCTGTTTATCGCCTTTTATATGTTGCTGCACCAATTTCGATGATTGACAACAGAAGATAAGTCTGGAAAATCGCGGGCTGCAAACTAGAAGTAATGTTTTTTTTATTTAGTAGTAGGCTTCCATTTGACCGCCGTCGCGCCTGATGATCGCAAGTCGCAACGATGCGGTCTACGATAGAGCACGCTTGCCTAGATTATATCTATCGATGTTAGATCTGTAACCCCACAAGCGTTGTGTGTTGTTCAATATTTTTTTTTATTAGAAATAGGTATGTAATGCATGTTGTTGTTTCCAGGGCGGTATGTACGACCCCATGGCCGACAATCACATGCACTCCGGGATATAGCCGCGTGACGTCAGCACGCGGCGGCGTGACGTCACGGCCACCGAGCAAGCCTCCACTGCCCCCGCTCGGGGCTGCGTCGCAGGGTGTCCTAACACCAACTATACACCCCGAGCCACGCATAACATCTATATATTTATCAGAAATTCAAGCATATTTTCGAAAATTAGTAAATACTCTAGTTTACTTTAATTTAAATATTATAATTATTTCAAGACAGGTAAGAAAAATAATTTAAAAAAAAAATAGAAATTTTATTGAAGCAAATTAGTTGAAAATTGAATTATGAACTGGTAATAAAATAATGAACAGTTTATCATGCAAAAATAATTATGTATTATTAAAAAAAATGCGAAACGTTGCTAGATAGATAAACTTCTGGTTTCAAACCAGAAATTACAGTAGAATAGTTTTGCCTAAAAAGTGTAACATAACTAAAGTAACTCGTAAACATTTCAAAATTATCGCGGTCGTTAAGAAAATCATGTTTTGAAACAAAATATTCGTAAGTAAATACTCATATTATTTGCATAGATAGAAATAAAATGAATAATAAATAATTCCTAAATAAAAAATCGTAATTTGCAGCTCTCAAGATACGAAGTTTAGTTCCGCATTTTCCTTAGCTGCTTCACACTTAGGGCGACATTTGAAGGGATGATTTGTCTAACATCATCTGTTTTTATCTTTAGATACAATTAGATATGATTGTAATACATAGATTCTATTACAACCAACCGACCGACCGCCCGAGTAAATGCTGTGTGGAGGAAATGTTATGTATCAACACAGATCAAGTAAAAAGCAGATATAGTGCTTCCTTAGATCCAGGTGAAGCCAAAAAAACTATCCTACTGCCTGTGTACGTATACTTCAATATTGCCCATTGCACATATTGACGCATGAAAACTACCCCTATTACTAATTTTTTTGTCCACGTTCTCTGAGCAACTGACGTAAGAATTGACGATTGATTCGGGTAGTTTTAATGCGTCAATATGTGCTTGAAGTGTACGTACACGGGCAGTAGGGTAATTTTTTTGGCTTCACCTGGATCTAAGGCAGCACTATATCTGCTTTTTACTTGATCTGAGTGTATAAATGGTTTTATAATATTTGTGATAGAAACTCGCGAAGGTTTTAATGATAGCTAATTGCACACCGTATCTTGTATATTCTAATTATTGTTTCCGTATCGTTATGCTTTTTATTTCTTTCAAATGTTTATATTATTATTTTTAGTACTATTTAATTAATGGGACCGATGGTATTTTGATGATTAAATCTTTATTGGAGGGTCTTTAAAAATGATGTATTAATTGGATTGTTTATTTTTGTAATTATTATAATTTCATTTAGAATGTAATGTTAATCAGCTGCGCTCGAAGATGTGATTATTATTTAAACTCTGCTGTGATCGGGTGCAATACAACGACTAGAATACGAGTGGTGATCCGCAGCGAGCCCGAGCCCGAGCCCGAGCGCAGCCGGGCGCCACCCCCTTCACGTTGTATCATTCATGTGTACAGATTAGAGACATATTATGTGTAAAGACAGTACTTTATTATGTATAAAATGTTATCGCCTTATAGTTAGGTGGTCTGTAGAGGGAGGGGAGAGGAGAGGAGGGAAGGGCAGGTAGTCGTGTATAGACTTGTAGCGGTATATCTGTATATTTGGACGGCGGCGGCGGCGGCGCGCCCACGTGTACTATTGTGAATTTCGAAATGTATTATAATAAAAATAATGATTCAATTTGTGGAATATTTAAATAAAATGTTTATGTTATGCTTATATTGGATTTTTATTAACAAAATCATAATTGTTCAGAGACCGAAAAAGTACCCAAGCAGATGGTCATTATAGCCATTTTCCCACGACAGTTGCCGCGAGTGGAACTCGTGTTTCTAACAAATGAAGCGCAGCGGCGTACGACGCCCGTAGAAATCACAAACTCTTGCGACGAAGCGGATAAGCCATTTTTTGCCTCAAAAAACGTAGACACCTATACCTACTTAAAATAGCATTCAAACAAATCTGTAAGCGCATTGTAGGAGCAGCACGGCCACGGCACACGGCGCGCGGCGCTCGCTACCGGTCCGCGTCGGGCTCCGCGCCGTCGTCGGGCAGCAGCGCCAGCATGCGCAGCGCGGCGGCCGCCAGCACGCTCGCCGTGAACACCGCCATTACCAGCGACACGACCAGCACCAGCCTGTTCATACACATCGCAGCACACTCCACTCTACGACCTACGACTACCTACTGCACGGGACAGCTTCCTTTGTCTATATGCTGTTTCAAGTTATTCATTTTATTTTTTCAGGTTTTGTCAGCCAGTCACTCCACAAATCCAAACAAATAATTAAATTTTCTACTCGAAATGCTTTGAATATTCGTATTTTTCCTATTGTTTGACAGAGGCTTCGATCCAAAGATAACTCTACGTCCATGCTTTGATCTTTGATCCAAAGAGTATTGGAGTATTGTATGATGTGAGGTGGTCATGTTCAGGAAGTATTTAATCATAATTTTTTTTTAAACAATTCGATTTAAAATTATCCTGTTTGCTATAAAATGAAGTTATAAAAGACCAGGAATCCAAAATCATCAAAAAACAAAAATCGTTTCCATTTCCGTCTAGTCTCTTCTTGCTCGGCCACCCTAATTTCGAGTAGAGATGGAGTAGAGGTACTCGTAGTTGAACCTTTTCGGGTGTGTGTATGTTCACCGGAATCTGTGACCTACCGCCTGAATCAATGGCAGTCCTAAATCCATTGATATATTACTTGCGAGGCCGAAATCGCTCGACCGATCTAGGATTGAAGTGTCGTTGTGTCGTCATAGAGTGAATTTTGCTATCGGATTTGTTTTCTTTTATAATGTTGTTTTTTATCAAATAATTCAAAATCGGTTCGATTATCGGGTTCTTCGAGACGAGCATGCTCCATCGTAGACCGCATCATCACTCATCATCAGGCGAGATGGCGGTCGAGCGCAAGACTATTTTCGAATAAAAAAACCTACCATCTTACACTGTTTGTACTTCATCTTTGAAATAGAGATACCTACATTTTATATTTAAATAGTTTCGAACCCCGCACCGCACCGCACCGCACCGTAGGATCGATGGAATAAGCGTCGTAAATACCAAAGTATGTAGGAAAACATTTATTGTATAATATCGGAGCTGCGCGTGGCGTCGACCCAGTCGGCGAGGTCGGGGTCGGCCAGGTTGGCGTAGAGCGCGGGCTCGCACGCGGCGCCGCACAGCTCGGCCGCCGACATGAGGCCCAGCAGCGCGCCGCGCAGCAGCAGCGGCGCCCCGGCGCAGTACAGGCAGGGCGGCGCGCGCGCGCGCAGCACGCCGGCGCACAGCGCGCCCGGGCCGCACGCGCCGCGCGGCGCCGCGCGCGCGCCGCCCAGGTGCCGCAGCGCCGCGCCGCCGCCCCCCCCGCCCCCGCCCCCGCACTGCCGCACCGGCAGCTTGTACACGTGCGCCCGCCGCAGCCGCCGCCCCGTAGGGCCGCCGTCTATGGTTCTGGAATCAAAATGTCTTCCTTGTACTCGTTGTTTGTACCTTTTATGAATCTTGTGTACATGTACTCGTATGTGAATTTTGCTCGGGTGCCGACCGACACTCCAAGCCGAGTCGCTCGGGTGATCGCGTCGATCGCTATCCGCCTGCGTGTATCGCGTTTAGTAAATTGAAACGGTTAAACTTTATCTACCTGAAAGGTCCATATCCCAAAATAATGAACTTCTCCGCGAGAGTCGACAGCGCGAAGTCCAGGAAGGAGGCGAGCTCGGCCGGGGCGCGCGCCCCGCTCGCGGTCAGGCTGTCGGCGCTCCTCAGAGCGGCCAAGTCGTAAGTTTTGTTTTTGCCCTCGTACAGGGGATGGATTTGGACATCGTCGACGGTCCGAAGTGGTCCTGCTTTATCCGTGCCGTAGTGTTCCATGATAACGAACGAGTCCAAAGAGTCCGTCTCCTCGATAGCTTCGATACAGCTGGCCGCCGTCAGAGTCCAGTACTCGCTGACGATGGTAAGAATGCATCCGAATATAATGTCTTTTGGAGGCTTCAGCTTGACAAGGGCCACTATGTGACGGTCGTATTCAATCTCTACTTCTTCTCCGTCCGACAGTTCATCTTGAACCATCTTTTCGAAATCGTCAAAAAGAGAGTTTGTCATTTGAGTATCTATACTTTCATTTATGACTGATATTTCCGTGAAAATATCTATAGTCCCACCGGCTTCGGTCATTTCAGTAACCATACTTTCATCTACTTTTAATTTTTCCAAAGGGTTGCGTGTACTTTTATCCTCTTTGAAAGATGTTGAACCATTTGTGCTTCCATCTTCATAGTAATGTATCTCCGCTGTTGTTTTGGCAGATGGAGTCCAGCTGCATTTCACATCAGGCTTAGTAGTTGACCCATTTGTACTTCCACTTTTGTTATAGATTTTTAATTTTCCTGATTCAGTAGGGGAGCTACCGATCCCTCCTTGGTCTTCATAAGTTGTGATCTTAGTAGTAGCAGTTCGGAAGTCCTCGGCCCAGTAATAGGGCTTTGAACAAACAACCAGATGCAATATTAACAGCACCAATAATGCGATTAATGTAACCAGGAGCCCAGCTTCCACCACTGTCAGGGATCTCTCCATCTTGGTGAAGGACTTGACCCATTTTGTGAACTCATTGCAGCATGCATTACTCATTCTATTCTATATTCATTGTTGGTTTATGAAGCTGCACGCCATGGCCAACTCGATTTTATTTGTAATGTAGAATTTATTTGTAGAGGCAAAGGAGGTCTATAGGAATTTGTATGTACATATGCTTAAAATGGTAAAACATAAATATATACTATCTCATTGTGTGACTGCCATTATCTCTCTGTATATTGATGGGTTTTCTGAATGGCCTGTCTGTACATCCAAATCGGAGCTGCCCCGACTCTTTCCTGCCGCCGAGCCCCCCGCCGAGCCGCCGCGGCCGCCACCCGCGCATGCGCCGCTCGGCCTCCGGCTGCACCAGCAGCTCGGAGCGCTCCAGCGGCTGCCCGTGCATGGCGCACACGGCCGCATTCACGCTGTCCGCATCCGCGTAACTCACGAAAGCATACCGCTTAGACTTTCCCGTCACGATGTCTTTCACCAGACGACAATGATTAATCCTTCCAAATTTTGCAAATTCTGCTTCGATTACATCCTGCAAAGAGATGTTAAGGTTTATCATATATTTACATTACATATTTAATTTAATAACCACAAAATACTCTATATTACATGGAGTTCCCCCTTTTGATTGCTTTTTTATAACTTTTGTAGGCAATGTACTAACCTGTGTAGTTCTAGGGTTGAGCCTTCCTATAAATAATGTGCGGTAAGGGTCTCCTTTCACTTGCTTGTTGGCCGTGTACTCCGAGTTAATAGCTCGCACAAGAGCGCGGTCGTGCGGCTCCGTGTCCGTTCCTAAATAGCAACAATTTATTATTAAGGCTTAGCTTAGTGGCGATAGAAATTGAATAATTAGAATTTTGTGGTCAAATTGTTAGTTTTGAGATTTCACTTACCATCAATAGAACCTATTTTTATTGGATCATATTCTGTAGCGAATCTTCTAAAGCCTTTAACGTCACAGTTCATTGTTTCTGCACTTAGATACGTCTACATAATATTTACTATTTCATTCTCTTTGACAACACAGGGAGCAGGGGTGCCAGGTCAACTTTTCATTTTTCCCTATATCGAATATTTTTTCCCCAAAATAACACTTTTTACTTTTTAGTAGAAAAAAAAAACCCCAAAATTGATTGAGACTATAGATAATTATAGATCGAGCCATTACATTAACTAGTGTAAACGCACATGCGACAGCTATATTCTTGGAATGATGCCAGGATAGAAATACTTCCCCATTTTAGGGGAAAATTTCATAAAATATTCCAAATCTTTATAATTCACAAAATAAAACATTATTACACAGGGCTTCATGGAAAGGATATGCTAAGCCGCAAATAGCTCATAGTAGGAAAATTACTACTAGTATACTTATCTACTCATAATTATGAACAGCTTTCATTAAAAGGCCAATCTCGAAAACAATGTACCTAATCTTAGTTTTAATAGTTTTGGGTCAGAAGGAAAACTGAAATAGTCCAATAAATATTTATTGGGTACAATCTTGGGCAAATATAATTCACAACCTGGCAGCACCAAATCTTAGAAGGCTCACATTTTAACTCTTATTTCTAATCTGTGGTTTGCCCACCTTGGCACGGTTACGGCGACGCTGGGGACAAAAAATTAAATGTCTGTCTCTCTTTCTCAACCGTGTTTAGCACTTGCCATCTTGCTCTTTTATACAAAGTAACAATTATGGTTCCATCTGTATAATCTGAGATTGAGACGAAAATCGACTTAAAAATCAAAGAATACTTTTCCGGACTTTTGGGACAGCTATCCGAACATCGAATGTATTCGACGATTATCTTCAAAAACTCTTCCGCTTTTATGTCAAATCCTTCCGATGGGGGAAGACTTTTCGAAGATAATCGTCGAATACATTCGATGTTCGGATATCTGAATCAGCCAGCTGTTCGGCTATTTGACTTAAAATGGAATAAGAGTAATAAAATTTACACGCCGCGAGTCCAGACTTTTATTGATGTGTTCGACTTTTTGCCCGCACTTCAAATTTTCATATGGTAACCCTACATAAAATGAGCAATAATATAATCCACGCTACTGTACTTTTTGAAACTAAACTTTTTTTTAAACGCCACAGGAAAAGGTCGTAGGGGTTTTCAAATGTTTTTTAATCTCTTTTGTGGGATTTTTTAGATTTTGCTTTTAATATCAAATTGTTAAGAGATTTCTTACAAAATAATTAACAAAGCACTTCTTTCTTAACGCGTGTTGAGAGAAAAAAAAAAAACCGAAATTCAGTTTCTTTGTACCTCATAGCGTAAACGGCTGGACCGATTTTTATATGAATTTTAATTTATTTATTTTTTAGTTTTAGTATAGTAAAACATTTTTCGCTTATGAATGCGAGCGATTCGAACGAATGAAAAACTGTTTACTGCAGCGCCCGCTGGCAAGTTCCCACCGTAACAGCTTTATATGAACTATCACCGATAAATTACTAACTCTTTACAGAAAACCACAGAGAATTTGGATCCAGAAAACCGCATCGCAATCAGTTTAAACATTTTCGAGAAAATAAAGAATATTACAGTCATTTTTCACACCGCGGCGCCACCTGGCGAGTTACCATCATAACTTCTCTAAAAGAACCATGCAGATAAATTAGAAACCTTTAATAAAATCCGCGTCGGAATCGGTCGAGCCGTTTTCGATATAAATGGTAACATTCGAGAGCTTATACAAACAACCTCTCACGCATATACCTTCTCTATTCTGTCGTGGGTAAAAACACCAGCGTGTTTATATTCACTATATACCTCGTGAATGAAATTAAAAGTAAACAAGAAACAATTTTACTTAACTTCTACTACAGAGTGCTAAAGTTTCAGAGGACTTCGAAACAATTTGAATGTACCTTCTACTTTTGAGCTTTTTGCTTTATGCATTTGCAAAAAGTGCCTACAGGTTTGTAACTTTACTACACCCAAATTTAAAACAAAATAAATAAAACACACCTTTATAATTAGAAAAAGCATGTTACACTATTTATGACTAAATGAAAATATCTTTCAATAAACTCTTTATAATGGAACACTAATGTGCAGCTATTTTACATGAATTTGACCTCGAAATATTAAAGAAGCCAACTGATAAAGATTTTAAAATTTGCTAACCAAAGATTATTACACACTTAAAAATAATTATGTACCTATTAAATTAACAACATAAATGACCTAATTTTTGTTGTGTACAATGTATAATGTATCAAACAGTTAAAATAATAATAAACAGGACCTGTTTCATATAAAACTCCTTGCAGTAAACAATACTGAGCGATGGTTCACCAGGCACCGAGTCTGTAAGTCATGACACTGTCTTACAACCACCAGTTTATTGAATACACAAGTAAAAAGGAAAAGGATATAAAGGCATAAATTAACATAATACAAAGTAGTATCCATTTGCCAAATAAACTTTGGAGAACTTAACACTTTAACTGCGGCTAATAATAACAAGAGCTTGCCTTAAGTGCAGCTAATAGTCAAATGCGTTGTGTTTTACGCGCCTGGCGTGTGTAGCTGTATTCGCGTTGCACAAAGGAAAACACAAGGTACGTGTTTTCCGCAGTCAAAGTGTTAAGGGGCAGACTGACACGCCGCTATTTTGCTTGCACATTTCAACATTTTGAAAGCAAAAATCACTGAATATAGTTATGAAAAATCGCAACTGGATAAACTTATCCAGTTGCGTAAGCTCTGATATTATTCTCAGCAACTGCTGAGAATAATATCAGAGCTTCAACGAAAAAATATTTTTTATTTAAACAATTTTCAATATCTGAAAATGTTAATTTTATGTTTTGCCCATTTTTAAATAATGCCAATTTTAGTATTTAATTCACATGATATGATAGGAATTTTCATATATGAGAACTTGTTTAGATGAAAATGATATTTTTGTGGTGATATTATTCTCAATAACATTTATACGATTTCGATTTTCTATAAATATATTTAGTGATTTATAACTTCAAAAATGTTGGAATGTGGACATTCATTCTAAGTCTTCCCCTTAAATATAAGTGCAATATGAAAGTTATCAAAGACAATCATAAAGAATTTAATTGGTGTGTTGTCTACTACGGGTACAATGGTAATCAGACCGCCTACTGCTGCTTCCCTTACACATCTGGAAGCATTTATTGCATGTTGCATCCTAATTGAAATAATGCACATCACATCTTAACACAATAACAAATTGTGCTGTAAAATTAAATTTTACACTTTTGTAACTCTGTTCCATTACAGATAGTCCTTGTTTATTTAATCAGATCACTCAACAGCTTAGAGCTATTTTCACATAATTATTGCTTAGTGTTGTTGTTCTCACAAACTTCTCACTCATCATCTCCTTCTTGTCAGTTTGTAAAAGCCAAGTTTATGCAAAATAGCTGTTGTTACTAGTGCGAGAATCGTTCAACTCTCTTCATAATCCGTCCAATACAAATTTTTATACATAAGTTAATATATAAGTAATGGAATTTTAGCGACATACCATCCTAGATGGATTCACAATCATGTGAGCGTCAGGGTGTGGCCGGGTATTCGTGTATGGGAAGGCTAGTTGAGCGAGGGCGAGAGGCCCTCATCCCACACTACATCGATGCTGGGCCATTTGGTCTGCAGGCAGGTGAGCATAGGATCGGGCGAGGCAGCACGCATGGGGCACTCGAGCAGCGCAGCGCGCCCGGTGCGGTAGACGACGCGCCCGCCGGGGTTGCTTCGCGATAGTCCATTGTAGTGGTGCAGTGTGAACGTGTCAGGTGCGCCATGCTCGCACCCGGGGAAGAACTCCTCCATGAATGCGCTCAGCAGGATTATACCTAAGTTTTCAGAGTCTAGTTTCCTCCTCATGAGCTCTACATACTCAGGGTCGCTCACGAGATCAGCGGCGCACAACACGTCTTGCAGCGCCTCCGACGGAATGAAGTTGTTGCCCTCTGGATCAAACGAACGGAAGATACGCTCGGCCGACTCGCCGACTGTCTCGGGCGCCGCCAGCCGCCGCTCCAGCGAGAACATCACTGTCAGATGAGTCTCCGACGCGAGCACCCACACCGGGTGTTTGGGATTCTTGTAAAAAGAGCCTACTGTACAGTATTGCATGTGCTCCATGATAGTAAGAAACCCAATATTATTCTGTCTCTCAATGCCGCGCAGTCGTAGCCCTCCAACAACTTGCTCGTGATCCCACACGTGGGCCACGGCTCGTCCAGTCATCATTAAATTGATGAGCCCCTGAGAGCCATAACCATATGTTGAATGTATTAAGGGATCCGACAGCTCGGCCAATTCCGCTTCTACCGTCCCCACTCCTTTGCTCAGTATCATACTATACAACAACAGTAAAACACCATACTTGTCTTTCAAAATTCGAATATTTCTTGTGTAGAAAGACTCCACTTCAGATAAAGTTTGAAATGAATGTACTTCAATCTGTTGATGAAAATGTTCAATCATGTCACTTGAATTTTCCTCAGTACTAACGCTGTTAGTTGCACTTGTAGCGGCATCCGGTTCACACTTTCGGTGCACGGCAACATTGTACTTAGGAGCTAGACACTGGCTTATAATAGCACACACGGCCCTAACTAACAGAGAGTTGCACTTCTCCGGGGTGAGGTCCTGGAGACAGTGTCCCGGAGTTTCAGAGAGTAGTATCTCCAGCAGGAAGCCCTGCACAGGCGCGATGGCAGCGCACGGGCCGCCTTCCAGCTGGATGAGTGCGCTAGGCTCGTCGCTGCTGAAGTGGAAGCCCTGCGCCCAGCGCCGGAACACGTCTTCCTTCACGTTGTCGCCCCACAGCAGCCTCCGCGTGCGCGACAGCTCTTGCTCCAGGGTCGTACTCCCCGCGCTCATTGTGATTTTATTAGATGCTGTATCTGTCCTGAACGTCTTTTCGGCTCCGATCGACCCGTAACATTTGTTTACTTCGTTTCTTCACGCCTCCTGAAAAACGATTACGATGCAACTAAATCTTAACAATCCATTTTTGGAAGAAATGTATAATTCACGTGAAAAAATTTGATTCACTATAGCGTTGGATGATTATTTCATCAAATTGAACAATCCACAAAAAGAAAATCACAACCACGTAGTACTCACTGCGATTTATAGAACATGACTTCAGATATGAGATTATCAAATAACATTCGTAGAAAATTGTCCGTCCATCTGAATATTAACGAATAACATAGGACCTTAGGTAAAATATTAATAAAAACTTTTCATTGAGAAAAGAAAAGAAAAGCTTACGACATGAAGGCTGCCATTTTTATTTCATTTTAATTGTAATTGGCAACATTGTCGTTGGAATGTCATTTTATTTTTTTTACGATTTACTTACAATAAAAATTAACCATCATTGTACTTTTAAATTAAAAAATAACAACTCCTAAAAAATACCTACTATAAAAATAGTGTTGTAATTTTAATTTTTATTTTGAGTAATTTTTATTTATTTATTTTTGATATATTTTTGGTATGTGGTAACAATATATCCAAATCAAATACAGTGCTGCCCAAACTAATTATTGGTATGAAATGAAAAAAAATAATTAATGATATAAATTAATGAAATGGTGTACATTTTTTTGCAGTGCAATTATGCTACTATTTATGCAAATATAATATAATTTATATTATAGTACAGTTTCATTTGTAAATACCAAAAGATTCTTGATTATACCCGACGCGATTTGATGGTGGAAATATACCAGAAATTCATTTGAAATTAGTTATTTGATAGTGTTTCAGTTTTTAAATATCCTATTTTTAAAGCCGGGTTTCCGCATAACAACTTAGATATGTACACTATGCTATCTATATTAACTAATGCATGCACTTGACAAAACGTGGCACACGTGTGCTGCCAAAATTTATTGCACAAAGGAAAAAAAATGGAAAGTTAATTATCAGTTGTCATTGTCAGTTTTTTTTTTTATGCCTGTCAGTCAGCCATAGATATATTGCAGTCAGCAGTCGAGAAAGCAGTATTGCCAATAGTTTACTATTTTTACGTAATGTGTTACTTTAAGTCATCAAAACCATTTCGTTTTCGTTACTTTCTAAAATGGGAGGCTAATCTTTTGACTCCTTGGCTTCCATCAACAAAATTAGGCTTCTTCCCCTAACTCTAACATGTGTTACATAATAAAAGAACAACTTTAAAAAACCAAACTTCACATGTTGATGTGACTGCGAAGTAGCGTATTCAGGCCACTCTTAGATTTCACGGAGTTATTATTTACAGAGAAGATAGATGGCAGTTTCTAGAGAAAAATTAAATTAAAAATTTAAAAAACCCCCGACACAAAAACCTACCTAAAAAAAGGACGAAATAATAATTTGATTTATTTAACAACCTGTACATAAAAACTAAAACACCGCTAAAAATATTAATAATTACAACAAAATATTAGTTAGTTACAAAGAAAACGTCGCGTCGGGGGGGGGGGGGGGGGGGGTATACTAATCAGTCAGGAGTTATACTCATCGTGGTAGCTTAGTTGTAAATACTAATATTTAGAAACGGTCCCCCCGACGCGACGTTTTCTTTGTAACTAACTAATATTTTGTTGTAATTATTAATATTTTTAGCGGTGTTTTAGTTTTTATGTACAGGTTGTTAAATAAATCAAATTATTATTTCGTACTTTTTTTAGGTAGGTTTTTGTGTCGGGGGTTTTTTAAATTTTTAATTTAAGTTTTTATTTAATACTTTTTGTATGTTAGTACCAACATTGGTATATTAATTGTTTTTTTTTTTTTATTTATTATTTTTTTTAATTTTTTTTTTAATTATTAATAAAAAAAAATCTAGACAGTCCTACCACTGATAAAATATCTTATCTTTCATTTGACAACCATTTTGGGCACATTTGTAGAATTTTGGTTCTTCCATCCCCACTTTAACCCACCATAACTCTTAAACGGCTCAATCGATTTTTATAAAACATAGCTAAGAACACTTTCGATTAAGTCTCCTTTCATCCAAAAAAAACTAAACTGAAATCGTTTCAGTGGTTCGGGCGCTATGATGCCACAGACAGACAGACAGACAGACAGACAGACAGACAGACAGACAGACAGACAGACAGACAGACAGACAGACAGACAGACAGACAGACAGACAGACAGACAGACAGACAGACAGACAGACAGACAGACAGACAGACAGACAGACAGACAGACAGACAGACAGACAGACAGACAGACAGACAGACAGACAGACAGACAGACAGACAGACAGACAGACAGACAGACAGACAGACAGACAGACAGACAGACAGACAGACAGACAGACAGACAGACAGACAGACAGACAGACAGACAGACAGACAGACAGACAGACAGACAGACAGACAGACAGACAGACAGACAGACAGACAGACAGACAGACAGACAGACAGACAGACAGACAGACAGACAGACAGACAGACAGACAGACAGACAGACAGACAGACAGACAGACAGACAGACAGACAGACAGACAGACAGACAGACAGACAGACAGACAGACAGACAGACAGACAGACAGACAGACAGACAGACAGACAGACAGACAGACAGACAGACAGACAGACAGACAGACAGACAGACAGACAGACAGACAGACAGACAGACAGACAGACAGACAGACAGACAGACAGACAGACAGACAGACAGACAGACAGACAGACAGACAGACAGACAGACAGACAGACAGACAGACAGACAGACAGACAGACAGACAGACAGACAGACAGACAGACAGACAGACAGACAGACAGACAGACAGACAGACAGACAGACAGACAGACAGACAGACAGACAGACAGACAGACAGACAGACAGACAGACAGACAGACAGACAGACAGACAGACAGACAGACAGACAGACAGACAGACAGACAGACAGACAGACAGACAGACAGACAGACAGACAGACAGACAGACAGACAGACAGACAGACAGACAGACAGACAGACAGACAGACAGACAGACAGACAGACAGACAGACAGACAGACAGACAGACAGACAGACAGACAGACAGACAGACAGACAGACAGACAGACAGACAGACAGACACGTCAAACTTATAACACCCCTCTTTTGCGTCGGGGGTTAAAAATAAGTGGCATCACAGCTAATTTTCCTCTCTTTGAAAGAAAGAAATACTGTTGAGAATAATTATAGAAACTTGATGCAGAACTTGCATATGATGGTCAATAATAGACTATTTGACAAGGTTTTGTAATCCATCTCAGATTATTTAGTGGTGTCTAAGGAACCCACAAAAAATAGTTATTTTTAATTCTGTAATGTTTTCCGATTAAAAATTCAAACTTAAAAATGAATAGTTTAATTATCCCGCTAAAACGTTAATCAATATATATAAAAGTGAAGGTCGTGACTGACTGACAGATCAACGCACAGCCTAAACCGCTTAAGCTACAAACTTCAAATTTGGACAAAAGTTTAATATCAAAAAGCGGACGCACACTAAGAAAGGAATTTGCCCAATTCAACCCCTAAGAGGGTGAAAAGGGGTGTTTAAGTTTGTATGAAATTTTTTTTTTTCTTTATGCTACGATTATCAAACTTTGCGAATATACTAAAGTTAAAAAAATAATTGACACCTATTTCAACATTTTTTAAAAATCAACCCCTAAAGGGGTAAAACGGAGCAGTAAAGTTTGTATGAAGATTTTTTTTTTAATGCTGTGGTTATGAAACTTTGCAAATATACTAAGCTTAAGAAAATAATTGACACTTATTTTTTTGTTTTCTGAAAATCAACCCCTAAAAGGGTTAAACGGAGTATTGAAGTTTGTATAAAAATATTTTTTTCCTAATACTTCGATTATTTAACTTTGCTATTGTAATAAGCTAAAAAAAATATTAGATACCTGTTTCATTATTTTTTGAAAATCCACCCCTGAAAGGGTTAAACAGAGTGTTGAATCAACGCATCAACATTAACAGATCAACGCACAGCCTAAACCGCTTAAGCTACAAACGTGAAATTTGGACAAAAGTTTTATATCAAAAAGCGGACGCACACTAAGAAAGGAATTTACCCAATTCAACCCCTAAAGGGGTGAAAAGGGGTGTTTAAGTTTGTATGAAAAATTTTTTTTTCTTTATGCTACGATTATCAAACTTTGCGAATATACTAAAGTTAAAAAAATAATTGACACCTATTTCAACATTTTTTAAAAATCAACCCCTAAAGGGGTGAAACGGAGTATTGAAGTTTGTATGAAGAATTCTTTTTAGATGCTGTGGTTACGAAACTTTGCCAATATACGAAGCTAAAAGAAATAATAAACATTTATTATTTTGGATTTTGAAAATCAACCCCCAAAGGGGTTAAATGGAGTGTTGAAGTTTGTATGAAATTATTTTTTTCCCTATGCTACGATTATTTAATTTTGCAGATGTACTAAGATAAAAAAATAATAGATTCCTGTTTCATTATTTTTGGACAATCAACCCTTAAAGGGGTGAAACGAGGTATTAAAGTTTGTATGGAAATATTTTTTTCTTAATGCTACTATTATTTAACTTTGCAAATTTACTAAGCTAAAAAAAATAATAGACACCTAAGTATATTTTTGTTTTTGAAAATCAACCCCTAAAGGGCTGAAATGGAGAATTGAAGTTTGTATACAAATATTTTTTTCCCAATGCTACGATCATTTAACTTTGCAAATGTACTAAGTTATAAAAATAATAGATACATGTTTCATTATTTTTGAGAAAACAACCCCTAAAAGGGTGAAATGGTGTAGTAAATATAGTACGGAGAGAGAATTGTAATGACTCACTGACAGACAACGCACAGCCTAAACCGCTGGCCGTAGAAATTTGAAATATGGAGGGTGTGTTTGTCTTGATGAGTAAACGTGTACCAATAAAGAATTTTTTGAAATTCTACCTCTAAAGGGGTGAAATAGGGTGTTAAAGTTAGGATGGAGAAGCATTGTTTTTGACGTCACGGTATTGAAACTTTACAAATATACGAAGCTTAACAAAATAACGAACACCTATTTCACCATTTTTGGAAAATCAACCCCTGTGGGGGTGAAATGGCGTGGTAAAGATAGTACGGTGAAAGAATTTGTTTTGATGCTAACTCAATGAAACTTTACAGATGTACTAAACTTAAGGCGGGTAAACAACATCAGGAAAAAATCCAAAACCTTCGAAAAGTCATATCCTCGAGGTGGAACTGCTAATTATCTCGAAAATTAAAAACATTTGTACCAAAGCGCTGAGACTAAAAAGTCACCAAAATCTCGGACCTTTTTGGAGCCATTAAAAATAACATAGTCGCCTCAAAAACATGGCCGCCATACAAACTTTGAGGGTCTATATCTCCGAAACGGTTGAAGATGGGTGGGTGTTTGACTAGATGTCTTAGGAGTTAGCAAGGGCTACTTGATGGTTGTGGCAAAAATCCAAATGATTCAAAATGGCCGCCATTATTTTTTCTACATGATTCGAGGGGGCTGATTTAGCATCTGTTTTGGCATCTGGGGGTTTTTGGGGTCCCTGCTTCCATTGTATGACGCTTTTTACATGTTCTCAAAAAAGGAGGGTTAAATTAATTATCGGTTCCCGAGGTATAGTCCACGCGGGCGAAGCCGTGGGCGGAAGCTAGTTCGAGCAATATGGCGGCATTACCCCCCGTGACGTCACAACACAGTAATCAAAACACACTTCAATAGTTCAAGTCTTTCCCAAGTGCTTTGGTACTGCTTTCGTTCTACTGTTTAACAAGAAAATGAGTCATAAATGGTGTGCAGTGCCAAACTGCACCAATACGTCAATAAAAACTCCAGAAAAATTGTTTATTTATGTGCCGAAGAATGCCAAAATGCATAAAAAGTGGTTACAACTTGCTCGCAGGAGCCCTGATGATATAGTGGTTAATTCAAATGTTTTCTTCTGTGAGGACCACTTTGATGTAAGTACTTACCTCTAATGTAATTAAGAAACATAATTTATGGGTACAAACTGTTTGAGGTTAGAATACAATTTTATGATGGTCAGTTAGATCAATATTTTGTGTATATAAATTTATTAATTAATTAATAGTGTACATAAGTTGTAACAAAGAAATTAAAATGTAACGTCATCGTATGGTTTTAAAGATTTTGTAACTAAAAGGTAAATAAACTGACTGATTTGCTCCTTGTTACACATCGAAAAAGACATGGCAAACTACCGTCAGTATAAAATGAATTTAAGCCAGAGAATAATTATGGTGGCAGGAGTGTTGCCTTCTAAATTTCATTGTCAGCAAGATCGACAGAAAAGAATTTGTGAAGCTGGTACTTCTCGGCCTGCATTTGTCAAAAGGCAAAAGATCAACCTCATTCAAGAATGTGAAGACAACCAACAAGCACCAACACCCGACAATCAGACTATTGCTACTGAGGATGCAAGCTGTATAGTAAATGTAGAGAATGTGGCAATGGAATTATTGCAAACCTCATGCAACAAAAGTACATCGACTGAACCTATTGTAACTGCTGAAAAATCTGTCCAATGTCATGCTGCTAACAAAGTGTACTTTAGAAGCAAGGCAATGCAGACAAAGAATCTGACAAGAGATGCTCCTGTTTCTCCCTTCAAACATTCTACAATATCCAGTAGTACTTCTCCGTTCATTGACATCAATGACGGAGTGGAATACCAAAATATACAATGAAGATTGTAAAATACCACAAATTTTCACGATAATATTTTAAAATCTTATATAAACAGATCAAAAACAACAAAAGACAGACAAGACTGCAACAATGACAGATCTCATTACTGTGTTGTGACGTCATCTTAGATTCAGCCAATCCTGACCGTTTTGTATCACGTGACATAATTGAGAAATTAATAACTTTTTAACAAGGGTTTTAAAATAAAATAGCCATTATATTTAAGTCGGATAATTGCAAATCCCTTTAAAAATTTATAATAAATGTGGTTAACAGCATTTAGCACTTTATTGTTCATACTGTCAAATAGCCTATTAATGGCATTTTACATAAAGGCACAGCCTTTTTTGCCTCGCGATCGTTAATTTTTGGCGAACCACTTCTGGCAGCCCTGTCTGACGTTTCGAATTTATTTCTATTTGTTCCTTGCTTTGCTTTCGATTCGAGTTTCGTTTTGAGTCAGCAGTCAATTCAATCCAATCATGAGCCGTATTCGGTGATGATTTGTTGTGTATTTGTTTTTGTGATAGCTACTAGGCTTTGAATTTGTCGTATGATTTCGATTTTAATTACATTACAGCGACGTAATTTACGTAGAAAAATATGTTTTACTAGTGGTATGTGAATTGGTTTTTGTGTAACAGTTGTTGTGTTTGTGTCGACATGAAGGTAGACGTGGGGTGGCAGCGACGCGGCGCTTGGAACCTTGCAGGTTTGTCTCACTCACTAAAAATCTTACCGTTTTAAAAAAATGCTTTATGAATATTTCTGAACTTGTAAGACTTGCTACGAGTTACAAAGCTTTTAAAAGATATATAACTTTAGTAAATTTGAGTTTCTTAAAGTTCTGTTTTTAGCAAAGATTACCTACTGCCTTAATGCATTAAATTTGTAAAGTCGTAATGTAAGTTGTTCATTGTCCCGCAGAATTGTAAGTGTTGGGTTAAGTGTAGAACAAAGAAAGTAGGATGATTTCATATAGATAAGGATATGGGACAGTTAATTAGGTAATAAATTAAATACGCCCCGTAGTTTTAGCGCCATTTTCCCGAATGAAAAGTAGCCTGCATTTTAACCCAGAAAATAAGCTACCTTCACACCAAATTTCATCCAAATCTGTTCTGCCGTTTTTGTATGATTGAGCAACAAACATCGACATTTATAGTTTGAGTAGGAAAATAAAATGTACTTTAATTGATCCTCCCAGTTTTTACCATTTTTGGAATGAACTAGACCTAAACTTTAAAATAACTGAATTTTAAGATGGTCCTTGGAATTAGAGTAATAATAGAGTCCTCTTATTCTTATTCGGAATGGGGCGCGCTGGAGTCCCCCAAAGGGTGCATTGTATGTTACTCCCTCGCCAGCGATTACCCGAGCCAGCCCAGCTCCTTAAAATAACGGCCCGAGGCCCTGGGCCGCTAGCACAACTGCTAAAGTGGCATAGGTGGTATGATCGAAGAAGATTTCAGCTCTTGTGATGATGATGATGATGATGATGGTGCCAGAGCCACCTCGCGCAATCCTGTGTCGCCACGAGTCACCTCATTTGAGGTCCTCAAACTTCGAAATGAATAAATCCTGCTATTAATTCCCATTTCTCTTCAATGTGAATATCTTGAGCTACCACATTGGTTGTATCTCTCATTGTAGAAAATACATTATTTTGTTAATCCTCCTGAGTTTGTTATTTATAAATTAACTAGCTGACCCGACAGATGTTGCCCTGTCTTAACTATGTCTTAATTTTCAAATGTTCCACTCAACTTCCTTAATTTTTTCTTTCATAATAACCTTCTCCTGACAATAATTAACACAACAAAAAAGAATTAGCGAAATTGTTCCATCTGTTCACATGTGATGCGATGACCAAGGGTAATAGGGATTCATTTTTAACCGACTTCAAAAAAGGAGGAGGTTATCAATTCGTCTGTATGTTTTTTTTTTTTTTTTTTTTTTTTTTTTATGTTTGTTACCTCATAACTTTTGATTGGGTGAATCGATTTTGATGATTCTTTTTTTATTAGAAAGCTGACGCTTCCCATTTGATCCTATTTCAATTTAGTCCAGTTCTGATAATGGTATCCATGAGAAAACCATATAAGTCTTAAATTTGCATTAAGTATGTGAGTGACAAATAGATGAATAACTCCATAGTCGGTCTTTTGAAGTCGGTTTTTGTTTTTTGTTTTGTAAAAATAATGTTCTTGTTATTTTTATATAATACTAGCTGACCCTTGCCCACTTCGTTGGGCATAATGTTAATTAAACCCGAAGCCATCGCGCGCCGTCCGGACCGTTTTTTCTCCGATTCACTTTGCAAAATGGACTACCACGTAAAAGCCTTTTTATTTTTCGGATTTTTATATAACCTATGACACTCAGCAATAATGTGGCTTTCTATTGGTGAAAGAATTTTTAAAATCGGTTCAGTAGATCCCGAGAATACCCTTTAGGTGCAGCGCAGACGGCACACTTTTTGTGCTATCGAGTCTGCGGCGCTCAAAAAGTCTGCATGGCGCGCAAAAAGTCGGTCGCGGATTTTTCACACTCAACGCACACGACGCACATCTTCGATCATTCTGTCGGCAGAGCTGTAGGGACGTAGACGCTATGGAAATCGTGCAGAGATCGCGAAGTATTATTTTGTACATGAAGTACAGAAAAAAAAGAAGAAACAGAAAATTTTGGGTACATCCTATACTTTCGGAAAGATTACTGAAGGGACAGTTCCATACTAAACATTCGATTCTGAAACAACATCCGGAAAAAATTTTCAAATTTTATAAAATGTCTGTTACTACATTTGATGAGTTGCTATTTGTTTTTTCTTTAGACGTCATACATGTCCAAACAGGAGCGGAATAAACATTATAGCACACTTCATCCCACATTTTTCTTTTTAAATGTCTATCATGATATTCTGCCTTAGAAGTAAGTATCATAAATTGCTGGTCTGTTTTGTATTTCTTGAATTAATATCGTTATGACGATATCGACCTCTGGCGCCATGATCACGTGCGTTACGTCCACCCCTAGCAAATGCAGATTGCCGACTAAAGTGTGCGCCGTCTGCGTTAGCGCGCGTTGAAGCAAACTTTTAATTTTTTTCACACACTTTTTGTGCGGAACGGCGCGGCGCGGCGCGGTGCGGTCTGCCCGAATTACACGGATTTTATGTGCGCCGGACTTTTTGCGCGTTGTGTGCGTTACTGCATATAATTACCTAAGTTCTATTTTCACAGACTAAAAAGTGCGTCACGGATAGTCTGTCGTCTGCGCTGCACCTTACAATTTAACAAATAAAAAAACACACAAACTTTACTTCTTTATAATATTAGTATAGATATAGATATTAATCAAAGGTTATGTTTCAATTTTTCAACTACATGGATTTTTAAATCTGTACTGCTCAAATAAGAGGGTCAGTTTTTCATCAGATGTATGACCAAATGTATATTGACAAGTATACATGTGTGTCTGTTGTTTCATTATTACTTTCTGACAAAGAAATAGTTTGTCATTTTTTGCCCCAGCCTCCTGAGCAATGTGATAAGTTTTGAAATGCAAAATATTGATAGATTCATAGATCTTATGTGTCGCTGTCGATGTCGATGTTGATGGGTGATTATGGGTGCATAGTGCATACACTTTGCAGTTGGGTTTTTGTGAATTTTGGAATTAAAAATGCTTGGTGAAATTTAGGAAAAATACCATGAAACACCAGAACACTGGAACTGGAAACCAAGACCCTATGACCCCTTCCTAAAACACTGACATAAAGTATTTTAGAAAGACCATTTTAGAGCCCTATTGTTTTTAGACTACTGGTTCTAGGTGTTGCTGTCAAGTGTATGAATACTTGTTAGAAAAATCAGAACTAAAATAATGAAACCAGCAGAATGAGAAAAGCTACCAGATCCAGACTCAATTACTTTACTTTTACTAGAGATCTTTAAATTATTGACTTATCCAATGTTTAAGTACTTATTTAAAACAATTTATCATTCCAAAGGTAAAAGTTTCTTAAATGAAAAACATACTTCCTGTAGGTTTCCATACTCCTAAAAGCTGATCTTATCATCATGTGAAAATGGGAAAAATTATCAAATACAAGTATGTACATACATATTTCGACATACTCGGATATCCAAAATAAAAATAAACTAAGCAATATTTAATTATCACACTGTTTAGCTCCAGAACCTTAGCCAAGTTGAGTTCGAGTTTATTAGTGACTTATTTCAGTTTTAGTGGTTGGTTCATGTTTAGCAATATTTGGAATATTGAGTATTTTGTCACTTTCTACAGCAGGTCAAGTAAGACCAGTACCCTAGTGGCGGCGGCGACAGGTCGCGGATAAGCGCTAGGTATACTCGTATGCATATAAGAGAAACGCCGGTTTCGGCTCTCACTGAAACGAAAGCAGCGCGCTCATTGTTCCCACCGGCGCGGCGGCGGCGGCACAGCGACTCCGGCCGATCACGCCGCGCCGCCGCGCGCCGCCGCGCCGACCGCCGCTACGCACGAAACTCGTCTTTGTTTCGACTATTCTCTTTTGTGCAAATAACACCTACCATTACATCTAAGTATCTGGGCGATCGACCTCCGCTCGTGACATAAATCTAGTTTCGGGAAAAATGACAAAAGGTTTATGACAGATTTTAATCTTCGTTTTGCTGAAAACCCATGCTTAAAATCCAAACAATATCTGAAAATAAAAAGAACAGTCATTGAGGCCTAATGCTCTTTTCCGTCGACAATGCAGTGTGCTATAAAATATATAGCAGTTTTCTATTATTATTATGTATTGTGTCTGTTAATATTGCGCAAAACAAAATTGTACTGTTCAAGTATTCTACTATTTAGCAATCAGTGTATTTTCAGCGCATAGCTCTTCAATGGTTTCGCTTTCCGTGGTTTGGGTGACCGTGAACCGAACATATTTGTATGTGAGGTGCAGTTTAGAACTCGCCGTAGAGACAGGTGTCACGCGGCTGACGCGGCCTGCGCGAGCGCTGCTGGTGCGTGACGCCCCGCCGCTCAGTAGGGCTCCAGAACAATGCATGCTGGTCAAATACTCGCCTTACGGTCACAGATACAGACAAGGTCCCTAGGCCACCCCTTTAATAAACAGCGATAACAGAATCTTCACATCATATTAAAATAATTGTAGTGGCAGTCTCCCACAATATCTGCGTTACCTCTCTGACAGATATCAACAGAAGCGGGAAGTGCGTAGCCGCGATCAGCCTCGCAAGATTTCCAGGTGGTATTATAATTATTATGCGCAGTTGCATATTCCCACTTAGAGTAAAGTCCTGTTATAATACACCCGATATGGCGTCGCAGGCGAGCATTGAACCCACGCAATGTCGCCGCGGAAACTACTCGTAACTCTTGCATTCACTAGAAAGAGATCGCTTGTTTATCCATGCTCAACTTTTTAAATGTTTTTGTATCAAAGAAGCAATTGCCCAATTAAAGTATTTTTGGCGCATTAGCTACAGTTATATTTCTTTATGCCATGCTTGTCCTACTGAACCGCTAATGGAAGGCCTTCCTTACCTTCCATTAGCGGTAGCGTAACTAAAGAAAGAACAAAAACTATTTAGGACAGACTGCAGACACGGCGCCTGAGCCCCGAAGACACTAGACACCGCTCGCGACAATGGTGCTCTATCAGTCAATTAACCTGTTGCAAAAACTCCTCATCCATTGTCCATTTGCCACGCTCTTCCGAGAAAACACGAACTTTATTTCGGCATTGGAAATTACACAACGATAAAAATGAGTCTTAACATGGGGATTTTCCTTATACTCGTAAAGTGAAGAAAACTGCGTGCAACTGGAAAACATCAATCTTTATTTGGCTTTACATGTCAAAATTAAGAATTATGATTTTAGGTTTGGTCAAATGTTAACAGCTGCGTGATTGTTTTGGAGTGTTAGTTACAAACTAGCGTCGTGTGAGCTTACAGCTTACCGTTTCGTAATCGCATGCTTGCGAAATGATTGCGACGACGACGCACGGCGCGGCGCCGCGGCCCAAACTCTAAAATTTGACCCGAAGTAGCCGAAGTCTCTACATCCGTGATTTTCGGTGAACGATACTAAATTAAAAGCATAATTTTACAAACCGTACATATCTATCTAAAATTATAAAAGAGGAAAAGTTCGCATGTGTCTTTGTACAGGGTAATCCCCAGAATTACTGGTTCTGTCTAAAAAAATCTTTTACTAATAGAAAGTACAGGCTACACTATTTCTGCTTGCCATAGGCAATGTTTCTTGGTTCCATACTTGGGAGGCCGAAGGTAGGGCAACATCGGGCACAAAGTTCCGATCATTGATAAAAAATATAGCTTTTAACGGGCGCTTTTTGCGAAGTGCTTTTGATATACCATCTGCACAAAGCATGTGAAACTCATAGAAAAGATAACAAATATTTTTTGGCTCTTAAATAAGTCTCCTAGTGTTTTAATATTCGACACCCAAGAGCTTAGAGAAAGTACTCACGAAACGTAGAATTTCTAATCGATCGTAGTACTCGTATACGCTCTCAAAGTCAAGTGGATTCACATGGCAGGGCACAAAGGTCTGCCCGTGGGTCTCACTTATCTCCGTGATAAGGGAAAACCGTGCATTGTTTCCTTGGTTGCTTACACATATAATTTCTATGAGTTGCTGGGATTATTTATAAAATTAATTTCCACGTGTATTATTTATCTTAAAAAGCAATGTTTTGTTTCAGATTTCTCATAATATTTACGTTTGTTTAATGGGCGCGTCGTTTATTATTGTATTTCAGTGGTAAAAGGAGTGATTTGCATTGCTCTTTAGTTTTACTAGAGTAGAGCTGAACTGATTCAAAGGCCTCCCGATGCAACTCCTTACATTGACAGCCGCGGCGGCGGCGTCGCGTGGTCGCCGTCACAGTCAACGTCCGTGTCTTATTACGCCACCTTGTAGGGCGGTCTCTCTACGAATATTGCTTTGATTTATAGCCCCTATTTCACGATTCGTGCGTAATTATTATTATTCTCTGATAGCGTGACTGCATCCATCGCTTTATCAAACGCTGACACAACATTTTTTCTGCTACTAGATACTCGTACGAGTATATCTAACTCAGCGTGTGTAGCTAACAATCTTATTACGCTGCAAATAAATCGAATGAGTCGAATATGAAATAAAACATACGTAACACATTCGAGTGTTTGATTTTGAAGTAATAAACTTATGAATTAAATAAACAGCTGAAGCCGAAACGGCTCAATTGTTACCGAATCGAGCACTTCAAGGAAGTTACGTACTTGTTGCGTTGTTCTTATCCGTGGGTACTCCTCCGTGCATCCTACTCCCGCCTGACCGATGCCTTCATGGACCATGTCTGATGAGCTCACGCCACAAAGATAGAAGCTAGTAACTTTCATTCTAACCCTACGGATAGCAATCTCCCGCTGCCTCTTGAGTAACGTGACGTGATTTACGTCTTGTTCTTGGAACTTTTTTTCTTATTTTGTTATCGCATTTCGCATCACAGTTAAATTCTCACGGGCTTTCTAGCCGTAAAGAAGTGTCTCTTATTTCCATAATTCTCATGGATTGTTAATGTCATAGTCGTGTTGTAGTAATCGTCGTTATTTGGAGTAAATACAGCAATTGCTGCGATGGTTATATCTGGTACGTGAGTGGACGGCCGCAGCATGTCAAATTGCGACGGCATCCACGCACCGGGACGCGGCGGCGCGCGGCGCGGCGTGCAGACGATCGGGCGGCAACGGCACATTGCCCGCTACCGTTACAAAGATGACAGTCGCCCGTGAATTATGGCCCATTTTGTGTTATTATGCCTGTATGTTTCATCTTCTGGAAGTCGTTATGAAGACGTGTCGGTTAAAGCATAAACAAGCACATACGACTAGCGCCAGTTGCGACATTGGAGATACTAGCTTCTTGGGCTAATAATGACGAACGAATTTAAAAGAAAACGACGCACTGCAAGGCAAAGGCAAAAAGGCGAAGGGCTTTAGTTGTAAAACCTGTGCGTGCAGCCAACAGAACTCAAACAGGTATTCCGCTTGGCACGAGCAAGACAGAAGATCGCTGATCGGAAAGGCAACCTCCAGTAGTGGAGAGGCACCTGAAAAGAAGAAGCACATTAACACGAAGGTTTTGAACACAATGCGCGGAAGTTGAGCGTTTATTTCACTAACTTGCGCGACCTCACAGCGCTGGGTACTGGGTATGACACTGAAAGATGATATCGCTATACAGCTTTCCATAGTAGTTTTACTGATCAGCAATATCACAAAACTATGATTATATTATGTTCGCCTTGTAGAATGGCCTAGTCATGGAATTATTTCTTTTGACTATTATTTATTAGGGAGAATTCTGTGCGTTTCACTGTTATGTCTGTTTTTCCTGAGTGACCGCGAGACCAAATCTGTATTTGTCACAGCAGTGGTCGATCACGCGGTTCGTTATGTTTTGCTTTCATTGCGTTGCGAGTTGCGACGCTGGATAACTGCGCGATGCTGGTCCGATTCGAAGGTCGTTATGTCAGCCGCTTTAGTTTCAGCATCGCGCATCGGTTAAAACAGTAATTTGAAAATATTCCATATCAAATAAATTAGAAAGCGTCCGCTTACCGCTGGTCACCCTCTCGTGAGCGGATTTGCTGGAGATCTGTTGTTTCATGCATATTCACAAAACTTTTATTATTTAATTGCTTGATCTAGATCGGTCTAGATTTTAGAAATTCCTACATCCATCGTGTTCTCTGCTTAAAAACTACAAATACATATGTGTATTGATCTGTAAGAGCATCAACAGGTATTATCATGATTCCAAGGTTTATGTATTGTTTTCGATTTCGCACACATATTGTAGTTTCAGACAGCTAGATTTACCGTTTTTGTAACAGTAACCCCGAATGATCTGATGGCTCGGGCCAGGTAAACGGCCCATGAGCCATGAATGAAAGTTGCCGCGTCTTGACTCATCTTTTGCTGGGTTTCTGTGAAGGTTGGTTTCCGGAACCGAAGCCTCAAACCGGCGCCTGCGAGTGACTCACCCGCCTCGGTCGCTCGGTACCTGGCCGCTTCGCAGTGACGTCACCGCGAAGCTATGCGCGCGCGCACTGATTGACTGTCGCACCCAGCAATCCGATGTTTATCATTTTAAAAAACCTTTAGTTTAGTTGAACTTTAGCATTTGTCTGTTAAGAGTTTTTTTGGTGGTCCACCTACTTATTAATTAAAAATTAGCATATCGTCAAAATTACAGCGGGCACATACGTGCCATTGGAAATTATAAACATTAAAAAACTCAATGGTAGGTCTGTTCTGTACACTTGCTATGACTGTTTAATGTCAAAGGTTACGTTGGTACAACTTTCTTTGTGCGGCTTTAAAAATCGTTACTATTCTCAGTAAAAAAAATATATTAACGTAGAGCCATTTGAACTGCATCTATTACACAGACGTAATTAAGATGCCCAAAGAAATCACACGTGTAACGAATGGCTCATTGTTTAGAACCCACCAGACTAGCCTGCACCTTCTGGGCTGCGTCATACGGCCCAGTTTCATTCAGCAGGGCTGGAGGAATCTCGGCCGAATGAGTGTTGCAAGGTGTAGCCTCGGAGCTCGACGCCCACGCATTGTCTATGGTCTACGATGAGAGAGATATGCGAATCGCATTATGATTATAACATTTTCTTGCATGCTGCAGCGTCTTATTTGGGTTAAAGATTATTTCAAGTATGTTTTCTATTTTCTAAGAATGCCAGCAACTCACAATCGTTGCGTTTTGTTTACTTATACATTAACATACAAAACCTTTGATACCTTCTCGTTATTCTTCGATTGACATGCTTGTCACGAGCCCACGTATAATTTTATTCAAGTCTCGTACCCGCAGAAACAGATAGGCTTCAGAAAATATGTTACACATTACCTTCCGGGACTAGTACTTTATTAGCTTAGCTTGTACTTCTGAAGTTTATTGTAACTTTTGTAAAGGAAAAACCTTAGTTAGACCCACTTATCTTAAAACTAAACTGAAAATAAAACTAGAATTGAAACTGATACTTAAAGCTGAAACTGATACTGGAACTGAAATTGAAACTGGTACTGAAACTTAAAATCGAAACTTGAAACTGAGACTTAAAACTGAAACTTAAAACTGAAATTAATATTGAAACTAAAACTGAAATTAATATTGAAACTAAAACTGAAAATTAAAACCAAAACTGATACTGGAACTGAAACTAAAAATTAAAACAGAAACTGAAAATTAAAACTGATACTGGAACTGAAATTGAAATTGATACTGAAACTAAAAAAAGGACCATTTTGCACAAGGGCAAAACAGTTTTTTTTTTTTTATTCAGAGACGTTGAGCTTAAAACGCCGCCGCTCTAGTCCGCCTACACAGGGCGTAAAGTAGGACTTTACGAGCAGGAGAAGTGAAAATTAAATTATTATGGAGAGATGCAGAATATACATACTTACTATCTGTTAGCCCTAGTGTTAACTTCATCGACTACAAAAACGCTTTCCGCAGTTTTGAACACTGGGCCATGTTTCATTTTTACTGTCATTGTCTCCATTTCCGCGGCATTGACATGTGTTACGTAGATGTCCTCCGTGGCTGAGCTACGCCGTCATAATGCAGTTGCACTAGCCTAGATTACCCGATCTATTATCCTATTAGGTGAAGCGTGCGGCGTGGGGCAGGGTGACGCTCTCTCGCCTAAATTGTTTTTATAAGTCAAGGAGAAGCTAGGACACAATAACGAGTAGTGCAGTGGGTAGAGAAAGGATAAGTAGTGCGGGCGGGTGTCAAAGATTTTTACTGATTTTCTCTCGCATTACAACAATTTTTTATGTATTATGTAATAATTTCAAATTTATTTGTTTACTTCATGTTTTCTTTTCCTTCAAGATGGTTCAATCTCTTTTATTCAGCTCGTATTCTGACAATGGTTGAGACATTGTTCAGCGTAACACAGTTGCGTGCTATTTTCTGGTTTTATTGGTCTGTACTGTGATGTACTTCAAATTCCCACAAATATGGCGTCTAAATCGATTAAAATATCAATACATATTGCACTGTTGCAGTATGTGGCTGCGCTTACTTTCTGTGTATTACAAGCTGTAAAATGCAAGACTTGCATATTTGTGCATTGTTAACAACCGTCACTCATGCGATAACCGTGTCTGCTAATTGAGCAATTTTTTGCTATTAGCATTCGTTTAGCGTCAGCTTTATTTTGAAATTAGTGATTGCAGATATTTGATTTACAATGCAGCAAGCATGCCAACATTATTGGGGGTATTTAGGTCCTTTACTGTTTCTCTTATTAAAAATCTGTCAGAGGCAGAGTGACCGAGATAATCTCGAGCGCCCCAGAATCTCGTTTCAGAATATTATTTGATAGCACTGCATCTAGTAGTTTGCCAAATGCATGTACATATAATCTTAGACTAAAATAAAATAAATGGACGGGCCTAAAAGAAGCGCACTATTGAAGACTGTTTGTACAAGCGTATTACGCTCGAGACGTCTGTCTCGCTCTCACTCCTTCCCAGCACCTCGGAAGTGTAACACAACTGTGGAGCTACACAATCACGACCTTCCATCGAACAAATAATGCCTTCGTGCTCATTCCCATTATGCAAAAACACTTCGAGAACCAAAAATAAAAGTTGTGGAGTCATTTCATAAGTAAGTACATATTTGTTCATCGTATTTTATCATAATTACGTGTAAAATTATCAAAATACAATCGTTTCTTAGTTTCGATTTCCATTTTGTTGTTGTTTTCCTACCGTTGAGGGACAGAAATATAGGCTTGTGCTTAGTGCAACAAGGATGACCTCTCTTTGTTCGGAAGTATTCGGCTTACGCCGGCAACACCGACCTGCCCAAGCAGCGGGTACAAGGACCGTCAGCAAACTAATTTTCTGATTACAAATTATTAAAACGTCGAGGCTATCCAGCTCCTCGACAACACAAACATAGTGAGAAGACTAAAAAGGAAAAAACCTTTCGAGTTAGTGTAGTGTTATGACAGTGAAGTGTAGTTTAGTTAAATCTACTAGTAAAGAACACATTAACAAAGTGTCTTCGCCTTAATAGAGACAGTAAGAAATGTGTTAATGGACACAATCTTAGCTATAACTTACTTAGCAATTTATGTTAAACGCAAATTACTCATTAGTCTTTCAGGCTAGATCGTAATTTTAATGATGTACTTATCGATAAAATGCATCATTACAAAAAAAAAAAAAAAAAAACAAATTATTAAATTTTTTTTTAATGGTTTTTAATGAAACCATTCTATCAGTATTTTCCTATGACGTTGTCACGTTCAACTATCGTTAGTAAACCGACTTTACAGACAACCGATTTTTTTCTTCTTCTTCTTCTTGTTGACAGAAAAAAATACGCTTAGTGGTATACAAAGTCTGAAACATTTTTTTTTCTCGTAGTTATCTTTTATTTACTTACTGTAGATTTCCAAGTGATGTTGCCATCCACATATGGCAAAATAAAATATGGGCTGCGAGACTGGAGCAAGACTGGATTGCAAAGAACTACAGCTATGTGTGCTCCGATCACTTTTCGTCTGACGAAATATATACAACTAAAGCTAAATGCTAAACCTTTTCGGCTTAGCATACCCTTTATGAATAACCCTATATAGTAAGTGTGAGCTTCTAAAGGCGGGTGTATAGTTGTATACACCTTTTAAAACTATTAATTCTGATACCCCATAACCCCACTCGATGGGCTTAGTGACATTTTTTTTGGAAACCGTAATCCAATAATTTTACGTGAGTATTGCCGTGTTAATTTAACTCATTTTCCTTTGTTTGTCATGCAATAGTATCTTTT